>OU611751.1:4532638-4705698 GCA_914767535.2 Dunaliella primolecta | reverse complement strand
CCTTGTGAACCTTGTGAAGCTGGTTGAGAATGTTTCACTAGTGACCGATCAGCCTGAGATTTGGGCTGTAATTTTACCAATGTAAACCAGCAACAAATGTGTGTGTATGACTACTTTGTATGGCATGCCCCACCAAATAGAGAGCGCACCTCCACCAAGTCCGAACATCACTATCAACCAGGGACCTGTAAGTGGCCAGGAGCACCACCAAATAATGCTATTTCCATGCAGCTGTTGCGAAGGCGTCAGGGCATGGATGGAGCACACCACATGGAAACACCTTTTCCGTAAGCTCTTCTCCAAAGAAAAGACTATGACAGTCAAATGGCCCTGTGCATGAAGATCCGTCCCCTAATAAGCAAGGGTCTCACCTCAGCTGACGCTCTCAATTGTAGTGTTGAACACAGGCTGAGGATTTGTTCCCGATGAGCTGCTGCTTCAAGTTGCTATGTTGCCAGGGTGTTTTAGTGAGGCAAACACACACCCTGAATGATTAAGCGGTCTATGGAACAGGATGTGTGGTCAGCCATCCAACACACACCTTTTATGGCGATTCAAGCGCCTGTGTTGCACTGCTGCTGGGTCGTAGGCTGTGGGGGCACTTGCTGTCCACCAAGCAGGCAGCACCTCCAGATTGCCTGCAACGTATGTGAATGTGTGTATATGTGTCTAATGTAAGGCTCGTAGGAGAGGGAACAGCAAGGCTCAAGACTGCTGCACCATGGATAGGCTTCACAATATACTATCCATTGTTGCATATGCCAAAGCAAACTGGACATGGGAGGGTGCTTCCATCTGAGAATGCCCTGGCAATATCTGTACCACGGGACAGTTCTTTTCTAATTGTGTTTGTGCCAAGCAACAGTCTGCAACTAGCAAGGTAAAAAATCTAGAGGGGGTGGTTTGCAAAATTTGCCACGACTGCCAACTTCACCAACAAATCAAAAATGTGACTTAGCTTCCAGTGGATAACCCTCCATAGGGGGACATCATAAAGAATATAAGTACACCCAAACATACTGAATGTGCCCACCATCACTAAGGAAGGGAATGCGAGCACAAGAACTGCACTCATGGACTGCTCCTAAAAGTCAATCAGGCAGATGCCCCTGCACCAGCAGACAGGTATTGCATGCATGATACATCACTATCGCTACCTCAAACCTCGATCTTGCTCATCACCAATGACACTGCTTCCTCTCAACACACCTGGCTCTTGCACAGGCAATACATACACATACACCCACACACTCATCCATTCCTTTATTCGCACATGTCCATGTGAAATACCATTTACACAAACCACACCTGGTTCCTTCTCTCCCAGGCCTGCAGTAAAGTCCAAGGAGGACACGGAGGACTGCTGTCTGTGGTGAGAGGACCTGCGCGGATTTCCAATGTTGACTAAGACGCTAACTTGTACGGTGTGTGTGTACGTGTGTGTGCGCGCGTGCGTATGTATGTACGTATGTACGTACGTATGTATGTATGTATGTATGTATGTATGTATGTATGTATGTATGTATGTATGTATGTATGTATGTATGTATGTATGTATGTATGTATGTATATGTATGTACGTATGTATGTACGTGTGTGCGTGTTTGTATGTGTACGCGCTCGTGCATGCGTGTGTGTACGTGTACGTGTGCGTATATGTGTGTGCAAGCACGTGCTGTACTAGAGTGGGTTGGACCTAATGTTGTACTAGAGCATAGACTGCACAACTGCACTTGTGTACCACGTATCCCCATACTCACCTTAAGGGAAGAAGGGACGTACTGTGCTGGGATGACACTGAGCTTTGCGATGGCGCGGTTCTCATGGCTGCTATTGAGTCCTGCATCAGCAAGCGAGCAGACAAGAGCAGGAGAGCGCTCAGATGCGTGTGGGCAACGCTCCCTGATGTACGGGGGCCAGAAATTTACACGAAATCCTAAAACAATATTTGTGTATACATGTGAACACATATGCAGGTATATGTATACATGTTGTATGTACGTGGCGTCCCCATATGTTGCCTTCCTGATGCTTTCCACCTAAACACTCACCCACATGAAGTCTGACATGCATGCCCTGCACAATGTAAACGCCACACTCACGCTGTTGTTCACACAGGTCCGCAATCAACAACACAGGAGAGGCGACATGAGTCACATATCCCCGCTGTAGCAGAAGTAGAGCGCTGAAGCGTATTGGTTATGGGGGAGCTGATCCCACAAGATCGGTTGCCTTTTCACTGAAGAAGATCCCCGAGGTTACGACTATTCATGGGCACGACCTGCCTATGAGGCATGAGATATTACTGATCCTTCTCCTTCTCCTATTATAGGAGACTGGTCCTATAAGGGGGTTGATCCTTCTCCTTCTCCTTCTCCTACTCCTTCTCCTACTACTGATCCTTAGGCGATGAGGTCAGTCAGGTGAGTCCTCACACCACGACAGGTGTGTACAAGGTATTTTAACCATATCTATATTGTAATTAATGCAGCTTGCACCACTACACCCACACTGACGCATACACATGCAGAGGCACTGAGCACGCACCCTGAAAGACACCCGCAAGCATGGGCGCAAGGGCTTCTGAAGGCACACGTGCACGACGACAACAGGCTGTCCAGCATGACACTCGCACTTGATGGAGCATATCACATCAGAAAAGGTCACACCAACAAGACCCACGTGCGAGGACACCCTGCGGAAGCCTGAAGCAGCTGCCGATATGAAGCCTTGGGATGGGACACGCCTGTGGCTCCCAAGGGGGGAGGACAGCTTCTTCAGGCTGGGCAGCCGCTCGCCAAAAGATAGGGCATCCGGCATGGCCTGGAGGCCCGTGGGTGGCGTGGATTGCTCAGTCATGTCCTGAGAGCACAGATGAAAGAGTGGAAGAGGTGTGACACCACATGCGCTCGCCAAGGGATGTAAGGCTCCTGGCACGGGATGGAGGCCTGTGGATGGTGTGGGTTGCTCAACCACGTCCAATAAGCACAGAAGGGATTGGAGGGGTTTCGGGGAGGCGTCTGAGAATAAAACAGGCGGTGCAGGGTGTACGAGGGTGGGCATGCATGAATGCATGGCTGTTGAAATGTGGAAGGTACCAGAGCAAGATCTACAAATGCATGGCCATTGAGATGTGGAAGATGCTGAAGCAAACTTTACGTGGTGTTTGATAAGACAACATTGTTGAGGTCAGAAGCAACATGGAAGCAAGGTCCAAGGTTAAAATCAAAACTGAAGGCACTCGAGAAGGGAATGGTAGGCCTCACGACCATGCTCTCTTAAAGTCCTATAGAGAATAAGAAAGGGAATGGGGAAAGTTATGGGAGCTAAAAGGCGTCAGGGGTGAAACTTTGAATTCCATTACTTGTGGAAAAACGACTGGGAAGGGCCATGGGAACAAAAAGGCTACTGCAGTGACAATCCAGTACTTTCAAAACCAGCAAACCAAATGGCTAGGAAGGATGTGGCAGAGCTGTACGAGACACAAGGGCCCAGTTGAGCTGCATCAGACACGAGGGCCTAGCGGAGCTGCATGAGACACAAAGGCCTAGCAAGCCGCACGGGACGCGAAGTCCTAGCGGAGCTGCACGAGACACAAGGGCCTAGCGAAGCTGCACGGGACGCGAAGTCCTAGCGGAGCTGCACAAGACACAAGGGCCTAGCGAAGCTGCACGAGACAAGGGCATGCCCTTTGTTTGTTGAGCGCCTCATGGTTTGCGCGAGCAAAGCAAGGCAAAAGTTGCTGGACCTGGCGTGGCACTCCTGCAGCCAGACCGCCACTCATTTGGGATGCAGGATACCTCTGCCAGGCTACCAATATCAGGTCACTCATCAAGAACCCAACTAAGCACCATCGTTAGGTGCCATGAAAAAGGCCTGGCAGTCCTCAATGAGTCACCTGTGACCACAACATGCGACACATCAGGACGCCACCAATTGTGGCACTGGAAGTCACACACCTGGGGGAGTGGTGGCTCCAGGGCGTCCCTGGCAGAGAAATGCTGCAGGGGCTTGGAGGACAGAAGCCCCGTTTCTGAGACCACCATCAGGGGAACTGGCAGTTCATTCTGGGCGTGGGAGACCACAGGAGAATGCTGCACAGTTTGGGGTTGAGCTGGCGCGAATGTGGAGCGGGGAGGCGGTGGAGGAACCAGAAGATGGCGCAGCAGGAGGCGCACGCCGGTGGGTGCGGAGTGTGGCAGTGGCTGCTGCTGCTGCTGCTGCTTCAGGAAATGCTGCTGCAGGTGAGCATGCTGTGGGCGCTGGAGGCGTGGGGAGTGTGGTTGTGGCTGCGGGAGCTGCAGTCCATCCTGCTGTGTGTGTCCCTGCTGGTGCTCCAGCTGATGTGCAGGGGCAAGGGCACTGGTGGCAGATTGGTTCTCAGGGGCGGGCGAGCTTTCCACGACAGCGGGCGGCCCTGAAAACGGCGATGGCACCAAGTTTGAGGAGAGGCTTGGGAGGTCGTGGTCAGGAGATGGGGGAGATGGGTCTGGGGGCAGTGGGGCTGTGGGGGGCGTTGGAGGAGGAGGAGGAGGAGGAGGAGGAGGAGGAGGAGGGGATGGCAGAAGAGTACCCAGAAGTTGCCCACTCTGTGATGCCTCCTCAGCAGCTGCTGCTGCCACCGCTGCTGCAGCAGGGGACGTTGGAGGGTGCGCAGGTGCAGGCGCAGATGGTGCGGGGTGAGAGGCGACTGCAGCTGCTGCCGCATCGGCAGCAGCAGCAGCCTGGGGCGGTGGCAATGTGTGTGGCCCTGCCACGACACCTGCAGCTAGTGGTGCTGCTGTGGCTGTGGTTGCCCAAGGGGGCCCTTCTGCAATAATGAACCTCAGTAAGGAGGAGGTGGAGGAGGGGGTAGAGAAGGGGGAGGACTCTGGGAGGGAGGGCTGCATGTGTAGGCTGGAGGCAGGAGAGGGCGGGGGGGGCTGGACGCCGGTCGGCAGGGCACGCGTCGTGTGGGGGCGGCTAGGAGCTGGGTGCTGGGTTGCTGGTGGCGACCAGTCGGGTCTGTTTGTGGTGGGGATAAGCGGCGGGGATGGTGCCTGCGTGCTGAGGGCCACGGATGAGGGTGGCTGGAGTGTGTCCGCAGCAAGTACTGTGGGCAGCAGGAGTGGGCTCGTGCAAGGAAGAGGCGCAGGAGGCGGTTGCTGCGTGCTGGGGACCAGGAGGGAGTGGGGCTGGGGTGTGCTTGTGGCTACTGCTGGAGCTGGCTGGGGTGCGTTTGTTGAAGGGTTCACTGCAGTAGGCGGCAGGGGTGTGTCTGTGGCTGCTGACGTGGATGGCAGGGGTGCGCTTGTGGAGGTTTTCAGTGCAGGAGGAGGCTGCTGTGCACTTGAGGGAAAGGGCAGAGGTGGCTGCTGTGCACTTGGGGGAAAGGGGAGAGGTGGCTGCTGTGTGCTTAAGGAAGGAGGAGGAGGAGGATACCGTGTGCTAGGGGTCAAGGGAAGAGGTGGCTGTTGTGGGCTTAGGATCAAGGGGAGAAGAGGCTGCTGTGTGCTTTGGGTCAAGGGGAGAGGAGGCTGGTGGTGCATGCCTGGGGTAAAGGGGAAAGGAGGCTGTTGCATGATTGGGCCCAAGGGGAGAGATGGCTGCTGCAAGCCTGCGGAGGATAATGGCGGTGACTGCTGTATGCTTGGGGCAAGGGATTGAAGGGGCTGGGTTCCAGGAGCGGTAATCGCTGGAGGTGGATGGGGCTGTGTGCCTGGATAGCCAAGTGGATGATGCAGCGCGGTTGAACCACTAGGTGGATGAAGCTGTGTGCTTGAACCCCCAGGTGGTAGATGCTGCGTGCTTGAACTGCCAAGCAGAGTGGACTGTGGAAGGGCCCCTGCGGAGGCTGGCAGCTGCGTGCTGGAGGGCAGGCAGGAAGAGGGCCCAGCATCGCTCGCCGGCGGAAAGGGGGAAGCCTCAGCGTTGCTGAGTGGCAGGAAGGGAGAAGGCACAGCGTTGCTGAGTGGCAGGAAGGGAGAAGGCTCAGCATGACTGAGCGGCAGGAAGGTAGCTGGCTGAGCGCTGCTGAGCGGCAGGAAAGGTGAAGGCAGGGACGAGCTTGGTGGCATGGAGGCAGCCAGCGGAGCAGAGGTGGAGGGCAGTGATGGAGGTTTATGCAGCCGATCGCCCGCACGCAGGGCTCCCAGCTGATGCGACGCTTTCACAGCTGCAGGCGTTGACCCCAGCGCGCTGCCTTCCTGTATGGGCACCAGTTGAGAGGGGGACACTGAAAGCGGCCCCACACTCAGCTTAGGCTTCCTGAGCGAGCGGGAGGACGAGCGGCTTGGCGTTGGGGAGGATGGAGGGGTCTTTGGTGCTGCCTTTGCCTTGTCGGGAGCTGCAGCACTGCCAAAGGAGTGTGTATGTTGGTGTCGTTGGGGTGAGGCTGGGCGGGGGGCAGCAGGTGCAGGGGTTTTGCTGCGGCCGCCTCTGGGGGGGGAAAGAGGGTCTGGCGCAGGCTTGGGCGCGGGGCTCCCTGTGCTGCTGCTGCGTGGGGACTTCGCAAAAATGCTTCTCCACGGCGGTGCCAAGTGGTGGTCACCCTTCACTCTTAAGTCAGCTCTTGCAACAGGCTCAGGTGCTGCAGCACCACCAGCACCATTATGAGGCACTGCCTTCTTCCTGCTCCCGCGGACCCCCTGCACTGCATCCAGAGGTGCTGCTGATGTGAGTGGTGGTGCTGCTGCAGGGGAAGGCCGCCACGCCATGAACGCATCTGCTCGTGACTGTGCGCGCGTGCGCGGAGCTGCCGGCCACCCGCTGCGCGCATCACTTGCGTTTGCTGCATTCATGGCGTCCATTGCAGCGAGCCAGCGGAGGGTGTCCTCTCGTTTGCTGCTGAAGCTGACGCCGGGTTGAGCAAACCCACTGTCCTGCTGCTGCTGCTGCTGCTGCTGTTGCTGCTGGGGCCGGTGGCTTTGGCGCGGGGAAGGTGCGTGCTCAGGTTGGCTGTTGTGCGTGGCATGGCCTGGAGCCTCCTCACCACTGCCCACAATGCCACCTCTGCGCGAAGCACCCGTAGTCCCTGCTCTGGAGGCCCTGTTTTGGGCCGGTACTTCTGGAAGTTTGGAGGAAGGGCTGGGGCTCAGCACTGGATCCCTTGTGACCCCCATTTCGATGTCTGGGGTCCTACTGGCGGGCGCGTAGCGTGGGTTGGTGGAAGGGGGGGGGCTGAGCATCGTGCTGGTGGCCCTACTGAGCCCTACGTCTGAAGTCCTGCCGCTTGGAACAGCACTCCCACGTTGCCTGAATGAGGGCCGGGGGCTAGGGGCGTGGCTAGAAGCGCTCGCACGTTGGAATGCAGAGGGGCGGCTGAGCTGGGATGTGGAGGGCTTGAGCTGGAAGTATGGCGGCAGCGCGGCGTCTGCGTGTGGAGGACAGAGCAGGGCGTGAGTGGGTGGTGTAAGGCTCTCATTGATAAGGAAGTCCTTCCCAATCAGCAGCTTCCCTGAGCAGAAGCACTCTTCAGGGGGGGCGATGGGGCTGCAGGGGTTACTAGAGGGCTATAATAGAATGGGAAGCATGAGGAACCAAGGCGTGCATTCGTGCAGGTAAGAGTGCCCATCAAGGCGCCAGCAGGAAGGTGCAAAGACACGTGCTACCGCCCACATCCTGTGCATGCTACCGCGGTGCCTACACCCTGTGCATGCTGGCGGCTACATCCTGTGCATCCTGCTGGCTACATCCTGTGCCTACACCCTGTGCATGCTGGCGGCTACACCCTGTGCATCCTGCTGGCTACATCCTGTGCCTACACCCTGTGCATGCTGGCGGCTACACCCTGTGCATCTTGCTGGCTACATCCTGTGCCTACACCCTGTGCATGCTGGCGGCTACACCCTGTGCATACTGCTGGCTACATCCTGTGCCTACACCCTGTGCATGCTGGCGGCTACACCCTGTGCATACTGCTGGCTACATCCTGTGCCTACACCCTGTGCATGCTGGCGGCTACAACCTGCGCATCCTGCTGGCTACATCCTGTGCCTACACCCTGTGCATGCTGGCGGCTACAACCTGCGCATCCTGCTGGCTACATCCTGTGCCTACACCCTGTGCATGCTGGCGGCTACAACCTGCGCATACTGCTGGCTACATCCTGTGCCTACATCCTGTGCATGCTGGCGGCTACAACCTGTGCATACTGCTGGCAACATCTTGTGCCTACATCCTGTGCATGCTGGCGGCTACATTTGCTGTTTAGCAGAGAAAGAGTACCAGCGTGCAGGTACACGTGTATATGTGTGCAAGTGTGAGCCCACGTTATCGTGCACCACAGATTTGCACATAATACTGCAGCACTGTGGAGCACCCACAAGGGTACGGGTTTGCCAAGTGGAGCTTGCCCGAGAATGCCTGGAAGCATGCGTTGCTCAGGAATGCCTGGGAGCATGCCAGTTGGAGCTTGCTTGACAAAGCCTGGAAGCATGCCAGTCAGAGCTTGCTAAAGAATGCCTGGGCACATGCCAGTTGGAGCTCGCTAGACGCCTGGGAGCATGCCAGTTAAAGCTCGCCTGAGAATGCCTGGGAGCATGTCAGTCGGAGCTTGCTAAAGAATGCCTAGAAGCATGCCAGTCCGAGCTTGCTAAAGAATGCCTAGAAGCATGCATTGCTTGAGGATATGCCTGAAACCATCCCAGTTGGAGCTTGCTCAGGAATGCCTGAAACCATCCCAGTCGGAGCTTGCTTGAGAATGCCTGAAACCATCCCAGTTGGAGCTTGCTCGGGAATGCCTGAAACCATCCCAGTTGGAGCTTGCTCAGGAATGCCTGAAACCATCCCAGTCGGAGCTTGCTCGGGAATGCCTGAAAACATCCAAGTCATAGCTTTCTGAGAATGCCTGCAAGCACGCATGCTCATGAGCACCCACCGTCATCCTCCATGTCTGAGCTGCTAGCCTGGCTACCTTCCAGCTCTCCCAGCTCCTTGTTCACCAGCCGCTCAAATTCCTCCACCTCCTGTTCCCATACCCTGTGTGGATAGAGTTTGAATAGCATGTAAGGAACTGAATGTAAAAGCATGCCTGACGCAAATGTGCGCCAACCTTTGGGGAACCTGCAATGCACATGTGGGCTTGTAACAGCCATAAGAACAAGTGTAATTCAGCAGTTTCTGACAGCAACTTTCACAAGGGACAGCTGAATCTCCTTAAATGCAAGACGAGTGCAAGTACAGCAGCACTGCACAGCTGGAAAGCCCCTTGCCATAAACACCATGACCATCCTTGGATCCAAATCAAGACAGAAGTGGTGCGGATGAAGTTGGCTGCAGCAAACAGCAGCATGGCAAGCCGGGGGGACAGCGCATTTCAACTGCACGAGACACCACCGCCTCTCAGCACTTAATGAGGGGAATATAAAAAGCTGTATTGACATGCGGCCCTAGCCCCAACTTGTCTGCGTCAGGGAGCTTGCGACAGCTCCGTTCTTGGAGGGCCCTACTCACGGCCCTATCCCCAAAACACCAGTAATATTTCTGTTAACTGACTGTGCTTGGGAGCGTTTTCAAAAGCTCTGCTTTTGGAGTGTCTGTAGAGAGGTCAGGCACATTGCGAAGAGGTCATGAAAGTCGCTAGTCCAACTCACGGCCTGATCCCCAACCTGTCTGCGCCAGGAAGCCCTCGCAACAGCTCCGTTCTTGGGGTATCAAACTCACTCAAAAGCAAATAATATATCTTATTTTGTTACCTGTCTGCGCCAGGGAGCGCTTGCGACAGCTCCGTCCTTGGAGTGCCCGCTGAGAGGTCAGCAGCAGACATCTGGAAGGAGCCTCTGCGCGTGCCTGGCTGCGTGGGAAGGTTGTTGGCAGTGGTTCGCCGGGAGGGTCCCTTGGATAGGGTGGGGTGGAGGATGCGGGCGTTGCCTCCCCCGCTTTGCCTGCACGGCAGTGTAGAGCGTAGAGTGGCCATGAGAGCTTGTGTGAGCATGTCCTGGCTGAGCCAGTTCCATTCAAGCAGGGTTGGGCCTGATTGGATGCATGTTTCTGGCACACACAAAAAAGAAAGGAGGAAAGCAAGAAGAGAGAGGCGAGGCAAAGATGGGCTCATTGGGAGTGGCATACTCCTGGCACAGAATGTGGGGCTGGCTAAACTCATAGGGATGCTAGAGCAAACCCCAAGCAACATCCATAAACATCCACAAAAGCACAGAGGTTGTTGCGGTGCAAGCGCTTAGAAGCTTGTTGCCTACAATTGCACAGGCTACCCCTTAGCGCGGTTGCTGAGCATCGCTTCAGACTTCCGCCTGTATAAATCTGGGATTCCCCTACCATACAAGGGCATACAAGAATGTGAGGACCTAGGTTCACTTTACAACAGACCCCCATTCCTGCACAGGTACTTAGCACCATTCTAAACAGCCAGAAAAAAAAACAAGGACTCCCTGGCAGCACAAAGACGGACAATATGTTTGGAGAAGTGGAAGTGAAGCAGAATTGATTGGCTAGGAGCAAAGTAAATTCACAATGGTAGCCTGCTCTGGTTTAACAGTGTGCAAGCATAGCAACGGGTGAACATTTGCACACGAAAGCACAGCCATAGAATTCTGTGCACGCAAAAACAGCCCCGAGGGAACCTTAGCAAGCATTAGGCGCACACACGCGCACACACACACGCGGACACAAAAACATGCATTGATCATTGGCACAAAACCTTAACTCACCTCCATCCTAGTTGCTGTGAGCCCTGTGATCGCAGTCCCACACCCTCACTACCGCGATGCTGGCGCTCCATGCTCATCTTGCTGCCCCCCTCTGGGCTTGTTGCGCCAACCGTAGCAGGAACCACCCCTGAGGCTGTTGGCTGCAGACCAAGTCCACTTTGGTCCTTGACCCCATCCAAAACATCAGCATGCTGCCCACTAGCTTGCAGCTCAAGGCCGCCGTTGCTGCCATGCCATGGCGCAGGTGCATCCCCGTTTGCAACTGCGGTGTGTGTGTGTGTGTGTGTGTGTGTGTGTGTGTGTGTGTGTGTGTGTGTGTGTGTGTGTGTGTGTGTGTGCGCGCGCGCGCTTTGTACGCATCACACTCGCATGTGAGTCTTCACGAAATTCTTGCATGTCACGCACAACGAGTGGACACTCTTTACTGTCTCATCATGCAGGATGTGGGTGCAATTTTGTGGGATCACCTATGCCACAAGCACGAGCAGGAACAAAACAAACCCTTTGCTCACCAGCCGAGAGCTCGATGGCCTTCTCAGCGCTGCTTCCAGCCTGCAAGCAGCAGAGGGGACAAGCGGCAGGGTGTGCAATTGGTGCACTCAGTCAAAGAGAGACCCAGGCCTGGCTGCTTACTAGCTCTGCTGGGAAGGTGCATGCCATGAGGCTGTTTGTCAGTTTAATGTATGTGTGCGCGCGTCCTCATAACCAGCTGGCACAGTAAAGCAGCTGCAATGAGACAGCTCTGAGGATGATGCAGCACGATGCTTTAAGAATGCCAGACAGCACGTTATAGGTTCAGTTGTTTCTTTAGGAACTGCAGCCTTGGGCCAGCGCACAAGGGGGCCTTGCCTGATCCTTTTCCCATTCTTTTCTCTTCTCTTTCCCAGGAGGCTTTTTTCTCATTTAGCATATCCCTCGCGTTTCCAAAATTCAAATCTTCTCTCTCTAAAGGAGAGTGGGATGTGTTACACCGGATGGGCAACGCAAGATCACAAAAGGCAGGCAAGGCAATGCAGGAGGTTCTGTCAAATTGCATTGCCCGTCTGGGCTGTATAGGCAAGATGCATGTACAAACAGGATTCTTCAAAAATTTTGGGTGTGGAAAGAGGTTGCATGCCCAGAAATCAGGTGCGAGTACGTAGGGAGTGGGAAAACTGGAGGAAGGAGAGTGAAGGAAAGCAGCATTGGCAGAGCACAAGCCACACCTAGCAGAAAAGGGAAGGGGGGATCATTGGAGCTCAAAAAGCCACTCATAGGAATGACATGCTAACTTCCTCATACATTTGGGGTATGTGAAGTCAAGGACGCCACAGATTAGGATGACATGCTACCTTGCTCATATTATTTAAGTCAAGGAGATTAAGTCAAGGTGTTTGGAAAGGAGGACTTCAAGCTCCTGACTGAGGAACGTTGGGAGGAAAAGGAAGATGTAAGCAGGTGCTTAACCAGAAGCGTGAGTGAATCCACGCAAACAGGACGAGCAGAAATGCATGCAAGTGTCACAGTCCTCTACACAGAGCCAAAAGAACAGACCATTGCAACAGTGTCACAGGCCTGCACGGAACCAAAAGAACAGACCATTGCAAAAGTGTTACAGTCCCGCACGGAACCAAAACAATGGACCATTGCAAAAGTATGCGCGCAACACACCTGCGAAGACTGCCCATTCTTGTGGCTTTTCATAGGCTCCAGCTGTTGCTCTACAGAAGAGCGGCCAGGGGGTGTTCTACAGGGGGGAGGATTTGCTCTGTCTGCATTGTTGGTTTGGTCTCCTTGCCTGAAAGCAAGGGGACGCAAAAATATAAGCAGGCAACCTTGTCCATGGCTTCTGTTAACAGCAGTTCTGCTGTGGATGTAAGCGCCAGGAGCAGGAGTAGATGGCAGACGTGCATGTTTGTGTTTGTGTGTGCATTTCTCTTACTGATTAGCAGGTCAAAGGGCACAAGGTCAAAGCCTGAAGGACTGAAAGAAGGCATTCCAAAAAAAATGCACGTGGGCATGGTGGCATGAGGAGCACATGCACAACACAGGCAGGAGTTCATGTGACAGGCAACGAAGTGGTATTTTTGTGAGGACGACATCTTGTGATTTGCAAGAAAATGGGGATCCATGATTTACAACTCAAGCAACTGGAAGGAAAACACCAGCACCGCAAGGCAGCATGCTGACCAACGGCCTTGAGGCCTACATCATCAACACACACGCACACACACAGAGGACGGACTTTGACAGAGACACGTTGAACAACAAAACTCACAGCAAGGACTCCGACAGGGGCATGTTGGGGAGCAGCACAGGATGAGCTCCCAACAGAGGCAATAGAGGCAACACTCACAGCATGGACTTAACAGAGGCATCTTGGACAGCGGCACTCACTGGATGGGCTCCAACAGGGGCATGTTAGAAAGTAACACTCACGGGATGGGCTTCCAACAGAGGCAAAACTCACAGCATGGACTTCAGCAGGGGCATGTTGGACAGCAGGTCTGCAAAGGTTGGCTTGGGGGCTGGGGCCATGTTTCTCTCTGCATGCAGGGCCCTCCAGTAGTTCACATCATCACCTGCAGTGAACGTGCAAATGCAGACACGCAAGACAAGATGCATGAATGTTTGTGCAACGCCCACCAGTCCTTCATATCATCCCCTGCTGTGCGCGCGCGGATGCAGAGATGCATAAGAAGATGCATATAGGTGTACAAATATGCACAAAGGAGTCATGCAGGTCAGCAATTGAGCCAACTTCTTGGCAACCAATGTAAGTGTTTGCAATCCCTTGCAGCTGGGAGCACAGGCAATATAAACCAAAGTGATGCAAGTGATGCAATACAGCCATTTTTAAAAGGCGCTATCTACATACTCAAACCAGACATCAGACTTAATGAACCATCATTTTACAGCAATGCATTGGACTTTTGGCTCACAAATACCTCACGTACATCCAATAAAAGATGAAGCGACCTCGACGTTTCGGCCAAGCTTGTTGGCCAAGCTCATAAAAATGCACAGCACCCTATGTCTGCCTCGCAGGAACTTCAAGGATCCTCACAGCGTCTCTTACTTGTTACACAACTGCTTTTCCAGACATTCTGCAGCACTCACTCACCTGCTTTTAGCCAATGCTGCCTGATGGTCACGTACTGGTGGTAGTGCCATTTCAGCAGCCAGCACCCTGTACGCATCACATGTGCCAATTTCACATGCATGAGCTCATCTGCATGCATTGCAAGAGCCGATCCCAAATGCATGAGCTCATCTGCATGCCCAAGTACGTACATGCCATGGATTCAAAGGCATTCAACACAGCACTTGCATAGTAACTTGTGAAGGCATCATCCACCACGCAACAAACCAATCAGCACGATACAAATTTCTGAACGGTTTCAGTGGCTGAAAGGGTGCAAGATCAGGGAAGGCGGAGCAACATGTGTCACAACTTATGCTCCTAGCTTAGAATCTCTGAGCATAATTTAGAGCTATGAGGAGAGACCCGAGACAGACCTGACATGCGCATCTCTATTTATTTTCAGGACAGACTGCTGGTAATAGCCATGACATCCCCCAAAAATGTGTGAGACAAGCAGACGGACAGGAAGCAACAACGTTGAAACAGTGATGATGAAGCAGCAGCCAGCAGGAACTCAATTTTTTGCGCAAGGAATGACAACATGCAAAGAGCATGCGCGTACACCCACCCCAAAAAATGTAGATCCAAACCATGACGAAGTGGAGCCAGAGCACATCTGCATGCGTTCAGGCAACCAGCCAAAGTAACATTTGCCAGAGCACATCTGCATGCGTTCAGGCAACTAGCCAAAGTAACATTTGCCAGAGCACATCTGCATGCGTTCAGGCAACCAGCCAAAGTAACATTTGCCAGAGCACATCTGCATGCATTCAGGCAACCAACCAAAGTAACATTTGCCAGAGCACATCTGCATGCGTTCAGGCAACCAGCCAAAGTAACATTTTCCAGAGCACATCTGCATGCGTTCAGGCAACCAGCCAAAGTAACATTTTCCAGAGCACATCTGCATGCATTCAGGCAACCAGCCAAAGTAACATTTGCCAGAGCACGTTTGCATGCATTTAGGTAAACAGCCAAAGTAGAGCCAAAGCATGTCTGCATGCATGAAGGTGACGGACTTGGGTGTCACACTCTTGCCTTTGCAGGGCGAGTACAAAAAATGGCTGTAGAGAAGCCAAGTCTATGTTCTTGAAATCATTTAATGAAGCATAAACCTGCCTACACAAGCTGTGTGGAAGGCATGGACAAAGGGCTTGCTTGAAGCACAGGTAAGTCATTTAAACGAGCTTGAAAGAAAAGGCACAGGTGTCAAGAGAGCAAGCGTGTGAGCAATAGATTGCAAACACACACCCAATTGGAGCAAAAGTATTCTTTCTGGCAACCTGTGAATTGTGAAATCCGGCATGGACATGCTCATATTTACAGCATTCACTAACAATTACTGGCCTTGTAAGCACAAACACGCCTTTGCCTGACATCATAGGGCTCAACAGTGCATATCAAGAACTTGCTTCTCACCATCCATGAGGAACAGACTGAGACACTGCAGCTGCTTGCTCAATCAACAGGTTAAAAATTAAACTTTGACACGTTTGACAATGTTTAACAACGTTTAACAAAGAAAAAATCAGTAGTCACAATGCCTGACTGCTTGGCACACACAAATCCTTCCGTTTCTTTTTTCGGCGCCAGCAAGGAGCAGCAGTCCAATTCACTGCAAAGCAAGGCACATGGATGAACGGGCTGAAAATTTTGAATTTCACAACTTGGGGACTCACTGGAGTGGGAAGGAACGTTTGTGGTTGTCAGCCGCATGAATTCTGCTTGGTTCCCGAACGTGGGATCCGACTCCAGAAACCCCGCATTCAAGTGCACAGGCAAGACTGCAGGGTAGAGAAGGACAAGACATGGGCTATTGGTAAATGGTCCCACCATGCTTATAGCAAAACACGCCCATACTTGGGCACAAATTGGAAGTTTTTTTGGTGCTGTGACAAAACAACCGTAGGCTTGAAAGGCCCACTGGTGCGGACGTGGCAAACGTGATCCTGCCATTCACCGCATCACTATAAACTCAGGAGTCCTGCATGTGAGGTCCAGCCATGAAAACAACCCTGCATAGACACCAGCAAAACCTCTGCTGCCGCAGCCCTGCTTTGCTTTGTTGTTGTTTCTAAATTGCTGCTTTCTTGTTGTTTCTAAATTTCAATTTCTCTGCATGCCAGTTGCCAGCCGTAGCAGGCCCTTGAATGAAGGAAGCAGGAAGTAAGGTCATTCACCAGCACAACCTGCAGTGCACAGCCCTGCTTTGCTTTTTAAACTTCTTTCATTTGGCCGCACGCCGATAGTGGGCCCCTAACTAGGAACAGAAAGCGAAGATCAACTGACGCTATGTGGCCTGCCTCTTCAGGTGAGGAACTTCAGGACCTTATCAGAAACCCATCCTGCTCAGGATGCTTGGTACAGCATCTGCCACTGCAAAAGTTACCAAGGTGGCTGCAGCAACGATACTAATCTCTGTTCTCATTGAGCACAATTTTAACATACCCAAAGTTTCAGCTTTCAGTCACAAATGAAGAAACACATTCTTCAATGTGACAGAAGACACTCACGTATGGCAATGCCCAATATCATGATGGGAAAAAACAGCTGGATCCCGAAGGTGAACAGCTTCACGAGCATGAGCGAATCCAGGCCCACACTGTCCAAGAGATCCTGCGCGTGCGCATGCATCTTTTTGCCATTAGAATGATACAAGCAAACCAGGCATCGTGCTTGAAATCTGGCACAGAATGCATGCACGTTCCTTCCGCCACAAGGCCATGACATCCTGGCCCCCGTGTGTCATGCCCATGCACAAGCTGTTCAGATGTGTATGCATTAACAATCTGTTCACCAGACATGCATGGATTCAGGGTGCTCCTCGGGAAGCATGTCACTGCAGGTAGCAAGATCAGGAACGAAGGATGAGGAGGCAAGGCAAGGAGGGGAAACGGCTGAGTAACCTCAAGGTCTGAATTGGGCGATCCAAACGAATGGCATTGTGAGTAACGGACAACACGAACAGTAACAAGCCAGCATGCAGGCCGCACCTGGTCGCTGGTGGTTACTGTGGCAACTAGCCATGCCCAAAGAGAGGACACCCCCCGAGGCAAGGGTGGGGGCTTGACTGACACTGAAGGGGAGACCTGCGACATTCACAAAAGGGTGGGGGCTTGACGGACACAGAAGGGGAGACCTGCAGCATTCAAACAAGGGTGGGGTCTAGACGGACACAGAAGGGTGGGGGCTTGACGGACACCGAGGGGAAGACCTGCAGCATTCAAAGAAGGGTGGAGGCTGCGACATTCACAGAAGGGTGGGGGCTTGACTGCTACAGAAGGGGAGACCTGCGACGAACACAGAAGAAGCCCACCACATACACTCACAAAAAACATTCATTCACACAATACATGGTGCATCTACAGGCTGCCAACCGCTTTATTTGTGGATGGCTGGATGAGGGGCAGGAGGATAGGTGTTGAGTCATCAGAGTAGCACCTTTCTCGCTACAGCAAGGCTGCCTCCGCTTTCCTACCCTACCCTTCCCTTGCGAGCATCAGGCTCGTTGGCAAATGTTATTTTGCTCCTTGGATTCCGTCTCACCAACGAGTGCCTTTGATTCAATTGAGCGCATGACCCACATGACTTCCTTACAGCAGGTCACGTGGGTGTGAAGCTACACGCAGCCCTCAGAGGCAGGGTGCAGCTATATAACCCTTCCCTTTCCTACACTCAGCACAGCTGGCCCTTTGGGCTTAGACATGGATGATATTGCACGCCAGTCAGGGCTGCACATTGTCTGCAACTTGCGCTCAGGGGCTTCGCATAACTGGACGATATTCATTTGCACATATGCATGTACACACTTTAAAGGAGCTACAATGTGACTTTCTGTCCCTCGATATAAATCAATGATTTGCGTATGTAATGTCCTAGTGAGCATTAGAATGAACATGAACATGTATGATTCAGCTGTTGGTGAACGCTTTGAAGCAACCAACAGGTCCCATACTGCCGGAGAGGACTGTACTCAATCCCCACCTAAAGAGATAGATATTTCGCAACCACGCATCAATCACGCACCCCTGCAACAAATATATTACCAGAGGGGGTCAACTTTTGCCTAAATTGGTGAACGTGCTCTTTTTCGCGTCTCTTTTCCCAAACCATGCCAACTTTTTTTTATACATTACATTTACCAAAAAATGATGGAAAAAAAATCGGAGGACCCCAGATCACCCTCCTGGCCTCAGATCACCCAGAAAGGGCCCACAGCTCCACCCTGGGACCATTTTTCACTCCCCAAATCATGTTTTATGGCCTCCATGTACTACACTAACACCCTGCATATCCAAAAAAAGGAGGCCAAAAAATTGGGCACCTTTTTGGCACCCCCTGTGCTGGATTTTCTTAAAGGGAAATGGCTGGAACCCTGTACCTCACCAACAACTGGGTACCGTACAGACATGTAATCATCCTGCACCCCTGAAAATGTTTTTTGAGGCGGAGCCCCCCTGGGGCGTAGTCCCCCTTATGTTCACTGCGGTCAACGGGTGTTGACCCTGAAAGAATAAAGCTTTGAGCCACCCAGGCCACCTCACGTCGTAAGAATTGAACCATCGGAAAGCTAATTTTGTGCTCATTCCAGAGCTGCCCTCGGATGCTCGGTCAAGCTACCCTGCCAAGCCGAGGTTACTCTCCGCTGATGAAGCTTCCGTCCATGCAAATTTAGGTTTCATTTAACATTATTGTTACATCGATAAAATGTAATCGCTGTCTGCCGTCTTCTTGGAATAGAACGGGCATTGAGTGGCGGAGACCTGAGCTTGCAGGCAGGGATGGACTTCGCAACAGGCACCCTGGAGACATGGTGTCTTGGGCTGGTTAAAGCAGGATGAAAGGAGAGCTACAACTCCAAGTTGACCCAACTCATTTGACTGTGCACTCGACCCCCCCCCTGCACATCTCCTGCACTGCATGCACACTTCCTCCACTTGCCCACAGGAGTTCTGACCTGCATGGCAATGATATGCTCCAATGCTCGAAGATGTGAGCAGGAGATGAGAGGTGCTGATGAAGTACAGGAGGGGGGGGTGCAGGGGGGGCGTAGCATGCATGTCTCATTTCAATTATTCTAAAGTTTGAGGTGTAAACCTTATTCAGGTGCCTGACCTGCATGGTGGTGATATGCTCCAATGCTTTGAAGATGTGAGCAGGAGTTGTGAGGCACTAGTGAAGTACAGGAGCAGGGGGGTGCAGGGGGGGCGCAGCCCCCCCTGCATTTTTCATTTCAATTAATCTGAAGGTCAGGTATAAACCTTATTCACGTGCGATACACACCTCTTCCACTTGCCTGTGCTAATGAATGTAAACAGGAGCGGGGGGGCGCAGGGGGGGCGCAGCCCCCCCTGCATTATACATTTCAGTTAATCAAAATGGAAGCATAGGCTCCGCCCCCATTTTTTTGTGATCCGGAGGATCACACCCTACTTGTTTTGATTCCCGCCTTAATCCCGCACCCCTCTCAATATATATTTCATGGTTTCCCGCATGTTCCTGCAGGGGCAATCAGCCCGCTCATACCCTCTAAAACTCTCGGAAATAAATGTTTTCCGCCATCCCGCACTTTCCCGCAGCCCCAAAAATAATTATTTTTCCTGCTGTCCGCAGTCATCCCGCACCCCTCAAAAACATTATTTTTGCGGGATGACATATTGTCTGTACGGTATTTCACTCCATTTCTTTTGCGAAAATGTTTTTTGATGTAAGTGCTCCAAATCATTTAAATCACTCATTTTTGTGCAGTGGGTGGCCGGGTGTGGAGGTTTTGTGGTGAAAAGTAGGATTCGCACTGCGGCTAATTAGGCATGTGCCCCATTACGGGACAGGTGCAAGCCCTCGTACTACTGAAAGCTACGAAACCCATGTTTGAAAGGTGCCTGTTATGGGCACCTGTGGTAGGAGCAAGCAAAAAACAGGCATTTCCAGGCCTCAGATACACCCCTCCATTGTTTTACACAGTTACGCACGGGCAATCCGCCCCTGAATGCGCAAGGAGCATTAATTGAGAGGTACAATCCAATTCAGCCTGCTCTTGGCAGTTAGCTTCCTTTGAAAGGAATCCTTTCCCTAAGCTACCAGCCACTGTAAGGCCAAATTGGCCTCTGGGACAAGCTAGCCCCATCCCCGCCCTACTTCATATCTGTAGTTCTAGGCGCTCCTGCTGCTCTCCTCTTCTCTGCTACCACTACCGTCGTCCTCTATGTCGCGCTGCAACCACCGCTTGTACTTCTGCTGCTTGCATGCATGCATCTGATGGGATCACTTGTGCAAGCTTTTCCCTGCTGCTGTGGAGGGGGCTGCTGCAGGAAAGGACTGGGTGCGGGGGGAGGGATGTTGCCGGGGTCTGGAGGCAGAGGGGGAGATTTCTGACAACTCATGCTCCGCAGCAGCCCCAAAGCACGCTAATTGCCACAACCAATATAGTAACATGTATTTGCAAGCATGCAGTCAAGGCGCAGGGGCAAAATTATGACATGTGCAGTAACACTTTTTCTCCATGGAATGAGCTGCCTCTTTTTCCAGAAGGTATGTTCTTGGGCTAAGATGCAGTTACGGGCCTTTCCCTCTCTTTGTTGTGGCTAAGACACCATCTTCAGCAGGTACAGCTGCAACCCCTCCCTTTCCTTTCATCTCTTGCAGTGTGCTCCAGTGATCATGTTTGCACACATGCATGGTTCATGCACTATTACTCACCAGTCTGAATTTGTACAGGATACTTCTTGACTGGAAAATGATGAACAGCAGTAGCAGAACAGCTCCAATGACAACATCAATCACAATGGCGCCCCTGACGTTGGAATCTGTGGTCTGCGGGGAGCATGGATGCATGTCCGTTGAAAGTGTCAGACCACGGCATGAAGGTCAGAGCTTGCATTCCTTCCAATTGAGGGAAGCTTGTACATGCGAGGAGTACGATGAAGGGGAGTGTGCACACTGAACCTTCCATACTCATTTCCAACCTCTCCTGGTGGAGAGCAACAACCAGTTGGCTTGCCAGCATGAGTGCTTCCTCTGAGCTCACCAGCAGGGATTGCAATGCCTGCATGCTTGCCTGTGCATGCAACATCAAGGAGTACAGTCTTCGCTCCCAAAAGAAGAACGTGGGCAGAAGGACCTGCAGGCCCACCCACCTTTGTATCAGGCCTGGCAAAAATGACGCTCAGGGCATCATCAGGTCTTGTGGTATCTTCTGGAGAGGAGGCATTTGGAGCAGGCTCTGTGCTCATAGTTGCCTCCCTGTTTTCCTCCTCTTGCGTGTGAGCAGTTTAGGCCAGTGAGGACAAGGCTGTTGCTGTGTGAAACTAATGAGCCATCTCTGCACTTATATAGCATCCACAGGGCTAGCAGAGGAGAGGGAGGTCTTCACTTCATGTCTGCTGGGCTAGCAGAGGAGAGGGAGGTCTTCACTTCATGTCTGCCTGTCACTCAAGTTCCCCTGTATCTCGGTGGAACAAAGAATGAAGAGTATATGAAGGGTATTTAGGCACGCGTCCACTCCGAATTCGAAAAAATAACAATTGACAGTCGTCGCCAGATTTGGCGCACTGAATTCGCTGAAATATCTTTGTCCTAAATTTGACATGTTAGACTGTTCCGAGAAATCTGGTTTCAGCTAACTTAGTAAGCACTTTACACTGGCTCTGCATGTCTGCAGCTGCTCAGGTCTCCTTATGGAAGCATGTTTAAACGGATGCATTCTGGCATCTCAGCATGCAGTGCTGTGCACATGGAGACTTCTTTCAGAGGGTCTTGGCACAACTCTGCTTTAAAGGGCCCAAAACCGGTTTTGTGTAGATACCATGGGTAGCTCAGTGTGTGTACTAGGGTGTTCAGAAAGGGGAATTGCAAAGTGAGTGACATAAACTGCAGTTTATGTCACTCACTTTGCGCCAGCTGGCGCAAATTCTGAGCTAGGTCACACCTAAATCTCGACTAACCCAGTCGATACAAATTTGACTAGGTCAGTCGAAACATTCTGGTGTAGCAAGACGTTTAAGGCTTGTTTATTTCCATATACAATAGAACTGTATCAAATGTTTAGAAGACGAGAAGAATGCACATGTTGCGATAAGCCCCCGAACGACAGGAAACTCCAGTGCCTAGGGAGTTCTTATATCCAGTTTAAAGAAGCTGCTGCTGAAGGGAAGTAGTGGCCATCAGAGAATAAGAGGTCTTCTTCAAAGGCAGCATTAGATTGGATTCATACGAAGCTCAGCCAAACAGAGTGCAAGCATACGGGCGGTCCACCTGGCTTCGTCCACCTGTAGCAGTGCACGGCAAAAGGCATTGCCCGGGATGTAACGGAAGGCATTTGTAAGCCTTATATGATTGTTACACTCGCCCCACCCCCATGAGCTCGCGTCCTCGCGAGCAAAGCACTCTGCCAGCATGCTTAGCCGCTCTCTAGCGCTCTTCGGTATTTTGCCAGGAGGAACCGCTGAACCTGGACTTCGGCGACAAGCTTGCCGATTTTTTGCACTTGCCAGGAATCGAACCCATGACCGATGTAGGGATGAGCACGAAAGCATGCATAGCATGCGTGGTCGAGTGGGCACTTGGCTTCGCTGCCAATGTAACAGTGCACGGCAAAAGGCGTTGCCCGGGATGTAACGGAAGGCATTTGTAAGCGTTATATAATTGTTACACCACCCCAAGTGTGCAGATGCTGTGAGGGAGGTGGGGAAAGCTTATGATGCAAATGTGCTTGTAAAAAGAAAAGTCAGAATGATGACGAGGAGAAGAGCAAGGACCTGGCACTTTTTTTAGGTAGGAATTCTTTCACAACATGCATGAACGCGCGTGCGCGCACACACACACACACACACACGCACACACACACACACACACACACACACACACACACACACACACACACACACACACACTCACGCATACACACTCACGCATACAAACATGTACACACACATGCGCACGCACGCAAACACATGCACGCACACGCACACACACGCACGCACAAACATATACACACACACACACACACACACACACACACACACACACACACACACACACACACACACACGCACGCATGCATACACCAGCACGCATACAAACATGTACACACACACATAGTTGCACGGTACGCGTACCAGAGGCTCTGGTACGCGTACCCGTACTCGTACCAGTACGTGGCACGGAAGGCACGGTGGGGCGGGAGGCTGAGGTGGGCCAACGACCCCGTCTGGAGCCAAAGCCAAACGTCTGCAATGCGGCGCTAAATGTAATATTTTATTATTGTTATAAAAATAAAACACGTCATGTTTTGTGTTCAAATGCGTGCGTGCTATTGCACCGCGTTGCATGGTTTGACTAGGGGAAGAAGACCAAGAGGGTGCCCTTTTCTTGAGGAAAAAGTAGATGATGGAGCTGGATAAGGTACAGGACCCAAGCATGTTCAGGAGCGGGGCATGAGCAGTGCATGCATGCACTTGAATGGGCGTATGGGCATGCGCAAGCAACGCATAAGGAGCTGCTTCATGGCTCATGAGCGCATGATGCATCATGCAGGGTGCTAGGCTACTTCTCTATGTCTGAAATGGTTTGATTGTGGCTTGAATACACGCTAGAGCACCTGTGCTGGCAAAGCCACGCATGGATGGGGCACCACAGTGTGTTTGCACACACCGTACCGCTCTCTTACAAGCTGCCGTACTCGTACCCGTACCCGTACCCGTACTCGTACCCGTACTCACGTACTGTGCAACTATGCACACACATGCGCACGGACGCAAACACATGCACACACACACACACACACACACACACGCATGCATACACCAGCACACATACAAACATGTACACACATGCGCACGCACGCAAACACATGCACACACACACACGCGCGCGCGCACGGACGCATGCATAAACCAGCACGCATACAAACATGTACACACACATGTGCACGCGCGCAAACACATGCACGCACACGCACATACACACACACGCATGCATACATTAGCACGCATGCAAACATGTACACACACATGCGCATGCACGCAGACACATGCACGCACACACGCACACACATACACGCATGCATACACCAGCACATATACAAACATGTACACACACATACGTATGTATACGCACGCACGCAAACACACACACACACATACACACACACTCCGTGGGCTTGCATGCAACTGCACAGTCACATACACACACCACTAGGTTGCGTGCGACTGCACAGTGACACACACGTGTGCTCGCATGCAACTTCATATACACAGTGTGTCACACACACACACACACACATACACACACCACTAGGTTGCGTGCGACTGCACAGTGACACACACGTGTGCTCGCATGCAACTTCATACACACACAGTGTGTCACACACACACACACACACACACACACACACACACACACACACCACGAGCTTGCATGCAACTGCACAGTAACACATACATGAGCTTGCATGCAACTTCACACACACACACACGCACACTCACACACGCACACACACACACACACATACACACACACACACACACACCACGAGCTTGCATGGAATTGCAAAGTAACACACACATGAGCTTGCAACTTAACACACACACAAACACACACACACACACACACGACACACACACGCACACGCACACACGCGCACACACACACGCGCACACGCGCACGCGCGCACGCGCACACGCACACGCGCACACGCACACGCGCACACGCGCACACGCACACGCACACGCGCACGCGCACACGCACACGCGCACACGCGCACGCGCACACGCACACGCACACACGCACACACGCACACACGCACACACACGCACACACGCACACACGCACACGCACACACACGCACACGCGCACGCGCACACGCGCACACGCACACGCACACACACACGCGCACACGCGCACACGCGCACGCGCACACGCACACGCACACACGCACACGCGCACACACACACACACACACACACACACACACCACTAGCTTGCATGGAATTGAAAAGTAACACACACATGAGCTTGCAACTTAACACACACACACACACACACACACACGACACACACACACACACACACACACACACGCGCACACGCGCACACGCACACGCACACACACACGCGCACACGCGCACACGCGCACACAGACGCACACGCACACACGCACACACACACACACACACACACACACACACACACGCGCGCACACGCGCACACGCACACGCACGCACACACGCGCACACGCGCACACGCGCACACAGACGCACACGCACACACGCACACACACACACACACACACACACACACACACACACACACACACACACACACACACACACACACACACACACACACACACACACACACACACACACACACACACACACACACACACACACACACACACACACACACACACACACACACACACACACACACACACACACACACACACACACACACACACACACACACACACACACACACACACACACACACACACACACACACACACACACACACACACACACACACACACACACACACACACACACACACACACACACACACACACACACACACACACACACACACACACACACACACACACACACACACACACACACACACACACACACACACACACACACACACACACACACACACACACACACACACACACACACACACACACACACACACACACACACACACACACACACACACACACACACACACACACACACACACACACACACACACACACACACACACACACACACACACACACACACACACACACACACACACACACACACACACACACACACACACACACACACACACACACACACACACACACACACACACACACACACACACACACACACACACACACACACACACACACACACACACACACACACACACACACACACACACACACACACACACACACACACACACACACACACACACACACACACACACACACACACACACACACACACACACACACACACACACACACACACACACACACACACACACACACACACACACACACACACACACACACACACACACACACACACACACACACACACACACACACACACACACACACACACACACACACACACACACACACACACACACACACACACACACACACACACACACACACACACACACACACACACACACACACACACACACACACACACACACACACACACACACACACACACACACACACACACACACACACACACACACACACACACACACACACACACACACACACACACACACACACACACACACACACACACACACACACACACACACACACACACACACACACACACACACACACACACACACACACACACACACACACACACACACACACACACACACACACACACACACACACACACACACACACACACACACACACACACACACACACACACACACACACACACACACACACACACACACACACACACACACACACACACACACACACACACACACACACACACACACACACACACACACACACACACACACACACACACACACACACACACACACACACACACACACACACACACACACACACACACACACACACACACACACACACACACACACACACACACACACACACACACACACACACACACACACACACACACACACACACACACACACACACACACACACACACACACACACACACACACACACACACACACACACACAGTGCTTTCCCCCTCAATGTGCATGCAGGCAAGCGTACAAGGCAGCTTACCGAGAAGGCAGCTCAGAACCAGGCTGCAGCTGTCCAGAAGAAAGCCAAAAAGACTGTGCACCAAGTGGTAGAAGAGCAACCTTCTGCTCAGGAGCACCTCAGAAAGGAGAACAACCCTGTTCGTACAGCTAGACAGAGGGTGTCCGTGAGGGATGGGCGTCTTGTACTGACATCCAGCTAGAAGTTTATTTGAACATGATGGATGTGACATTTTATAAATGTTGGAATTGATTTTAATTGTCAAACATTACGACGATTGATGTGTGGGATTTGTTCATAATCAACTTGAACTTCTTTTTAACGAGTAATGAGCAACTTTGAAGGGCAGCAAGCATAGAACACAGCCTCATACAGCGTGGGTACAGCCTCACGCATGAACAGCCGCGCGGGGGTACCTGGAATAGCCGCGCGGAGCCACTGGAAGTCCCGCGCCCAGCCCTTCCTGATTCCGCCGCGCGGGGCCTGCCATAACCCCCGCGCGGGGGGTTCAGGATACCCCCCGCCAAAACTTGCCCTCCGTCAGACCGCGCGGGGGGTGGAGGGTTCCGCGCGGACCCCCGCGCGGGTACATTCTCTTACGTTTGCACGGAACCCCCCGCGCGGTCAGAAACAGGCTCTGCAGGCTACCCGCGCGGTGAGGGGTTCTCTGGTAGGGTCAGCATTACGCATGCTGAATTACGCACCCTCAAGGAAAGCCTGCACAGAGATTTCAACCATTATGCCCCCACATTACGCACCCTTTAACAACATAAACTTTTTTTTTTGCATAGCCCTCACCATGCACTTGCAAGCTCAGCAGTTGCTCTTAGGCCTTGCAGCAGCTGAGCAAGAAATTAATCTGAGCTGTTTGCCATCCATGCAGCTAGTGTCTGAAAACTGTTTGATCCTAGGCTATTGCTGTTAATGAAAGCACAAAAGCCAAGCAAAATCACCCCATTTAGCGCTAACACAGATATAGTAGAGTCTGTTCATTGAAGGTATATTGCATGCACTGGCCCTCAAAGGCGCGGCCCCTTGTCAGCTGCAGGTGATCCACTGCTCCCCTGTAGCTTCTGCAGTGCCGCACAGCCCACAAGATGTCCTTGATGATGTGGGGCCTCCACCAGTTGCGCTTCAGCTGTCCTGGCCTGGCCGCACTGCACCTCACTGCAGGCTTGCTGCCCCTTCTCTTCCTCTGTGCTATTCTGGTCTCACTCTGGTATGGCTGTGCAGGAGGGGGCTGCTGCACGGGACCGACAGCTTTGCGAGGCCGTCCAGGTCCCTGTCCTTCCTGCTTTCGCTGAGCCTTGTTTGCTTTCTGCTCTTCCTCCCTGTTCCGCTTCTGCTGCAGCGCTTCACTCTTGCTCACCATGCACGCATGCTTCGACTGCTTGGCCTCCTCCTTGCTGTTCGCATTCCATGTCTGTCCGTCTACGACACAACGCACAAACTTGTCTATTGCCTTTCGGGGGGGGGTCTCAGGATTAAAATCAGCTATTTAATTCTTCCATTCCGCACCAGTTCGCACCCCGATTAAACGGAATAATTTCCCATTCCGCACAAGTTCGCACCCCCCTGAAAAATTTCATTGCGCATTACGCAGCCCTTGAAAAAAGATAAATATTGCGTAATGATCACGGGTATGTACGGTATGTGGAATGGTTTCCTAAATGAGAAGCTGCCGATATGTTACAAATGCATCCAGATTTGGATGCTCATGTGCAAGCCTTTGAGGAGGAAAGACCGGAACAAACAGTAGACCCCTTGGACGGTGAGATAGACCTGGACAATCTTCTCAACCAAGGCTTTGAAGGCAATCCTCAGAGCCTATCTGAATCTTCATGGCTATCAAGTACCGGCTGCGCTATTCGCAAGAATGTCACCTTTTACTTCCAATCTACCAACCCCCAGACGGATATCATGCCAACATGGCAATGTGATATTATCATTAGAAGCGTTGACCTCATGAAGGATAGTCTTCACCCTGACCGACCTGATGAGGTTGCAATGCCGGCACAAATGCCAGGGGTAACCACCTCTGAATGCGCTTGTTTTTACAATACCAATGGCAAGTGCGTTGGCATGCTCACTGTAGACAGACTCAAGACCCTGCTTGAAGCCTCCTTGTTAGTCTTTGAGCCGAGCTCCGTTCACACTGGCTCGGCTCGGCATTTTCCACCTGAGTTTCCACTGCTCGCTACATACTTTTGATACTGTGTGCTCCAAGTCCCATACCACCAGGCGTGCCAAATGCAAGCCATTGATGCAAGCTGGGAGCAGCTGCTGAGGGTGTGCATGCCTGTGCAGGCATCTCCAGGGGATGGCCACCCCCCTATGAACCTGTAAAAGCTCCCTCATCTGTACTTTCCAAACCCAGAGCTGGAATAGGATGTGTACTTTCTTGCTGCATGGAGGGACAGCATGCTGGGGGAGACCTGTGGGGGATACCTGCATGCACAGAATAACCAGCGCATACATGGAACCGCCAGCACCGTGCTGGAGCACTGACCGCATGTGCTGGGTAGTGGCAAGGTTGAGGGCTTGGCAGCACTGATGGACGAAGCTTCAAAGCATCAGGAATCACTTAACCTGTTGCGCTTCATTCCTGCTTGCTGCCTTCTTCCGGCCAGAAAATACTCAGGGCAACGAATTCCAACAAACGGTTGATGCAGAAGGGTACTACATAGTACCGGTTCTATATATGGAAGCCCAGCAATGATCATGAGTTTTGTCAGAAGTGAGCCAGGAGAGGGGGCCTGGCTGGATTTACTAGTTTTAACGAGTTTCTGAGCCGAGCCGAGCCAGTGTGAACGCCCTCGGCTCGGCTGGAAAACTAATAAACCCAGCTGGTATGGCACTGAGTTTCACAATGAGTGGGTCCTCTACTGGTACGCTGGTACGGTATACGGTGTACTCTGGAAGATTGAAGGCAAGTCTTCCATTCATGGTAAGCAGGGTGGCGCAATGAACTTGGACATTTTAAGGTCATTCCTCCTTTTTTCCAAATCTCCAGCCATTCGAAATTCACACTCTGAGGGGATTACACCCTATTATCCACCTTGTTTCATGGTGGCACTGTCTTCATTCACAGTGAATATGTGTACAAACTACTTAACGATTTCAATTATTTTATTGTCCTTTCACCCCTTTTGTGGCCCCGTGATGGCTTGTCACTAAGGTGGGGTCAGCAGCAGCAGCTGCAGCAGCAGCAGCAGCAGCAGGAGCAGTATTGGAATGGCTTCCATGGAGAGCAGGCCTAGTCGGTCTCCACGGGTTTTAAAAGGGATCAACTGGCTGAGAGCTTGCATGCACTGCCTGAGCTGCAACGACCCAGTCTGCAGCTTCTCAGCTTGCAGGGACGTAAAGCAGCTGCTCTGGGTGAGAAGGTGTTTTTTTGTGCAAGTTAGAGGTAGTAGCAAGAGGCAAGGGGACCCAAGTAAGGGAACTCTTACTTGCACGAGCACACCGAACCGCTGATGCCCCCGGAAAGGGGCATCGCGCAGACCGACCTGACGTATTCCCTTATGCCAATACACCTGCGGCACAGCACATTTTTTCCTCGCCGTGCATCTCGTGCGCGGAGGCCGCTGCTCGCGCCGAGCAAACTGCCTCTTCGCCTTGCACGGGAAGCCTCGCGTGCGGGCCAGTCCGTGCCCTGCTCTGCCACTGGATCAAGTGCCAGGTGTGCGTGTGTGTGAGTGTGTGTGCTTCTGTCGTGTTTGTTTTCCGTTGCGTGGCATGTGTTCGGGGCAGGCGAAAGGTCGTGAGTCTTACTGCCTGGAAAGCACATGTGCTCCGACTTGGGTGTCCCGCGTCCCCCAACAGCTCTCAGCAAGCAGTCGTCGGCAGCTCACAGTCCGAGAGAAGGGATCGTGTTTGGCAAGGAAAACTGTGTGTGTGTGTGTGTGTGTGTGCGCGCGCGCGTGCGTGTGCGTGTGCGTGTGCGTGTTCGTGTGTGTGTGTGTGTCCCCAACAAAAACCTCTGCAACATGGATGCATAAGAATGCTGCCACTCACTTCACCGGCCTCACCATTCAGGATCCCCACTGTGAAATGTGTTCTGACCTCTGGGCTGACATTGGCATGCAAAGCGAACATGGAGATGGTGGAACTCAGCCATCGAGCCAGACAGGATCGTTGATGGACCATGTAAGTGACAAGGCTGTGCTACCACCAGAAGGGGCTAGCTCAATGACTCCCTGGCCAGCCCGCTGTTGCTCTGTTTATCAATTTCAGCAATTGCATGCCGCGTTGCTGGACTGCACGCCAGGCAAGCATGGAGTTCTGTATGCTGGGTGGTATTGCGCTTGCTGCAGGGCATGAAACAAACACCCACGCCCTGCCTCAATGTGGTGCAGAGCATGGATTCATCGACGACAGAGGGCTTGCCTAGCAGATCCTGCAGCCCTGCTTTGCCAACGCCTGCAGCAGGCAGCCAGGATGTAACTACTGCGCCGTCTTCTTCTTACCAGAGCTGCAGCACTGTGGATGTACAGCCATGCTCAGAAAGTTCAGGAGGTCAGGGGGCGTTATCGCAGGGTCTGCCTTGCAGCAGCTTCAGCCACGCACCAGGGCCTGTTGCTGCACACAGTATGGTTCAGCACCGCTATACCCAGGTCATTTACTTCCTGGAGCTGCTGCTCCAATGCTTTGTACAAAAAGCGCCCTCAAACAAGTTAACACAGGTGAGCATGAGGGTGAAAGTGGGTGCAACATGCTGCGCTGAAGACCCAGGAGTGGTCGCTCTTGAATGGGCCGGTTAAGCTGTGCAGAAAATTTAGTCCAGTACCGGTGGACACTGAGTATGCAGAATGTTCACCTGGCTTCTTTTGGGTTGGGAAAAAGCGGGCTTTTTCAGAGATTTACATGGTAGATCTGGCGCAGCTTTGGAGTTGCCAGCTGTTGTTGCCTTTTCATGAAATGGATGCCAAATGCAAAATGCTAGCCAAACTAACTCCATGATTTGGGCCCGGATAAATCTCAGGCATGTCAGATCCATTGAACCAAAAAAAAGGGAGGGCAAACATTGGTCCCAACGCACGAAAGTGGGAGCGCATGATTGCCCTTGTGGCTAGAACCCCCTTTCGGAGATTGTAAGCTTTTCTGCTTTCTGCATACCAGACCCTCAACATGTTCCCTGAGCATACCAAACACGTTTTCTTGTGCCAAGATTTGCTGCATAGGAATGGCATCTGGAGGTGCTCTGTGGCTGTGAAAGGAATTGCTCTGAAGTACTCTGTGAGGCTGATTTGCATCCATGTTGGCAGGAGTGAGGTCCTGTAGTTGCCTTTTTTTTAATTTCCACCAAATGACACATGCTCCAGGAGTTAGCTGCTCTGACTCCTGGAAACACTGTTTTTCTGCTTTGGACAGGGTTCAGTTGGCAAGCGAGTTGGCATTCACATTGAAGCTTAAATGCCATTTAAGAGTACAGCAAAATGCATCATGTTGCAAGCTGTTAGTTCAAAATAAATGCGCACAAAATGAGATGTGCTTGTGTGGCCCATTGGATTTTCATTTCTGAGCGCATGACAATCAAGCTTTCATCTGATTGAGTCATCGTTGAGAGCTTGTTTGCCAGTTATCTCATACCGTACCTCCACGACCAATTCGAAAATTAATTAATTTTGGAGCATTCAAACTCCAAAATTCGAAAATTTTTATTAATTATTGCCTGAGCGTTCAAACTCCGTTCGAATTAGAAATAAATTGATTTCAGGGCTGAAAGGGCGACTGAAAATAGCCTCTCAGGCCCCCAGCTCAAGCTCCAACCCCTTAGCTAAGTGGCTGAAGCCTGTATCCCCCACCCAGCAGCTCCTAGCGACCCAAAACAAGCTTGCCATGGCCCAGGCAGCCAAGAAGGGGCAGCCAGTTAAGCAGAAGAACCCCGTGGGGCGTCCTCCAGGTGACAGCTCGGTTGATGTTGCATGCATCCACCAGTGTATGGGCTCATTGTACGACAGTGACAGCTTGTGGATTGCTGAGGGTTGGATGCTGATGGTCAGGTGTGCTCTTTCCAGGGAGCAAAAATGAGCCCAAGCCCCTCCAGCACCCAGCCCCTGAGCAGCAGCAGCAGCAGCAGCAGCAGCAGCCCTTACAGGAGATTCGAATTGGGTACTCGAACTGAGAAATTAATGCCAGCCATGAGCCAATCGAGCCCCCTTCGAATTAAAATATGAATTCCTGGAGACCCATTCGAACTAAATTAATTGATTATTTTGGGGGGACCATTCGAATTGGTCGTGGAGGTACAGTATGTTCTACTTCAGGCTGCAGCTGAATTTGCTTCGACTTTTTAGAGGGTTGAGCTGCTGGGGGGCCAGTTTCCACTCCATTCTCCGCCTGCATGCAAATGTGCAATCAAACAGTTCCTCAAGTCGCAAACTTAATAAAATTGTTTACTGTAGAGAGACGTTACCAATATGCATCCTTTTTAAGAATGATTAGCTTTACACATTCGCATCACTTATGCACATTACGCACGCCTCATTACGCACCTTCCAGGAAAGCCTGCGCAATTATTATCAGCATTGTGCATGCTGAATTACGCACCCTCAAGGAAAGCCTGCACAGAGATTTCAACCATTACGCCCCCACATTACGCACCCTCCAACATCATAATTTAATTGCATAGCCCTCACCATGCACTGTGAGGGCATCAATGTAACAAGCTCAGCAGTTGCTCTTAGGCCTTGCAGCAGCTGAGCAAGAAATTAATCTGAGCTGTTTGCCATCCATGCAGCTAGTGTCTGAAAACTGTTTGATCCTAGGCTACTGCTGTTAATGAAAGCACAAAAGCTAAGCAAAATCATCCCATTTAGCGCTAACACAGATAAAGTAGAATCTGTTCATTGGTAGATTGCATGCACTGGCCCTTAAAGGCGCGGCCCCTTGTCAGCTGCAGGTGATTCACTGCTCCCCTGTAGCTTCTGCAGTGCCGCACAGCCCACAAGATGTCCTTGATGATGATGTGGGGCTTCCACCAGTTGCGCTTCAGCTGTCCTGGCCTGGCCGCACGCTCACTGCAGGCTTGCTGCCCCTTCTCTTCCTCTGTGCTATTCTGGTCTCACTCTGGTATGGCTGTGCAGGAGGGGGCTGCTGCACGGGACCGACAGCTTTGCGAGGCCGTCCAGGTCCCTGTCCTTCCTGCTTTCGCTGAGCCTTGTTTGCTTTCTGCTCTTCCTCCCTGTTCCGCTTCTGCTGCAGGGCTTCGCTCTTGCTCACCATGCACGCATGCTTCGACTGCTTGGCCTCCTCCTTGCTGTTCGCATCCCTTGTCTGTCCATCTACACGATGCACAAACTTGTCCATTGCCTTTCGGGGGGGGGGGGAGGCCTCAGGATTGAATTCAGCAGCATTTTATTTTTCCAATCCGCACCTGTTCGCACGCCGCTTAAACGGAATAATTTTCCCATTCTGCAAAAGTTCGCACCCCCCTGAAAAATCTCATTACGCATTACGCAGCCCTTTAAAAAAGGTATATATTGCGGAATGATCACGGGTCTGTACGGTACGCAGTGCCAGAAGGACCTCAGCCCACAGGAACCAACCTCACTCCCACTCCCTTCATCACTGCTGCCACCCCATCCTCGCTCTCACTGCCATCCTCATTGCCCCCGCTCTTCCTTTACATGCTCACCCCTCCTGGGGCGTGCACCCTTGCTTGTGCTTGTATGCTTGCTTTCACCCCTGCCCTTGCTGGCACCCTCCTTTGCTGAATGGGTTGTGTGGGATTTCTGGAACTCGCCAAGAAGGAGGAGGGGGTTGCTGCTGCTCACCACTCTCATTGCTACAAATAATTATTTTTCCCACTTACGCACACATGCGCACTGCTTCAGGTGATTTTTTTCATCAGCTGCAATTTCTACGCACGGCCCCAAAAAGTTATTTTTGCGTATTGATATATTATCTCTATGGTATGGACATACGTTGCAAAACCGGCAAATGGGCAACCCTGGTGCAATTAAGGCAGCCTTCCTGAAAGCTGTGCTTAACTAGTAGGAAGTCGGAAACTGCCTCCTTTTGGTACAGAAGGTAAAGAAGCTATAGGCCTTTGGTCACTGACTGCTAGCCTGTTGCATGTCTCCCTTGTGCAGGTACAGGCTGACTGGCTTCCACTAGGCAAGCAACTGTGGCAGCACCTGCTCTCGGACTGCCCCTCCACGGGTGCTAGTTGTGCCTACCCAGGATGCCAAAATGCGCGAGCTGTCTTGCGACATCGTGTTGCTTGCCAGGTAAGTGTTGGTGTATAATCTAAAAAGGTCACAAAAAGAAAGCTGTTGCTTGCCAGGTGGTTGGTGTATTATTTTGAATAATTACAATGAAAAGGAGGGCTGTTTTGCTTGCCAGGTGGGTGGTGGTTCGGTATGCTCAGGAATGTTTGTTGGGCTCCCCTCTCCTGTTTGGCACGAGGCAGCACAGCAATGAGTGCATGAGCTGTTCATGCCATCGTGCTGCTCGCAAGGAAGTTGCTGGTTCCGTGTTTACAAATGATTGCAATGAGAAAGAAGCCTGTGTTGCTTGCCAGGTAGGTGCTGATTGAACGTCTACAAATGATTTTAGTGACAAAGAAGGCTGTTTTGCTTGCCAGGTAAGTGCTGATTCAATGTTACAGATGAATACAACGACAAAGAAGGCTGTATTGCTCGCCAATAAAGTGCTGGTTCAACTTTTACCATGATTGCAATGACAAAGAAGGCTGTGTTGCTTGTAGGTAGTTGCTGGTTCAATGTCTACAAATGATTTCAATGGCAAAGAAGACTTATTGCCTGCCAACGCCTAGCTGGTTCAGAGGGGGCCTGGGGAGGTGGGGAGATGGACATGACAGCTGCTTTGTTGTTACACACAAGATGCAGACTGGTCATGAAGAATGTCTAATATGTAAGAGGCGAGCCGACTCAGGTCTCATGGTGTCAGAACGTGATGCAGGAGCACAGCCCAGCCTGAACCCTCAACGCTGCAGTTTATCGCCCCTGCACAAATTCGTCACTATGTCTCGCCCCCCCCTGCCTGGCTTGCAACCTTTCACCCCCGCAAAAATTGCCACTACGTATTGCCCCCTAGCTTGGCTTGCAGGCGCCGCAGTGTGCCATTTGCAGACCTGTCAAGCAACACAGCCTTCTTTGTCATTATAATCATTTGTTAACATTAAACCAGCACTTGCCTTGCAGGCGCCGCAGTGTGCCATTTGTACACCTGTCAAGCAATTCTTCCAGAGGCAGCCAGTGGCCAAGGCCACAGTCCCAGACATGCAGGTAAACAGGGTGCTAGAGTTGCCAGAGCATGCATAAATGTCAGAAGAAGTTGATGGGTGATAACTCACCACTGGCTGTGCATGACTGTGCAAGTTTGCTACATCCACACCCTGGCCTGCTGCTGAAGCTCCGCTTGTTTAGGCTCATGGGGTTTTCTTTTTCTCATATGAGTTAATCTACCCTGAAATCCATACTTGCATGGCTCTTGAAGGAGCATGCCATGCTGGTACTGCGTACAGCTTCTTGAGCTATGTTAAGGCATGACATGTGATATTGCTTTAAAGATTGTTACATCATGCAGAACATTGTGCAATATGTACTAATCACAAGATGAATTTTCCAGCATTTATTTTGACCTGAGGTGGTGGTTTCTTCAGAGGCCTGGATTTTTGCCTCTTTTGTGCATGGTCTCTGCATAGTTGTCCCATAATGGGCAGGTTTTGAAAGGATCCTTATCTGTAGCACTAGAGCTTGCACCCTTGCCCATGACCAGAAACATGCCCCACGGCACCAACCTTACTTTATATCTACCACCAAATCTCCATACCCAATCGCCCACTGCATCAAATTGGGTGATTTTTTGGTGACCTTCTGTCTCGTCCTCGTGCCAATACTATTGCAAAAGAAATGGAGTGGAGCGATACAGTGGTATACGAGGTACCGAACTTAGTTTTAAGACGGAAAAATCCAGCACAAGACGTGCCCAAAATGCCAATCTTTCCTATTTTTGAAATGCAAGATGTTAGCATGGTACATGGAGGCTACAAAAACATATTGTTTGGACTACAAATTGGTTCCATGGTGGAGCTGTAGGCCAGGAGAGTGATATGAGGTCCTTCAACTTTCTTCATTTCGGTGATCTATGTATTATGAAAAAGTAATGCATGGTTAGGGTTGAGAAAGAAACACAAAAACGAGCATGCCCAGCAGTATAGGCCACACTCCCTCTGTTTTTTCCCCCAGGGAGTGAGTGCAGAGGGGGTTCACCATTGTGTGGACTTTCAGAGGCCCTATCTCAAGTGCATGGGTGCCCCAGGATCAAACTTTGTCTGCGTAAAGAGGGTCTAAATGAACCAGGTAATACTTTGGGTCCTGGGACACCCATGCGTTCCTGATCAAATGCTGAATCAAGATCAGATAGTAAGTTAAAACATTTTGAGCTCTGCTGACTTAATGATGCAGAGCGTTTTCTTTACATAAAAGGTAATGTTCTGCATCTTCAGAATGCGCAGGAAGCTTCCTCAGAATCGCCCCTGGAGAAGGAGCGATCAAGTTTCGAAATGCAAGCAGCGTGCTGGCTTGGCCGAAATTTTCTTTGATAATACATCTATGTTGTCAGGTGTGCAGAAAAGTCGCCAGGGGCCAGAGCAGATTTTGGACATTTTTGGCACTTGTCGCTGCAGCCTGACAACATTTAATCGATACGGCTCCTGGGGTCTGAATGGGGGAGAATCCGGGATCCGGTTAGACCTGGGTCGGAAAAACCAAACCCCTCCCCCAGCCACCTGATGGGAAGCCAAACACACTTACGTAATGACATCCGTACTTCTGCATGCTCAGGCCTCTTGATAAAAGTCGGATGACCTCATTCCCACACCTCAGCATGCAGTGCTCTCTTTTCCCCACGCCAACACACACACACACACACACACACACACACACATTCACTGCCAACAGGATTTGGCGGATGCCATTGTCAAGCTGTCCTTGTAGGCTCAATATCCTGCAGCACCAGCTGCACAATACTAGCTGCAGTGGATGGCCATTGGTTGGCACTGCAGCTGTGCTCCTTACTTCAGGTACGGTGCGTATGGGGCCGGGCGCATGCACCTGATCCTCATTAGATATGGCTAATGATTTGGATTAATAGGCGCTTTCGCTGGCAACTTGTTGGGGCAGGCTAGCATACTGCGGTTATTCAAATTGCTGGGTATTCGATTGTGTTGCCCATCCTAGTCATGGGTGGGGTTATGAATGAGGGGATTGCTCAATTCCAACACAGACGCATGAGCAGTTCAGGTTTTTCGTAGGCGAGGCGACGCTTGAGACTTGAAGCAATAAAAGTCCAGCACCTGTGTCTATGACCTGAAGGCAACAAAATGGATGTCACCTTTGGGGTTGAAGAGAGCTCCAGTGAGGCTGAAGGTGGCATGCAAGCATAAGGGGCAGTAGTAGGACAGGAGGCCCAAATAGCCCTGGTGATAATTGGGTATGCTTGTGTACAAGGCAAGTCTGTCAAAGTTTTCTTTTTTCTCAGACGTGGTATCCGTGACAAAAAATGCCTGTGATGAAAGGTATCTTTCATACATCTAAGAACTGTGCTTGCGTGTCCCGGGCTCTCTTATTATGTTTCTGGCCGCAAATTTGGCTTGGCCCCTGGCCTTTTGTTTTCTTTGGAGTTGGTGGAATTCTTCAAGACCCAGGATTTGGAACTACAATGATTTGGTAAAAAGTCATGTCATCAGGGTGTTCCATGTTGGCACATACCCATCATTTTTCCCATTTTCGTGCTGAGACATAGCAGGAGCTTATTTAGGTGCTGGTATGCTGGGCTCTGTTTTGGGAGAGTTATTTAATGGATGCCTTAAGAATCTGCGCACTTAACACCTTGTATGGAGGTAATTATTTTGATTGGATTAGGTGGTCACGGCTTGTAAGCAATGAATTGACATGCATGTACTGTGTGAGGAAGCTGCATTGGAATCATTTCCGCGAGTACGTACTTTTTATAGCAGTTTTATGACGTTTGAGATGAAATCATGCTTCAACCAGGGAATCGGCATGATTTCATTTTACTTGTTTTGCATTCGAAAAGGATTTAGGGGTTGTCTTTTCGATGCATTGGTGCTTGTGAGCTGAACATGGTTAAACTCCAGTTGAAACCTGTCCACGAAGCGAGATGCTTTTGGGCACTCTGAACTTGTAATATGCCTGGATGAGCCAGATTGCAGTGTTTGTATTGTCTGCGAAGCCTAGTCAAGGTTTACATTAGAAGGTCATCAGTCAGAATGCATGGCTGCAAGAATGGTAGCGACGACAGGGTGACCTCCAGCCAGGTCGTTTGGCTGATCGGCTTGTGGCTGGTCTCTGCCAGCCAGAAATGGTTACAATGGGGTTTGACCTTCAGCCAGGTAGGTAGGCTGCTCGGCCTGCTCAACTGTTCCAACTCCACAAAAAAATCCACGAGTTCGGAAATAAAACGATAAGTGTGATTAGTTTGCTTCTGCAAGAAATGAAAAACATCCTCAGAGCTAGCTTGAGAATAGAAGAAAGCGCCTGATTCGTCCAGAAAATTTCTGTGAGAGGGGAAAATTGGAAAATAGCTGTGCATAAGTTCTTCGAACAGACCACACAGGAGCGCAAGAACAAAGGAACACGGCATGCTTTTCATCTTGGAGTCCTCCTTGGTCACACCTATCACAAGCAGATGTGTGCTTTCATCACTGAATGGCAAGGCATCAGCATTCCACACACCTCGCAACCTTTTTCTCAGATCAACAACAAACTCCCTCATGACTATAGGCTGCCTAGATCGAACACAATGAGTAAACACATTGCACCTGTCCAAGCCCGTGCATGCAGCCAAAAACTCTGAGGTCCAACATTTTTGAGAAAGACTGCTCAATTCAACATCTGCTCGCACTGCCTTACTGAGTGTAGTGCTGTTGCTGCGTAGTAACGCTTAAAACCTAACTGCTGCGCAAAACAAATAAAACTGTAAAGGTTCATGTCCACTTTCCCGCAGGACAGACCAATTAGGAGTGGTGCGCTTTACTCCAAGGATGCGCTTCAATAAGCACTGGTGCACTGTTTGCAAAGGACAGTCCATTTCAGCTCCTTCTTTCATATTGCCAGCCATAAATAAATCTGAAATAAGCTTAGACATGAAAAGAAAAGCTGGACTTCTCTGATGTAGTCACTCACGAAAACGGTTTTTTTCGAAGTCCACTTCTCATGGTTCGAAGTGCATTTCTCATGGTTCGAAGTGCACTTCTCATATGAGAAATGACCTCCACCCTGGAAAAGCCAGCATTTCTCAGTGAGAAGTGATTTCTTGCCAATACAAGAGTATTTAGAACATAAGATGTCACTTCTCATCATTAGAAATAGATTTTCACCCCTATGGCCAACTTTCCATTTCTCACATTCGAAGTGACTTCTCACCGTTCGAAGTGGCACTTAGAACATGAGAAATCCACTTCTCATGTTCGAAGTGCCCCCCCTCCTGGAAAAGCCTGCATTTCTCATGTTAGAAGTGATTTCTTCACATTAGAAGTGTATTCAGAACATAAAAAATTACTTCTCATCATTAGAAATGGATTTTCACCCCTGTGACAGGCTTTCCATTTCTCACATTCGAAGTGACTTCTCACCGTTCGAAGTGGCACTTAGAACATGAGAAATCCACTTCTCATGTTCGAAGTGCCCCCCCTCCTGGAAAAGCCTGCATTTCTCATGTTAGAAGTGATTTCTTCACATTAGAAGTGTATTCAGAACATAAAAAATTACTTCTCATCATTAGAAATGGATTTTCACCCCTGTGACAGGCTTTCCATTTCTCACATTCGAAGTGACTTCTCACCGTTCGAAGTGGCACTTAGAACATGAGAAATCCACTTCTCATGTTCGAAGTGCCCCCCCTCCTGGAAAAGCCTGCATTTCTCATGTTAGAAGTGATTTCTTCACATTAGAAGTGTATTCAGAACATAAGAAATCACTTCTCATCATTAGAAATGGATTTTCACACCTGTGGCTAGCTTTCCATTTCTCACATTCGAAGTGACTTCTCACCGTTCGAAGTGGCACTTAGAACATGAGAAATCCACTTCTCATATGAGAAGTGCCCCCCCTCCAGGAAAAGCCTACATTTCTCATGTTAGGAGTGATTTCTTTACATTAGAAGTGTATTTAGAACATAAGAAATCACTTCTCATCATTAGAAATGGATTTTCACCCCTGTGGCAAGCTTTCCATTTCTCACATTCGAAGTGACTTCTCACCATTCGAAGTGGCACTTAGAACATGAGAAATCCACTTCTCATGTGACCCCCCTCCTGGAAAAGCCTGCATTTCTCATGTTCGAAGTGACTTTTTGCCATGAGAAGTGTGGCTTCGAACGGGAGAAGCCACTTCTCATCTGAGAAATGACCCCACTCCCAAGGAGGCCTGTGGTTCTCATAATAATAAGGTGATATTAAGGGCCCTACTGGGCGTGAAGGGGGGTAGAGCCACTTTAGATGTTTCGGTTGTGCAACACACAATGTTTTTGTGGAATTCACGGCTGTACTTTGGTGAGCAACAATTTTAAAAATTAAACACAATATTGATGCCAACATTGCTTATGGTTTCGACCTCCGTGCAAATGTTTGACCGTGCCAGAGCTCCCCCACCGCTGTCCCCTCTCATCAGCCCCCTTGCCAGCTAGACCCTGGAGGACCCTGGAGGCAATTGGAGCAGCTACGTATGGTGCTGGCCAGCTGCAGCTCTGTTTGGTATTGGTGGCTGCAGCTGCTCAGCCTGACTGCAGCATGCGCAGTGCCCCCTGCCCTCCTCCATGATGCTCCCTGCACAGATGGGCACTAAGCATGATGAAGTTTGCATCACTAACATCTGTTGCTTCCGTGATTGTACATGCAGGGGAGGCCCGAGCTGGAGAAGCAACCCCCGGGCCCTCGATGAAATTACCACTCCACTTGCTCCTTCTCTCCGTTCGCTTGCGCTGCACCTGCACCATCGAGGCTCTTAAGAAAGCATGCTGTTTCCGTCGCTGCAGGTGTGCGCTCGTGAAGGGCGCGCTTGCAGGGGCAGGGAGACGGATCAAACTTGTGAGAGCGGTTTGAATTCAACACTCCAGCAATTTTACTACTAAAATGACGTAAAATATGCAGGGAATGGACGCCTTCAATATGCCTTCCCTTGGGAGTGGAGGGGGGCCTGAGCGGCCTGCAGGGGTTTAGAAGTGGTATTTAGAACATTAGAAATGCATTTCTAACGTTAGAAACCCAAATTAGAACTCCTCTCAGAATGGTTCGAAGTGGCCACTTCGAAAAAAATGCATTACCTGAGTGAGTATACGTCAGACATTTCTGGCCACGGTTGAAGTGCGGTTGAAACGGTTGAAATCAACCGCGGTTGAAGAGCGGTTGAAATTTTACCAATCAACCGCAGATTTGCGGTTGAAAGATAGGGCGGTTGAAGTGCGGTTGAAGCGGTTGATTTCAACCGCTTCAACCGCGCGGTTGATTTAACAGGCAGCTTGAAACTTTCATGTTCAACTTGAAGGACAAGGGAAAGAGGCCAACGCCAGCCAAAAGGCCGCGTGCATAACCTATTTCTTTGCAACTTACTTGAAGGAAAGGCTCCCTAATTAGCTGGCTCAGCTAGCCTGAGGTTAGCAAGCCTTGCCCTGAGGGCCCTGAGGGCTTCACCAACTTGAAGAGGTCCTCAAACTTAGATTAGTCATAGCTGCCTAGGAAGAGGAGACCTGGGAACTCTTCTGGAGACTCCCTTCTTACATCTTCAAAGATGATTGTGGACTACTATGCAAGTGTGGTTTTCCAAAGAAAACTGCGGTTGAATAGCGGTTGAAGCGGTTGAATTCAACCGCGCGGTTGAAATCAACCGCGTAGGGTTGAAATGCGGTTGAAAACTTTTCAACCGCACTTCAACCGCTTCAACCGCTCTTCAACCGAGCCAGGAAATTTCTGACGTACGGAAAAAAACAACTTAAGTACTCCATATGAGAAGGATAGGATAGGATAGATTTAGATTTAGATTAACACAGGGGGACCTTCAGCCAGACTGTTCGGCTGATCGGCCTGTGACTGGTCCTCGCCAGCCAACATAATGTCCATAAGCTCAGAAACAAACGAAAAAAGCTTGTTGTTGTGTTGCAAGAGGAAATCAGAAGCATTCTGGACACTGGCTTGTTGTAAAAATGGTTGCTCCATTGAAAAATCGCCAGAGAAACAGTTGAACAGGTAAGCGTACTTTCTTCTCAAAGCACAAACATCTGCGTCTCTGCACACCAAAAGGGCATGAGCCTCATCTTGAATCTCATCACAAGAACAGCGATCACACAAATGAGTGTTCCGAGTATCCCAAGCTGCTGTCTCCACCTTCAGTGTGTGTGCCCTAAGTCTGAAACGGCTAACATTCGTCATGACATGTGGAGACAAATCCAAATGCATGTGCCTTGGTAAACGGGCAGGGGCACGCACGTTATGGTCAAAAGGCACTGCAAAAAGAGACTGGTAAGTTGCCAGCTTACTATATGTGTCCCGCGGGTTCACTCCCTCAACATCTCTCCACACTGCCCGCAGCCTGTGTCTGAGGTCATCAGTAAACTCTTGAATAGGGATAGGAGTGCCCTGCCGCACAGCTTGCACAAAGGAATCACAGTGCTATAAGCCTTGGAAAGCATCTAAAACCTGAGCAGTCCAGCAGGCTGGCTCACGCGAATGAATATTCAAATCCGCTTTCAACACTCTTCTCAACGTCTCACTGTTAGACCTCAGCATGCTATTATACATTTTGACAACAGACCTAAACCAGTAAAACTGAAGCGGCTCATGACCACACTCCCTTAGGACAGCCCAGTTTGTAGTGGTACGCTGAACACCCAGCGTGCTCTTAAGATAACTCATGTGCCGCACTTGCAGATCACTTGCAAATTCCTTGCCCGCTTTAATGTATTCAGTGCCCCACACTTGGCCTGCATACATTCCAGCTTGAACCACATACGTCTTCCCAAGCCACAGAGACACGTACGGCCTATTTGCCAGAAAATTCTCACGAACAAATTGACGAACCCGAAATGCAGACGCCATGAAGGGGCCAGTTGCATGCTCAGAGGACTTGGCCATGCTCATGCACTTGTGGAATATCATGCCAAGGTATCTAAAAGACTCCTTGTGTGCCAGTGGCACCCCCCCAATATGAAAAACAGGCAGGTCCGACCCAGAGGAACTGAAGTGCACCACCTCAGATTTAGCTGTGTTGATGACTAAGTGCTTCCTCTGAGCATACGCATGCAAGCGGTTCAACATGGTCTGCAACGCAACAGGATCGTTGGCCATCAGAGTCAGGTCATCAGCATATAACATGTGCGTCTGTAGCAGTGCACGGCAAAAGGCATTGCCCGGGATGTAACGGAAGGCATTTGTAAGCCTTATATGATTGTTACACTCGCCCCACCCCCATGAGCTCGCGTCCTCGCGAGCTAAGCACTCTGCCAGCATGCTTAGCCGCTCACTAGCGCTCTTCGGTATTTTGCCAGGAGGAACCGCCAAACCTGGACTTAGGCGACAAGCTTTGCCGATTTTGTGCACTTGCCAGGATTCGAACCCATGACCATTGTGGTGATGAACACCAAAGCATGCATAGCATGCGTGGTCGAGTGGGCACTTGGCTTCGCTACCAATGTAGCAGTGCACGGCAAAAGGCATTGCCCGGGATGTAACGGAAGGCATTTGTAAGCCTTATATGATTGTTACAGCGTCACATAGAATTCAGCCGTACCCGTGACAGCACCTTGCACCCCCTCCGCAATTTCATCAATGTCATTAATATACAGAGAGAAAAGCAGAGGGGACAAAGGGCAGCCCTGTTTCACACATGTGTTAGGGTGCACCTGAGCATTCTTCTCTCCATCCTTCAAAATATACTCGTCAGCATCGTACATGTTTTTTTAGGATAGGATAGAGTTACATAGCTGTACCTGCCTACAAGGGCAGCTTAGCTGAAGCAAACCATATGACCAAACAAAACCAAACTTGTGTACAATTGTCAACCGAGTGTGGAAACAAAGTCTTGAGCTGAGCTCAGAAGTGTAAATGCTGATTTTGATTTTGATTAACATAGGGGGACCTTCAGCCAGACTGTTCGGCTGATCAGCCTGTGACTGGTCCTCGCCAGTCAACATAATGTCCATAAGCTCAGAAACAAACGAAAAATTTTGTTGTTGTTTTGCAAGGGGAAATCAGAAACATCTTGGACAGTGCCACTCAGTGCTTCGATTAGGGGCGACGCGTCGCATTTTAGGCGCATTGTGTAGCAAATGGTGGCGACGAGGGGTGCCCGGGAGGGCACCCCAGGAGCACCCCTCGTCGCCACGGGGCGACGCGGAAAATTCTTGGGACCAACCCTTGTCGCCAATTTTCTTTTTATTTTGTATAAAATGCTCCATGAAGAAATGCAAAAGCAAAAGAACGGGCAAGTTTCCTCAAATGAAAGGTGCCTGCCCTGGGGGACAGGCGCCAATCCCATCCATTGGACAATGTCCCTGCAGCAACAGCAGCACCAGTAGCAGCAGCAGCAGCAGCAGCAGAAGCAGGCAGTGTACCCCATGCAGCAGCAGCATCACCACCACCTGCATCAACATTGGGGGTGCCCCAGCAGCTGCAAGCACAGCAGCTTCGCCACCACCTGCATGCACTGCCCTTGCATCAGTGTGTGAGCTCTCCTGGGGACATGAACAAGATTCCCCTCCTGCACAGGGTGAGGCAGCTGGTGCAGGGATGGCGAATTGCCTGCAGTGCTCATGGGCTAGCAAAACGGACTGCCTCATGTTCCTGCAGAAGAAGGACAGCCTGCTGTCCCAGTTGGGCAGGAAAATGCGCAACGGCAGCAGCAGGAAGCAGGTTTTCATTACCCGGGCTTGCCAGCATGCAAGAAATATGGAGGCTCGAAAGCAGCACAAGGAGCTGTTGCTGCAGGAGAGGCAGGAGGCCCCAGCAATCGGCAGCTTTTGCATGCAGCAAGTTAGTATGGTGTCGCGCAGAAGTTCAAGCAGTTTGTTGCTGTGCTCCACCATCTCTCCCATTTGCGGCCCATGGTCTGGAGCAGCTGTTTTACGATGTCAGATTAAAAACAAACAGACTTAAAGAAAGGACCGGCAGCCACACTGTTGGGCTGATAGGCCTGGTGCTGGTACATTCAAGCACACGGAGGCAAAAACTGTAAGCAGCAAACTGAAAAACCAGGGGTAAAGGAGGGGGTGATCGAAAAAGGAGAAACTGCTTGTCAATTTGATGTACCAACATTTGCAGCAGCGTGCATGCACACATGATTTCTATCAATGAGCCACTGTCAGTGTCCAAACAAGGCTTGGTTGATGCACCAACATTTGCAGCAGCGTGCATGCACACGTGATTTCTACCAATGAGCCACTTTCAGTGTCCAAACAAGGCTTGCTTGATGTACCAAAGTGTGCAGCTGCGTGAATGCACACATGATTTCTACCAATGAGCCCCTGTTAGTGTCAAGTTAAGGCTTGCTTGATGCACTAAAGTTGGTAGTGATGTTACGATGTTAAGCTGTCCAAGATCATGCCCCACAAGCGTTGGTGTGACGACTCAGGCTGTGAAGAGCCTTTGAGGGTCTTTTTTCAAAATTGCACTGGATTTATGTATGGATTTATGTCTGTGGGTGTGATGCCAAAATTTTGGCGACGCCAAAATTTTGGCAAAATTGTTTTGGCTGTGCTACACGTTAATTGGATATGAGCACCGTTGGTCGCGAAAATGCTACCAACCCCAAATCCTTAATCGAAGCACTGGTGCCACTCCAGTGGCTTGTTGTAAAAAAGGTTGCTCCATTGAAACATCACCAGAGAAACAGTTGAACAGGTAAGCATGCTTTCTCCTCAAAGAACAAACATCTGCGTCTCTGCACACCAAAAGGGCTCGAGCTTCATCTTGAATCTCATCACAAGGACAGCGATCACACAAAAGAGCGTTCCGAGTATCCCAAGCCGCTGTCTCCACCTTCAGTACTAGTGTGTGTGCCCTAAGTCTGAAGCGGCTAACATTCCTCATGACATGTTGAGACAAATCCAAATGCATGTGCCTTGGTAAACGGGCGGGGGCACGCCTATTGCGATCAAAAGGCACTGCAAAAAGAGTAATAAGTTGCCAGCTTGCTATATGTATCCCGCGGGTTCACTCCCTCAACATTTCTCCACACTGCCCGCAACTTGTGCCTGAGGTCATCAGTAAACTCTTGAATAGGGATAGGAGTGCCCTGCCGCACAGCTTGCACAAAGGAATCACAGTGTTGTAAGCCTTGGAAAGCATCTAAAACCTGAGCAGTCCAGCAGGCTGGCTCACGCGAATGAATATTCAAATCTGCTTTCAGCACTCTTCTCAACGTCTCACTGTTAGACCTCAGCATGCTATTATACATTTTGACAACAGACCTAAACCAGTAAAACTGAAGCGGCTCATGACCACACTCCCTCAGGACAGCCCAGAGTTTGTAGTGGTACGCTTAACACCCAGCGTGCTCTTAAGATAACTCATGTGCCGCACTTCCAGATCACTTGCAAATTCCTTGCCCGCTTTAATGTACTCTGCCCCACACTTGGCTTGCATACATTCCAGCTGGAACCACATACGTCTTCCCAAGCCACAGAGACACGTACGGCCTATTTGCCAGAAAATTCTCACGAATTGTTCGAACAAATTGACAAACCCGAAAAGCAGACGCCATGAAGGGGCCAGCAGCATGCTCAGAGGACTTGGCCATGCTCATGCACTTGTGAAACATCATGCCAAGATACTTGAAAGACTCCTCGTGTGCCAGTGGCACCCCCCCAATATGAAACACAGGCAGGTCTGACCCAGAGGAATTGAAATGCACCATCTCAGACTTAGCTGTGTTGATGATCAAGTGCTTCCTCTGAGCATACACATGCAAGCGGTTCAGCATGGCCTGCAACGCAACAGGATCGTTGGCCATCAGAGTTAGGTCATCAGGGGGATGACGGTGAGGCACCTCCACGCGGTGTCCCCTGGTAACGCCCTCGTGTGCTCGAGCATACGCCCGGGCATACTCGGGAGCCGCTGAGACCTCACCACTGGCTGCAGGATCAACAGCAGCCTATGCCGATGGCCTCTGGAGCTGGCCCGCGGCGCAGGCGGGGCGCGCGTGGGTGCCGGAGGAAGATTTGGTGCAGAAGTGGTCCCAGAAGTGGCGCGGTGGAGAAGGTCTCTAGAGGTGGAGTGTCTCAACATGGGTCTGCATAACTCCGTGCTCGCCTCCCAATCACGGTTGGCTCTCATAGGGAAGAGGGGGGCCCATGCTGGGATGTTGGAGAGCATGCCTGGGGCTTAGGGGTGGGTCTTAAGCTTGCTGGACAGGGCCTGCCTGACAGTCGTGTCGTAGGTCCCATGGTGGGGGCCAACTTGCTGGAGTAGACTTCTGTGCTTGCTCTTTCTTTTGGTCTGTGTGGTGGGGCCCTGCCTTTCAGGACAGGTGACCTTTCCTTAATGCACGCGGCCGGACTTGGCAAGCGTAGTCTTTCTTTCTTTCTTTCTTTCAGGTCATCAGCATGTGCGTCACATAGAATTCACTGAATTTACACTGGCAGCTGTACCCGTGACAGCACCAGTGTAAATGCTGAAAGAAACACGCGCACAGTCACTCTGCATGAAATGAGCATGTGAAGTTAAGCACAAGTTCCACCAGGTTGAAAGAAAGAAAGATCTACGCTTGCCGTTCGGCTGCGTGCATTAAGGAAAGAGCCACCTGTTGACTCCCACCGATAGAGGGCATCTTTTTCTCCATCCCCGGCCACAAGGATTCGATCCGGGGACCTCCTCCTTGCTGTTGCCCTCCTCGCGCTTGACCAGGGCTCCGTAACATGACGGTGGCTGAGCTCAAGGTCCACCAGGTTGAAGTGTCAGATACTTGGAAATACACTTAATGCCACGTGATGCGCAGAAAATTAGAACAGCACAACTCGAAAAATGGTCCAAGAGGCCATGACAGACATGATATGCTTCGTACTTCAATTCTCAGCATCCACTGTCATAGATGCATTGTAATGTTTCAAGAAAGGTAACTGCAGCAACAGCCTGGATTGTTCACATACCAGCATGAGATATCAGGTGCATTACACTGCTCAAAGTTCAATAAACAGTTTTCACGAGACTCCAAACACCCTATCAGAGACTAGACGTGCTATTGAAAACAGTAATGCTTCTCACAGCCATGTTCTGAAGCCGGGTGCTTCCAGTAACCCTCCATATCCCCATTAGCTTTTTCTTCTTTGTAGCTTCGTGGTGGAGGGGACTCACGGCTCTTCTGAGCCAATGTGTCTCCTTTTTCCTTAATTGATATAGGGAGAGTTTCCTCTGCATGCGTGTTTTTTTCTATTCGTTAATGCAACCCGTGTAACCCCTTCATATTGAGTTTGATTGCAAGAACACTCAAATGGGCCGTATGCTTCCTTGTGGCTTGCAAAGGATAGGATAGGATAGGATAGGGTTACATAGCTGTACCTGCCTACACGGGCAGCTTAGCAAAAAAGGTGCCTGTAACCAAACCAAACCAAACTTGTGAACAAATGCCAACTGGGGAAGGAAGCAAGGCTTTCAAAGACGTATTTTGTTCCAGCTGGTATGTATGCGAGGATATCTGTTGAGAAATTCAAACTCAAAGTCTGCAGAGCACTACAAAATTATTTGCCTGCCTGCATGAAACCTGTACCCCACACTTGACTGAGCTGTATAACAGCATGCTACATATGAACAGCACTACTTAACGCCGTTTTGTGCAAGCCAAATTGAAGTTACAATCTAAGGATGACAGCGCTGGACAGCACAGCTTATTCAAGCCTTTCAAGTTTTGTGTAGTTCTGAAGTTTTTGAGCAGGCTGTGAGTTTAGGAGGTGCTGTTTCCATGCGCTATAGTGCAGACTTGAGGTATAGATTGCAAGGAGTTTGAGAGCGAGGAGAACAACAATCAGCTTGCTACCTACCAAGCTTGGTTTGCTACTCCTTTTGCATGCAACGCTCGTCAAACCTACATACCCCTGCCTTGGTATCTTTTTCTCGATTTGCCTAAGCAAATTACGTGTAATTTGAGCAGGTTCCGGCTTCGTGCTCATACTCTGAAAGTTGAATCGGCTGTTTGGCAGGATGGAACCTCTGTCTGTGACAGGTGTTCTTGCAACCAAACTCAAGATGAAGCACATGCTCTTTTTCACTGTACTGATGAACAAGTTTATTCTTTGTGCGGTGAGTAATGTGCTTTTTGGATCACTTGCTTACTCCTTACTTCCAGGATTTTCTGAGACACAACCTTTTTTGCTGCATCAAGTGAGTTCTTAATTTGTTTCTCAACTCCTGATTCAAAACGTAAAGCGTATCTTTTTTAAGTTTATGGATTTATTTCTGGCTGAGACCAACCATATAACCCAAGCCAAACGACCTGGCTGAAGGTCACCCCCCATTGTAACCATTTGCAACTGAGCGACAACATTGCCAGCAGAATGATCTTGAAAGTGGCTAGCAAAGGCTCTTATGGGTCAAATCTTGTGCATAATATGCACTGCATATGAATGTAGGCAGCACAGCCTGCCTGGCCCAGCATGACCTGCACATCCTTGAACAAGTCTATAATCGTGTAATACCTCCAAACCTCTTTGACCCCAGTATTCCTGATCAAGCTAAACGTAACTCCAGCCGCCCTGACGCTCTCTTGGTCACTCCTTGCCCTACTGACCGTAATAGATCGCTTAATCCCCCTTACATCGGGTACTTCACAGTGTCAGAGGTAACGAAGGGGTAAGGAGCAGCACAAATCCATCCAGGCAACTTAATGAATTGAGCAACCTAATCCGCCATATTCACTCAATAGAAATACTGTAAAGATAAGAGCCCTGGTAGTGGTGTTCACCCCAGAACAAAGTTGCTCCAATGCCGTTTTTGACATCATAAACGCTTTTCTGGTGCAAAATGGGTAGGCAAACCTGGTCTCATAATGTGGAATGGTGCAGTGGCTGGGGAGATACAGGAGGTGGGTGTCCAGACATAGACTGGACCCCCTCTCCAAAAAACTCGTGGAGCTTAATTTGAGGAATCGAACTTATTAAACACAATTTAAAAAGTCCTTCTGCACTCGTTTTATGAGCCCCGGTGCACCAGCTGTCAGGATCGTAAAATTGACAGGTTTCGTGACATCACCTTCCTGGCGGGCCATCAACATCGCCGTTTTCGGTACACGTTTGACTTTTTCTATTAGATAAATCTTTTTACCAAGTTTGAGCTCGCGGTTCGCACAGCTGGAGCAGCAACAGCGACAGAACAGCTGGAATCTGTGCCTGGGAGCTCGCTGCAGCCCAGGAGAGCGTGCCCCTGCCCGTCCCAGACTTTCTTGCAGGTGTGTTGAAGGTCATCATGTGTGAACATTGCAGCAACTGCGCACTAAAGTGTCCTGTGTGGTGGAAGAGGACCAGGCGCACACGCATGCACCTGCGATGACCTCACCTGTGCACTCCAGCACTTAAGATGCATATTAATGAGTTTAGGAGATGTAATTGCACACGTTTGCAGCCTGAAATTGTCACTGTGGCGCATCTTGTACACCCCATGCATGTTGATCTTTGAAAGGCATTACACTGCACACCTGGCCATGCGCTGCTTGAAATCTTGCAGGACCTGTCCTGGATGGTGCCCTGACACACATGGAAGTGCATGTGAGGCAGTCTGAGCGTGGCGTGCGGCGACTGTCAGCCAGCACAGGTTGGTGTGCTGCAGGTTCACTCACGTAAAGCACTTTGTATGAGACAGTCTCGAATGCACGAGAGGCGCTCTCGAACGTACGAGGCAATGCACCCCTCGTACATACGACAAAGTTGTTCGTTGCACTTTTTAGCGACGAGACTGTCTCGAATGGGTCCCACCTCGTATGTTCGAGCACATCTCGAGCTCCAACCTCGTACATACGAGCCATGCCTCGTACATACTAGGAAGTACCCCCCCAAATCATGCTTCCATCCTCGTATGTACGAGACTCTCTCGTACATACGAGCCATGCCTCGTACATACTAGGAAGTACACCCCCAAAATCATACTTCCTTCCTCGTATGTACGAGACTCTCTCGTACATACGAGCCATGCCTCGTACATACTAGGAAGTACCCCCCCAAATCATGCTTCCATCCTCGTATGTACGAGACTCTCTCGTACATACGAGCCATGCCTCGTACATACTAGGAAGTAAAACCCCCAAAATCATACTTCCTTGCTCGTATGTACGAGACTCTCTCGTACATACGAGCCATGCCTCGTACATACTAGGAAGTACCCCCCCAAATCATGCTTCCATCCTCGTATGTACGAGACACTCTCATACATACGAGCCATGCCTCTTAAGTAATAGCCTCTACAATTGATGCTCCCTTGAGAAGGAAGTATGCGCGCGCGTGTGCGTGTGCGTGCGTGCGTGCGTGCGTGTGTGTGTGTGTGTGTGTGTGTGTGTGTGTGTGTGTGTGTGTGTGTGTGTGTGTGTGTGTGTGTGTGTGTGTGCGCGCGTGATAACATGCTTCCTTGGAAGCACCCTCATAAGTGTGTGTTTGCTCGCCTGTGTGTGTGTGTGTGTGTGTGTGTGTGTGTGTGTGTGTGTGTGTGTGTGTGCATGTGCAAGTGTGTATGAACATGTTTGTGTGTGGGCGTGTGTGTGTGTGTGTGTGTGTGTGTGTGCGTGCGTGCGCGTGTGTATGTCTGTGTATGTGTGTGTGCATTTGTCTGTTTGTATGTGTTTGTGCGTGTGCATGTGTGTATATGTGTGAGCGTGTATATGTGTGTGTGCCCACATGCTTCCTAGGATACAGGCCTTTAAAGCTTCCTCACAAGTGTGTGTTTGCTTGCCTGTGTGTGTATGCGTGTGTGTGTGTGTGTGTTTGTGTGTGAATCTAACAGACAGCGGAAATTTCTTCAAGGTCTGTATCGTTACAGTGAATGCGTGCATGTGTGTGTGTGTGTACGTGTACAGAAACATGTGTGTGTGTGTGTGTGTGTGTGTGTGTGTGTGTGTGTGTGCGCGTGTGTGCGTGTGTGTGTGTGTGTGTGTGCGTGTGTGTGTGTGTGTGTGTGTGTGTGTGTGTGTGTGTGTGTGTGTGTGTGCGTGTGTGTGTGTGTGTGTGTGTGTGTGCGCGCGCGCGCGCGAGCGTGTGGTAATGTGCACTTGCAAGGTTGACCTCGGTCATACCAGCGCCGAAAACTAGAACAGCCGCCCTTAATCCTCCCGGCAGAGACGAGTGTGTGCTGGACATTCTTCTAGCAGTTGGACGCAAGGGCCGTGTCTAATGCTTGTGCGCAGCCAGCCAGCCAGCCGTGCTGTAAGACTCCAAGGTGCGCATAACATCAATGCCATATTTATTTCATGTATCAAATATTTAAACTTATGAACTCCTCAGGAGTGGCGTTCGAAGACAAAATGGAAATTTACAATCCACACTCTGCAAATGCTTGAATTGTATTCCACTTAAATAAATTTTAATTTACATATTCACATAATTACTGCAAGCACCAATCAAGATAACTCCATCGCATACAAGAGAAAGTCCTCGTACGCACGAGGCTCTTTCGTACAATCAAGGAGTTCAATATTGGATTTTTAGGCTCGATTGTACGAGGCAGTCTCGTATGCACGAGAGCATTTCATGCACTCGACTCTGTCCTCCAGCCAAATGGCACGCGCGCCCCTCGATTATACGAGGCATACCTTGTGCATACGAGACATACTCGTATGATCGACACAGGGAGTGCAATTAGGGGTTCTTTGGCTCGATTGTACGAGGCAGTCTCGTATGCACGAGAGCATTTCATGCACTCGACTCTGTCCTCCTGCCAAATGGCACGCGCGCCCCTCAGTTATACGAGGCATACCTCGTGCATACGAGACATTCTCGTATAATCGACCCAGGGAGTGCAATTTGGGGTTCCTTGGCTCGATTGTACGAGGCAGTCTCGTATGCACGAGAGCATTTCATGCACTCGACTCTGTCCTCCAGCCAAATGGCACGCGCGCCCCTCAGTTATACGAGGCATACCTCGTGCATACGAGACATTCTCGTATAATCGACCCAGGGAGTGCAATTTGGGGTTCCTTGGCTCGATTGTACGAGGCAGTCTCGTATGCACGAGAGCATTTCATGCACTCGACTCTGTCCTCCAGCCAAATGGCACGCGCGCCCCTCGATTATACGAGGCATACCTTGTGCATACGAGACATACTCGTATGATCGACACAGGGAGTGCAATTAGGGGTTCTTTGGCTCGATTGTACGAGGCAACCCTCGTGTGTACGAGGATGATCTCGTATGTTCGAGGTTGCAATACGAGAAATGCCAATTCGACAGTTGCCACCAACCAGATTCGAGAGTGTCAGTTTTATCCTCGTACGTTCGAGAGCGCCCCTCGTGTATACGAGAACAGTCTCATACCAAGTGCTTTACGTGAGTGGTTGTGCTATAGCGTAGCATAGCATAGCGTGCCCATCGGCGGGTTTCGACGGCTGAGACTCCTCAAGTATACTGCTCTTCATATGACTAGCGCATGCGCAAATTTTGGTTGTGAACTTTTGAGAACTTCGCAAGCTTGACTGTGCACGGCTTCGTACTCACCTTCCAACATGTCACCATGCACACAGATGACAAAGTTTAAACACCCTCTCTGGACCCCTGAGGGTGCACACTTACCAGAGGAGCTGCGCAAGAAGCTGGCATGCTGCTGCCTGAATGGCTGCAAGCGGCTGCTGGATGGGCGCAGGCCGGGTGATGCGTGGCAGAAAGTGGAAGAGCATGCAGCAGAGGGTAGCAGCAGCAGCAGCAGCAGCAGCAGCAGCAGCAGCAGCAGGTACACGTCCGGCAAGAAGGACCTTGGATCAGAACCACTGAACTTTACTTTTTCAGAACCAGCCAGCAGGCAGCATGGACTGTGGGCATGTGCAGCATGTGTGCGCAGCCGCGCTAAAAAATGCCAGCGTGAGGAAGCAGCAGCAGCAGCAGCAGCAGCCGCAACAGCGGAAAGTCAAGGTGCCCTCCTAGAGACAGATCCATAGAGTATCTTCCCTCGCCTCCAACTCAGTGCTTCGATTAGGGGCGACGCGTCGCGTTTTAAGCACATTGTGTCGCATTTGGAGGCGACGAGGGGTGCCCGGGAGGGCACCCCAGGAGCACCCCTCGTCGCTATGGGGCGACGCAAAATATTCTGGGGACCACCCCTTGTCGCATTTTCGCTTTTACTTAATTTTAAAAAAATGATGAAGGAAAAGAGGAGCAAAGAGAAAGGGCAATTCTCAAATCAAAGGCTCCTGGACCTGGACCAAGGTCAGCAGCAGCAGCAGCAGCAGCAGAGCACCAGCAGCAGCAGCAGCTGCACCACCACTACCGCTACCTCCAATGGCACCGGCAACAGCAGTCACTGTGGACAGTGGCCCAGCAGCTGCAAGCATGCAAGCACCCTTTGCCCCTGCAAGCACAGCAGGGGAGGGCAACGACAGAAAGCTGGCACGCACCCACGCACGCACGCGCGCACACACACACACACACACACACACACACACACACACACACACACACACACACACACACACACACACACACACATACACACACACCATCACCACCAACACCACCACCCGCATGCACTGCCCATGTAGCAGATGAGGACATGAAAATGGAAGCAGCAGGAGACAACAGCGAGCAGGAGAGCTCCAGTGAGTCTGAGGAGGCAGCGGGGAAGGGACGCAAGCGCCAGTGAGCGCGCACTCTTGGGAGCATGAATAAGATTCCCCTTCTGCACAGGGGGACTTTTGAAGCAGCAGACATAGAGGTGGCAAAGTGCCTGCTCATGGGCTTGCAAAGCAGAATGCCTCGTGTCCCTGCACAAGTTCTTGCTGTGTGCTGCCCCATTGGGGCTTAAAAAAGCGCAAGCTCACCAAAGCACAGCAGCGCCAGCAGGAAGCAGTTCTTCCCATCACCCGAGGTTGCCAGCATACAGAGAATGTGGAGGTTTGGAAGCAGCACAAGGAGCATCTGGTGCTGCAGGAGAGGCAGAAAGCTCCGGCAATCGGCAGCCTTTTGCATGCAGGATTTATGGATATTCATATGTGATATATATGATATGTCTGTAGTTATGCCAAAATTTTGGCGAAGCCGAAATTTTGGCAAAAGAAATTTTTGGACTGTGCTACACGTCAACTTGATATGAGCACCCCTGGTCGCCAAAATGCTACCAACCCAAAATCGTTAATCGAAGCACTGCTCCAACTGTCACAACAGCCCTCTCCGCAGCAGCCCTCACAGCAGTCCCCCACCCAACTCTCACCGGTGCAGCAGCTGCATCAGCAATTGGCAGCATACCGAGCCCGCTGTCTCGAGCTGGAGGGTGATCGTGCAGAGAAATCAGCAGAGCGCAGAAGGCAGGTGGCAGAGATAGCTAGGCTGTCTACGCAGCAGGAGCTCAATGCAGCAGAGAAGGAGCAGCTGCAGCAGCAGCTGCAAGAGTACCAGGATGAGTTGGAAAGCAGCACTGCTGAGTTGCATGTCCTTCAGGGAGCAGTGCAGGAAGCACTAAAAGCTGCATCAGGCTGCGAGGTGCGTGCCATTCAGCGTATGCCAGAAAGGTTGGCAGCATTCAGCCAAAGGGTTAGGCAGCAGCGTGCGTCAGCCACAGCAGCGCGCAAGGAGCTGAAGGGTGTGGAGAAGCTTCTGCACAGCAAGCTGCTTAATTAAGCAGCTTGCATCTGTTGCCAAACACCTCTCAAGGCAGATCGAGGACCTGACCAGCCAAGCAGATGCAGCTGTCACAGGGATGCATGCCAAAGCCGAAGAGCTGGAGAGGCAGGCGGCCAAGACAGAGGCCCTTGAGGATGAGCTCCGGGCATCTAAAACGCACCAGATGAGCCTAGCGCAGCAGCAACAGCAGCACAAGGAGCTGAAAAAGCAGTACAGCAAGCTCGGATCTGCTACGCACAACTTGGAAGAGCAGGAACAGCAGGTGCAGGAGCAGCTGGAAGCAGCACAATATGCTCTGGAGTGTGTCAGCAATGATGAGGGGGCCATGCCCGAGGATGATGGTGATGAAGACTACCGGCCTACCGGCGAGCGCGCAAAAGGTGTGGCTTATGCTTCTTTCATGAGGTGCAGCATTTAGGACAGCAGGGATTGCTGGATTCTTGAGCAAAGAAGCTGTTTATGAGGAACCTGCAGAAGTACTTGATAGGATCTTTCTCATAATGCACGCAGGGTCTTTTTCATAATGCATGTTTTTGGTGATCACATGCACAAAGCCAACACACACACACACACATGTGTACACACATACACACGATCCCATGCAGTCGGCACCATGTCAGCTGCTCTGATGGTCACCATCGACCAGTGGAGGGAGCACAAAGGCAGCTACGATGAAGACAAGGTGGTGCAGCTTGCCTGCATCATTGAAAAATATCAGCTCCATGGCCGCCGTGTGCGAGAGCTGCTGTATGAGGTACTCAGCCTCCTTACTGGTCAGCCCATCGTCAGCCTCCAAGAGCAGCTCCCACTGCCATCCTACACCACGCAGCAGCGTGCGGTGCATGCCACTGCCTTTGGCCGCCACCAACAGCTCTGTTCTATGCTGGGCAAACAGGAGTTGGTGGGCTTGGAGTGTGACGAGGGCGCCTTTGCCCGTCAAAAGCACTTTGTTGTGCTTTTACTCCAGCCCTACCGCCAGCGCCACTTTCTGGGCGCACCAACCATCACGGACACCTCTGCCCAGGTGTGTTTTGAATGGCAAAACAAGCCTTCACCTTATGTGCCCAAGCCTTATGTGCCCAACAACGGGCTCTTTTGACTTAGATTATTGATTTGGACCTTGCCTCCCATAGATGATGCAGATATGTCCCTCTCACGTGTAAAGCAATTCACAGGGCTCTGTAGATGTGGACCAGGGACCAGCTTGCACTTAAATTGACCAAATGGCGCTTGCATTTGAGTTTCAATCACCCCCTCGCCCCCTCCCCCTCTTCTTCTTGACTGCAGACGCAGCTAAATGCCCTCTTGGAGTCGCTTGATCAAGCTGGGAAGGGTCTGCACCAGCTGCTCTACATGGTCTCTGACTCAGCAGCACCGCTTGTGATGGCCGCACGGCTCCTGCAGCAGCGCAAGCTTGCCTTGTTTGAAAGCTCCATCCCTAGTTGCAGGTGAGGGATCTAGCACCAAAAAACCAATGCTTTTTTATCTGTACTATTTGTTCATGCGCAAGTACCTTTGCTTATGAGCAAGCAGTTATTTGAACATGCACCTGACTGTGCAGCGCTGCAACGCTGGGCCTCTCCACCTGCAAGTATTTTTTTTTGAAAATGCACCCGACTGTGTAGCGCTGCAACGCTGGGCCTTTCCATCTGCAAGCAATGTTTTTGAACATGCATCTGATCAGTCATGCCTGTGCAGCGCTGCAACGTCCAAGAACCTTGCTACCCTCATGCACTGTGCAGGCGGCCCACTGTCAATGAACTTCCAACAGATTTGCATGGCTCCTTTTTGGTGGTTGAATCCTCTGGCTTTCTGTTGCCAAGCGTGCTGCTGCGGCATGCGGACATCATCCACATTGCCAAAAACGCTGAGGTGTGTTGTGCATGCTCTATGAGGAATGGAAAATAGCAGACCTTCACAGCTTGTTTGAAGGCGCAGCTTGCAAGCCCACGTCTGTTCTAGTCCGTAGGTGGCACATGAGAAAGAGATACAGCAATGATCAAATCAATCTTTTGTTCATGCAGGTCCATGCCTTGCGTGAGGGACTTGGAGGTGGAGCGCACCCTGCAAATGGCCGCTTTTTTGGCGACTTGGCAGGCGCTCTCTGCTTCCAGTTTGCCCGCTTGGTTGCTGGCTCGCTGGAATTCCGGGATATCATGCGCTCCTACTGTCCGGCTGCGCGCATGCTTCAAACAATACCAGGCAAGTGTTGGAGTGCTAGGGATTACAAACGGGCCACTGCTTCAGTGTTCCTACGGGCATGTGTGGCCAGATCTTGCATTCTCTGTTTTCTTGTAAGCTAGCAAGCATCATGTTCTCCAACCTTCATCTTCCTTCCTTGCCTTCTCCCCTCCATCCTCAGGTGTTGTCAAACACCGCCTTCTCATCAAGCCTACGCTGGCATCCATTGTGACAGAGTATTACGACGTGATCCTTCACTCACTTTGGAATTTCAATGTCGCGTACGGCAACTCAAGGTGGGCTATAGCTGCTTTATTCAGCCCTGATTTGCTTTCCCTACCTACCTGGCTTTTGTGGCTTGTAAGCCTTGAGGAAGTGCAATCTCACCTTTAGGCTTGGGAATGAAGTTTTCTCTGAAATTTTTTGGAAAATCTTCATGCATGCCTTCCTCGCATGCCTACACAGGTGGAAGAGTAGCAGCCGGCCAACTACCATGCAGCATGCCTTTGAGGTCTGGCTGGGCCTGCAGCTGCCGCACTTTAGAGTGAGCGCAGCTGTCCTCGCGCACACATTGCCGCTGCACCAGCTCATCTACACTAGCTTCCAGCAGGAGCAAGGCTTCCTCATGCACAAAGCCAGCAGGCAGTTGCGGGAGGTGTTAGGCTTCCTCGAGGGTTTCTCAGCAGATGCTGGCACCATCTTCGCAAGCGAGCTTCAGCATGCAGCAGTGCTGTACGCTGATCCAAACCTGCGTACCCTGCAGCGCATTGCCGAGAAGCGCTTTCTGGGTCAGCTGCCACGCAGCAAGCCACCACCCAGCACCCACACTGTCCCTCAGCCCTCAGCCCCTGCACCGAGTGCGTCACAGCAGCCAGGCGGAAAGAGACGAGGCAGGCCTCCCCGCAGCACTGTTCCTCCTCCTCCTGCCCCACCTGCGCCACCACTTGCTGATCCACCTGCACCGCTTGCCTCTGCAGCCTCAGCAGGAGTGGCGCAGGCTCCTCCTGCACCTCTGACCCCAACAGCCCTAGATCGCGCCTGCTTCATTACCATGGCAGCGCGCAAAGCACTCCCTCGTCCACGGTCAGCAGCAACAGCAGCAGCAACAGCAGATACGGATGCTGCAGAATCAGGGGACGCTGCAGAGTCAGGGGGTGCTGGTGACACGGAACAGTGGGAGGAGCCGGAGCATGCAGCTGAGTTTGTGCTGCACATTGATGGGGAGGGCGATGGGCCACTGGAGGAATTGCAGCCGGCAGCAGCACAAGCAAGTGCAGCGCTGCAGCAGCTGGAGTTCACGCTGCAGCAGCAAGAGGATGAGGAGAGGCCGGCAAAGCGCCGCAGGGCAGATGACATGGGGTTAGAAACATGGGAGTCCTTGTTAGCACACATGGCCGCAGTTTGGGACAGGGGGCCTGTCATGGTAGAGCAGCAGGTTGAGGAAGCAGCATCGCGAAGCAACTTGAAGCAGTACATTGAGGCAGCAGCAGCAGCAGACAAGGCAGTAGAGGAGGAAGAGTTGACAGATCAAGAATTGGTGCAAGAGACAGAGAAGCGCATCAAGCTGTTCTTTACCACCACGGCAGCCTACCTCCGCACCCATGGCAGCCCTATGCTCTCCATCCTGCCAAATCTATACAAGATTGGATCATACTGGGACGCAGAAGGGGGTGGGTTCCTAGCATTTCAGATGGACTGCCACCTGAGCAGTGAAGCCACAGGTCGGCCATGCCCAGCAGGCTGCCCTCTTTGCAACGACCAGGTGCCCAAGTGGACTCGCGAGCAGCACCGAGCCAACACAGTCGAGAGCTTGGCTTTCTTTGACAGAACAGACCACCATGATGCCTTGACAGCAGCATTGAAGCAAGGGCAGCTCCTGCAGGTAGCTGATCAAGACTACAGCATTAGTGGCTTCAGCCTTCATCCCATCTTGGACAAATGGTACAATGAGTACCTCTTTGGCAGCGTGCACAGCATGGAGACTGAAAGGAACATCAATAAGGCGCGGCAAGCACGAGGGCCTCACACAAGCCAAATGACGCAGCAGCGCCAGTTCCTCCGCCTCTCCAAGATTGAGGTCCAGCTAGATGTGACAGCGGACAGCTACAAAGAGTGGAAGGCAGGGGCAGCCAAGCAAGCAGCAGCCCGCAGGCAAGCCACCCCAGCAGAGAACAGCCATGTGCGCATGCTGCAGCAGGCTCTGGCAAAGGCTACAGCGTCAGGCAAGCGTGTGCGTGGGAGCTCTGAGGCAGAAGAGCAAGCCTCACGAGCAGCACAGCGCAGGGCACAAGACCCAGCTGCCGTCCGCGTTCGGCTTGTGAAATCCATGCGCTACTTGCCACTGAAGCGCGCTGCTTTGCTGGGCCTCATGCAACTCCCTGCCCCAAATCCCAACCAGCAGCAGCGGCAGCAGCAGCAGCAGCAGCAGCAGCAGCAGCAGCAGGGGGGGCAGCAAGAGCAAGAGGCGCGTGAGGTAGAGCAGCAGGTTGCAAAGCTCAGCGTGATACAGGTGAATGCGCAGCTGCTTGATGAGCGCTGGAGCACAGAGCAGCTGCAAGTGGCCAGCGACATGGCAAAGTCAGCAGCAGCCCAGCTCAGCAAGAAGAGAAAAGAGGCTAAGGCAGCGCGCAGCCAGAATGTTCAAGAGCAGCAGCAGCAGCCGCAGCTGCAGCGTGCCGCACCAAGCAGCCGCTCACACTTGGTGCGGAATTGCACCTTGGTGAAGCTAGCCAAAAACATGGCCAACGCCCTGGATAGCGATGATGACAGTGACAGCAGCAGCAGCAATGCAGAGAGCAGTGATGCAGACAGTGACAGCAGCTAGAAGAAGTTGATTTGCAGTTAGAAATGCTGATTTGCAGTTGGAGAACTTGTGTGCTGCGTGCACTGATCTGACCATGCAAGCAGTGCCACCATGATGGCATGGCTGACTTGCACCAGACAAACCTTTTGGGTCCAATTTTTTTGATGGTGTTTCTCAGTGCACAAGGGAGGTGCAGAGCGAGTTTGGTGGAAGGGGGACGTGTTCCACAGCTTTTATCTTGCTTTTTGTGTGGGGAAATTTGAAAAAAATGGCAAAAATGACACATTTTTGACCACAGAGCGTCCATTCGGTCTTCGTTCCGGACAAACAGCATACCATTTGAAAGGTTTTTGAATTTCTCGGCCGATAAAAAAACAATTATAGAACTTGACTCCATGGCTGGGCAGATATTGGGGAAAAAGTGTGATCTGATCTGGAATGTCAATTTCTGGGGCGCCCAGATCACCCCTTGGGCCAAATTTCAAAATTTCAAATTGACAGCTCTTAATATTTACCAAATGTGCACCTGTTGCCAAATTTTCAAGTCATTTGGTGAGAGTCACCTCGGGGCGTGAACACCCCTACCTGGTGCCCAGCTGGAAGCCTCACAGCAACAACACAGTGAACTATGCAAAATAACTTCAAGGTGCCGAGATCACCCTCCATGCAATCCTTCTGGGTTTGGATGGGACTGTCAACACTCCCCATACCCTGGATCATTAAAAAAGGGATTGACCCACAAAGGTCGACCAAATTTGCAAGAAAGCTCCATGCCCATTTTGTGCAATACACACACTAACTTTCCTCAACCAGATGCGCCATTGGAAACCAAAACACTCAGCATAACCCTGGTGCCCTGGGGCCGCATGCTTCCACCCACCTGACCCACACTAGCTTCCCACTTACCCTCTGGTGAGGGAGACTCACGGCTCTTTGAGCCAATGTGTCTCCTCTTTGGCAAAGCCCCCTGTTCAGAGGCGACGCCCGAAAGGCGTTGCCTCAGGGAGCAAGCCCTATTGTTTACCAATTTCACACTTTTGCTCACACCCGGCCACTGTGGCCCACTCACAGCACCTCAGGCTCTCAGACTTGGAATCCCCGACAAAAAAACTCGTTAGGAAGCCTGCCAAATTTTGGAAAAGAGGTAGCCCGGCCTGGTCTTGCTGCAGCTGGAGTGCTGCTGTAATGTTGTTGGAGTGCTACTTAATGCAGTGGTGCAGCATGCTGGCAGGCACACCCACGCGCGCGCGCGCGCGCGCGCACACACACACACACACACACACACACACACACACTCACACGCACGCACGTACTCACACACACAAACACACACCCATACATGCATGCATGGACGCTCAAACAGGCATGCACGCATGTGCGGGCTTCTCCAATTTTCCGCGTTGCTTGCAACGCCACCCCTTGTCTCATTGCTGCATATGCCTGCAACATATTCAACAAAACTTGCATTTCACCTGGGTCATTAGAAGTTAAATCATCTGCATGTATGAAACGCCATTCACTCCATACCCTGTCATGGCGCCTCTTATCCCTTCACTGATATGTCTGCCCATGTCATTGATGTAAAGAGAACACCTGTATAGAGAAGATCTGTAAATGTTACTCGTATTCCCGTACGGAGGTCAGGGGAGCAGACATTCCCGCGGACAATTACTGGTTCCAGTTGTGCTGGGATGTAGCCCACCACCAAGAGCCATCAAAAGTGCTGTTCCTTGTGGTCAGCAATCCAAACTTAGGAACCAATCTGAACTTATGTTGGACGGTGCATACGTAATGTGACTTCACTTTCACTTAGGTGGTTGCAAGGGTTCCACGTGAAGGCATCTTGCCTGCAAAGGCCAAACTCGACACTGAATTCACATCACAAAAACTTTGGGCAACCCGGACATGAAATTCCTGGTCTCTAGCATTTAATTTCCGAGGGGAGAACAGGGTGTCCTGTGGGAGCCGGGAATTTCCGAGGGGAGAACAGGGTGTCCTGTGGGAGCCGGGCCGCATGTCACCACGTATGTCTTCTTCTCCAGCCGTCAATCGGCTCCACCTCGAGCTGGACAACTTGGACCAGACCCTGGAACGCCTGCCGGGGCCGCCTGAGAGCTACCGCTTTGTGCCCGACCCGCAAGGCCACCCGCGCGCCTACACGGTGCGCGCGTGTGTCCCGGCAGCCCGTGACGTGCGTCGGGCTGTTTGTGATGTTGTATGCGCATGCGGGCAAGCTAGAATGCGCGGGTTGGGCAAAGCCACATAGGCATGAACAAGCAAATGTTCAACTGTGAATTTGCGCAGTGAACTTCATTGCACATGTTTAAACTAATGTGCACAGGGCAACCACAGAAGCTGCATGCAGCCTAGCTGCATATTAATGCACAGCTACCTGCACACTGATGCAAGCATGTCTGCATACAGGCTCATGATCATGTGTGTGTGTGTGTGTGTGTGTGTGTGTGTGTGTGATTGTGCGCGCTTGCTGCTGTGAAAGGAGATTTGACTGCACAAGTATGTGTTCAGCTCGTTTGCACATGCCCGAAGGGGTTTAGCAACTTGTACATGTACTTGAATGTGTAGCGGAGTGCAATACGTGCAAGCCGTACTTTGCAGCGCTCACGCTGCATCTAGGCTCAGGACTCAAAGCAGTCTTGTTGTACTCAGCCTCCATTAACAAATTAGTCCTGGTATAACTGATGCCTGCAAATAGTGTGTGCGCGCGTGAGTGTGTGTGTGTGTCTACTTGCATGCATGCCTCATGCATGCACGTGCTTGATGTAGTGCAAGCCATGCAACTGCAAACCAGCGCACTACCAGCAGCATGCAGATGGCAAGCTTGCTTATGCTGCTCTCTCACTGTTGCATGCAACAGTTACAAACACATTGGTTCTTGCAATTTATCTCTGCAAATCAGTCCTGCTGCCCAATATTCATCCTTTTTGACTCTCTGGAGAGCTCTATCTGCTGTTTAGATATAATTTACTTGAGTTAGTACGCTCCCCCTGACTGGCGTTTCATGTAGATGAGGCACCGCACCATCCCTGGCCAAGCTGAGACTTGGTTGTCGGTCGGAAAGGAAGCACACATCAAGACAGACCAAGCTATCCCGACATCTAAGTGCAGATGCTGTCCTCCAGAAAGGTATAAGCCTGCGCGGTTGCATGTTGGAGAATCTGAAAAACAGGTTTGGCCCCATGAATCCGCCTTTCTTTGATGGTGTACAAAGGTGTATGTGTGTGCGTGTGTGTGTGCGTGTGCGTACGCACGTGTGTGTGCACATGTGTGCATATTTGTGTGTGTGCCTTTATTTGTAAATATAATGCAGGAAGGGATGCATAGCACACCCCAAAGAAAGGGCAGGTTTTATGCAACTATGTACCAACCAGAAACCCCATCAAATAAACTTGACGCTAAAGAGCACATCAACCATGCATGTCGATAGTGCTCTGCAGACCATGGGGGGGGCTTCCTGGGGGGGCTGCTGCTGGGAGTGGTTGGAAAAGTGTTGCGTGAGGCAGTAGGCGACCATTTCCTGATTTCCCTTCATAAGGTAAATGTATTATTTAACATTTCTCCCCCCCCTGATCCAACCGTCCTCAGTTGGCCTCAGGTGCTGGGGTACGAAGAGCGCTCCTGCCTACCCATCCGCACATGGTTGGTTCCTAGCACCATTTGAGAGGTAACCTAAATTTTTGCCTCGTACGACCCGAATTTGAACTGGGAACCCCCTGGTTACCCTGAGCACTGTGCATGCATGCACTGAGTACTCAACCATGGCTTCGCTATCACTGTTGCGTGGGGCAATAAGTGACCGGTTCTTTTAGTGTCCTTTGTAAGTTGAATTCCATGCAACATAGAGTGGCGCTCCTGACCACTAATTACCCCTAACCATTCAAGAATGTTAATTTTTACAAGCGTGCACTCTCAAATTAGGTCTTGTTGCAGTCTGAAGGGCTCACCTGCGATTACCAGGCAATGCAAGCTCGTGCAAGTAAGGTATTTAAACAGTGAATGGAAGTGACTATTCGCATGACTTGAAAAAATGGGCATGAATGTTCATGTTCGCTGACACTCAAATAGGTGCCCGTGCAAGCTTAAAGTACAGGAAGCGCATGAAGTTATGCACAATGAACGCACGCATGTTTGTGCTATGCAGGGCAGGCCACCTGCGTTCACACACCCTGCATCTGGTCTGGTATTCAAAGTGCACGCAGTCACTGCACAGGGCAGGATCTGAAGCAATATTTGTGCGGTATTGTGTAACCTGTGTTTGACAGTGTGTATAACCCACGCATTTGTTGTGAACCCTACTGGCCCACAACCAGTTTGAATGGCCTCCACTCGAAATTTAATGAAAATTCCGATTTTATTCAAATGAGGGTCCCAAAATTAATTATCAATTCAAATTGGTTTGATTGGCTTCTTGCTGGCATTAATACCTAATTTAAATCCTTACTGCTGCTGCTGTTGCTGCTGTGCCGTTGACTGTGCTGCTGCTGATGGGTTGACCAGCAGGCTTTGCAGCAACAGCTGCTGCTGCTGCTGAGAGCACAGCTCACCATCAGCAATCCCAAGCAATGCACGCAGCATTAGCCAAGCTGTCACCTGCAGGACGCCCCACTGGGATCATATGCTTCGCTGGCTGCCCCTTCCTAAATGGTTTGGCCTGGGCAAGCCTGGCTTGGCCTAAGAGCTGCTGTGTCAGGGTTACTGGTTTCAGCCACGTAGCTAAGGGTTGGAGCTTGATCTGGGGGCCTGGGAGGCCATTTTTAGCACAGGCCCTTTTGAGCCCCAGAATTAATCAGTTTCGAATGGTTCAAACGCCTGGCAATATTTCATAGAAATCTACAAGTTTTGGCTCCAGGATTAGTAATATTGGCCGTGGACCAATAGTACAGAACAGGAAGTGTATCATGGCGCAGGGAAAACGTTTTTTGTCCTGTGCGGTGACTGCGTGATGGTAAATATTACATTCATTTTTAGGGTGTGTGGTTGTGTTAATTAACACTTTGGGGTCAGTGAAAGGTATGAGTGGTCAGGAGCTCCCTCCCACACACCCCGCCCCTCAGGGCAAGCCAGCACAAGCAAGGCTAGCTTGCGCAGCCACACAGGCAGCAAGAGCAGCATGGGCAGCAGCAGCAGCGAGGAAGAAAGCGGTGAGGAATTTTCCAATGACAGTAGGGGAGCATGGAGAGAGAGGGTGGCAATGATGAAGAATAGATGGAAGCAGGGGGGTATGGGCAAGGGAGAATAAGCATGGGGCAGAGTTGAACGTAAGTTGTACTTGAACATACCCTATTCTTTTGTGTTCACGGACCTAGGTCAGCTTTCAGCAATGCCCGATGTGATTTTCTGGGCAGACAAAGGCAAAGGCCCCTGCGTGGTTAATACGCATTTGTGTAAAACATTTGTTTCAGGGTGCATGGTTGATGTGTGGTTGCCAAAAATATTTTGTTTTTAGAAGGTGCGTGATGAGTTTATTTCTGTATGGTACATGAGATCATCTGCACAGGCCTATCATCATCCCCACAAATATCCCCCCAGGGTCAGGCCAAAATTTCTCACTGAACGTGTTTTGACCATATTTTAGCGCCCCTCGGACCATTCCAGGGCTGAATAGTACTTTAAATAGCAAATGTTATACTACTCAAGGACGTGTTGGCCGCGAGGGATACAATACAGATGCCATGGCCCATCCGCTCCATCAATCCGCGACCAAGTTCTTATATATAATATATGCATATATTTCTATGTACCCTTTAACTCTGCAAAACAGGCCCAGGTTTTCGCTCAGACAAAGAAAACGCTCAGCGGAAGGGATAAAATCAGATCGCTGTTTTCCAATCAGCCCACCAATGGAGCCCATTCAATTCCAATTGAAGCATCATAGCACCCCGCAACTCTGTGCCACATTGGGGGTGGCAGTATGCAGCATGGGCAAGCTGGCTGAGGTCCTTTCTTTCGCGCCCACATCCGTCCCGAAAAGTCCCCCCACCAGCACACTCCTCCAGTGCCCCCGCGAAATCCGACATAATCAGAGGACCTCAAAGCAGCTTAAGGAGCGCTGGTCATTTGGTGCAAGTTTGAAAATCCACCCTTTTCTGCCAAAAGGCATAACAGCCCCAGAAACACACGAAATGCCCTCATGTACCGACTTTCCAGCAAAACTCTGCATGCAGTATAAAATCATGTTTGGCAGGGCCAGGAATTGCAAGGGCGCTTGCTTGCGGCATGAACAACTAAGCGAGACTGGTTGGGAAGGGCCATTTATGGGGACAACCCGAACCCCATAGCTGTTTCCACGGCAACCCCTTACTCGCTCTTGCACCATCCCAGGGCCTCGGAATTGTCAGGAAAAGTGTACACATGCATTGGATTTGTCCTTTGACAGATGACTGCTTGCACTGTAAAGAGCTGTTTAGTGGATCATTAGCAGCAGGTTGGGGCTGGAAGATGAGAGCATGGGTAGAGGGGGCCTGCCAACCTGCCAAGGAAGCCATTGAAAGAGCCTAGCTCTCTATGTAGAGGCCTCTGTGGGTTGTCCTTTTTGGTTTCATTTCTTACTTGAATGGAAGCTGCTTTTCTCACAGAGGCTTGATTTGACCTCAAATCCTTCAGGCGGAATCCACAATTAAGTGCAATCCGCTCAGATTAGTCATGTTCACTTGCTCCCACCATGCCTACCACACCCCTTGCCTCCAACCATCCTCCTACCATTCTTCTCGTCAGCACTGCTGCCCTCCCTGCTGCTCCCCTCCCCTCTGCTACTAGTGCTGTCTTTCTCACTGCTGCTGCTGCTTCCGTGGCAGCGAGCTTGGCTCTTGCTTGCGCGAGCATGACCTGCTGATGCTGCTTTGGTGCTAGACCTGAGCAGCAGCTAGCAGAGGAGGAGCAGCTGTGGAGGGGGCTGCTCCAAGGAGGGGAGGGCTTGCTGGGGGGCGCTCCTGATCACTCATACCTCTCGCTGTCCAAAAAACAGTTAATTTTCACAACTGCGCACAACTACGCACCCTTAAAATAATATATTTTGATGTGCGAGCAGCCACTGCGCAGGGCTTAAGAGTTATTTACGCGCCAGGAGGGTGTCGTTCCTGTAACTTTTGGACGGCACATGTTAATCCATTTAAGGGCTATGTTTTTGGAATCTTGAGATCAAGAGCTGTCGATTGGTACAAATATGGGTCCATTCGGAGGGGGGGGGGGGGGCGTCAGGGGGGGTTCGACTTTTTGGGACCCCTTGCAATAAAATTTTTCCGGGCAACAGAATTTATAACATTCAGATGAAGGCATCATCGGAATCTTGAGCTTTAGACCTATCGATTGGCACCCTTTTGGTGCAAGTGGATGAAAGGGGGGGGGGGCTGTGTTGCTTGAGTCAAAGTCATTGCCAAATGCGCATGGATGTGGGCCGCGGGGGGTATACAGGCAAAGGTGCTGCAAATAATTCAAAATTTCCAGGATAGTTATATTGTACAGTGTGATATTGCATGGTGAAGTCAGGAGGGCAATTTGTGGACTTGCAAGCCAGTTGTGGGTGCCTGGAAGGGCAGGTATTCATGGGTGTCCGCTGCTCAGTTTTTGCCCCATAACACTGCTGCAACTCAATATTTAATTGCGCTGAGTATGCAGAGGGATGCAGAGTTGAAAAAGCAGCAGACTGGTACCCTTTTTGTCTGGATAGGGGCAGTGGAAGAGGAAGGTTGGGGGTGGGTCCAGGGGGTCCAGCCCAAAATTTATACGTGCCTTCCAGAGAAAATTTTTCTTCCTGTACACGCAATGATATAAAGTTTGCACGGTATCCAATAAAAGGAAGGGTTTATAAATTTGACAACTTGCCATTCCTTGTGCAGGATTTGCTCTGAGGGCGATGGTTTCAATTCTGCATCTCACCAACCACAGGGTCTTTTCACTCCAATTTTTTTGCAATGATATTCTTTATTTTATAGGTAGGGATCGGCGTATCGCGCTATATGAGCCAAACCTATAGCGCGATGTAGCGCGATATCGCGATATCGCGCTATATGGCGCTATATTGAAACGCTATATAATGCCAGAAACCCCCCTCGCGGATCGAGTTTCGGCATCAGACTCGGCGGGCTGGTGGGGCACCGTGTACAATGCTCCCTTGCAAAAAGGGAGAGCCAGGAAACAATCCTGTCGAGCTCTGGACGCCTCTGGGCCAAAATATAGCGCTATATCTGCTCAGGCCAAATGACCTACTACAGGTGTGCCCACTCCCTCATGGCCATACATCCCCTTGGCCCTGCCCTTCCCTTTGCAGGACAGCCCATAATAGCTTGTGTGTGTGTGTGTGTGTGTCTGTGTGTGCACGCGCAGGCATGCGCACGCGGCCTGTGTTTTGAGCGTGCCTGCGTGCCTGCCTGCCCATTTTTGCCAGCGTGTGTGTGGGTACATGTGTGCGCTCCTGGGTGTATGAGCGCTCCTGTGTGTATGCGCTCCTGCATGTTTGCGCGCCTGTGTGTGCGCATGCGGGCCTGCATGTGCATGCATACCCTCAATGCCACGTATGAGCACGCACTTATGCATGCTACCATACGTGCTGGTGTGTGCATGCACACAGGGGTGCAAGCGTGCGTGTGCGCATGTTGTGTGTGTGTGTGTGTGTGTGTGTGTGTGTGTGTGTGTGCATGTGTGTGTGTGTGTGTCTCTGCATGTGTGTGTGTGTCTGCGTGCGTGTGCATGTGTGCGTGCGTGCGTGCGTGCGTGCGTGCGTGCGTGTGTGTGTGTGTGTGTGTGTGTGTGTGTGTGTGTGCGCGCGTGTGTGGCTGGGTGGCTGGGTGTGGCTGGGTGGCCCCCACGCCTCTTCTCCAGGGTGTTGCCAGGCTCTTGCTCCTCCATAGTGGCTTTCCATATTGCACAATTACCCTTGGATGTGAGAACAGCGAATTCCTTGGTTTGTGCCCGATTGCTGAGGTGCTGCGGACGCAGTAAATGGTTGATTTTAACGTATTACATTTTAGCACGCGCTATATTTCAAAATTGTATAGCGCAATATCGCGCTATATCGCGCTATACGCGATATCGCGCTATAGGCCAACGCCGATCCCTATTTATAGGAACTCCTTTTGTATAAAGAATAAAAGGATTCCAAAATTACTAGAAACTAGCCAATTTGGTGCAGTAAGTGGTCGGGTACGGAGATTTGGTGATCAAAAGTAGGGCTCACGCCGCGGCTAATAAGGCATGTTTTCCGTAAGTTGCAGGTTTCAAACCCTAGTGCTGCAGAAGCAGAAGAACCCATGCTTGAGAAGTGCTAGTTGGTATCCACCTAGGCAGCATTTCAGGGATTAACAGATTGCATTTAAAAACCTGTACCCTTTATGAGGCCTTTGAAAAAAGGCTAACTGCAAACTCTGCAGTGTTGCTACGGTAGAGGGCCTAGGGGTACACGGCGACTGCAACAAAATTTATTGAGCCTTTTTTTTTGTCCGGGAGGGAAAAGAGAAAAACAATTTGCAGGTCCCTCCAAGTGAGCGGGTGCCCTAACTTTGCAAGTGGTGTCTGTAAACTTTCCTTCTCCACCCTCCTGGCCAGTCGGAACAAATTGTTTGGATTGTCTGATGCCTTTAAAAAATGAAAAAGCAGATCCTCAGGTCATAAATTTGCAATCAGAGATGCTGGTTTGATAGAACGGGGGATATGGTCGAGATTTAACTTCTTTATGAAAGGTTGCTTGCTCGTAGGTTGGAGCCGAGGAGGTTGGTCTGCATGATTTATGTGATTTATGGCAGGTGACAAATGCACTGATCTGTTGCATTTTCGGTAGAGAAATTCTGAAATTCACACTGCGTCTTGTGTTATCACAGGTGCTGTCCGTGTATATGGACTTCCTAGTGGTGCCAGGGTGATGCAAAAAGCAGCAAGATGGAATGAACAAACGGGTGACATAGGACAGTCGAGAATGGTACAAGGAGATGTGATGATAATCATGTGTAAAGAAGGATGTCGTTCTCAGGCCAATTTTTGGGACAGTTGTTCATGGAGTAGTACTTGCCGAGTTGTAGAAAAGCATTCAGAGCATGCCATGATCCTAAGAGTTTATGCCTGCAAATTGACAACTTGCGACTAGAGATAAGCTTTATTGCCGACAATGTGACTATAAAATGCTCCCTACCTGTTCTAGTGAAAGCTAGCAACTGTCTGAAAACTTGCAACTGTCTTGAAACTCAAAACTCTAAGCATGAAGCATATTTACCCTGCGTGGCAATTGCAATGAAATGGACCAGGCAAAAAGCGAGGGCGTTTCTGTCACAACAGTTGTTTGTCATGATTCCCTATTATTTGGATGTGTTTGTAACTAGCTTGCAGGACTAAACCTTTGAAGAATGCCTGCACCTTGTCAACTCAACCCTTTGCTTTGTAGTACGCCTTGCAACATGCCTTGCTACTAATTTTGTTTTTGTTTGTTACAGACTTCTTGCAGCTGACTGTGCTTGCTGTTGAAGGATAGGATAGGATAGGGTTACATAGCTGTACCTGCCTATAAGGGCAGCTTAGCTGAAGCAAAAGGTGCCTGTAACCAAACCAAACCAAACTTGTGTAAATGTCAACTGAAAGCCTCGAGCTGACTTCAGAAGTGTCAACTGTAAAAGACACACACACTGTCACTCTAAATGAAACAAGCACGCAAAGGTTGAAGGTCTGCTACTCCAGCCTTTCAGCTATAATCTTACTCTTTTCCTTGTTGCCAGACCTGTTTCCTTCCTCTGCCTGCCGTGCTCCTCTCAGTCTGAACTTTGAAGGGAGTAGTCATATGGTCTTAGAACCAATGTGGCTCCTTGTTGATTGATGTGGGAGTATTCACTGCTTATGTAGTTTCTCTCCTTTCTTTCTTTCTTTATTTCTTGCAGCCATCCGCTTACCTGGCTGTGTTCATGATGTGCTTTAGTTTCCACTCTGCCCACATTCTAATTATTGTAATGCATGCTGAACGCCGTGAGCATTGCATGCTTTTTAAACCTTTCTTCCCAAATTTCTCTGAGATGCAACCTTCTTCGCTGCATTAAGTGAGTTTTCAGGTCGTTCCTCATCTCCTTCATCTGCGAAACACTAAGTTTTTCTTATTTGTGTAAGGGAAGGGTTACATAGCTGTACCTGCCTGCGGGGGTGGTAAAAAAAGGTCGCTCCGTTGAAAAATCACCAGAAGAACAGTTGATTTAGATTTAGATTTACACAGGGGGACCTTCAGCCAGACTGTTCGGCTGATCGGCCTGTGACTGGTCTTCGCCAGCCAACATAATGTCCATAAGCTCAGAAACAAACGAAAAAAGCTTGTTGTTGTGTTGCAAGAGGAAATCAGAAGCATTCTGGACACTGGCTTGTTGTAAAAATGGTTGCTCCATTGAAAAATCACCAGAGAAACAGTTGAACAGGTAAGCGTACTTTCTTCTCAAAGCACAAACATCTGCGTCTCTGCACACCAAAAGGGCATGAGCCTCATCTTGAATCTCATCACAAGAACAGCGATCACACAAAAGAGTGTTCCGAGTATCCCAAGCTGCTGTCTCCACCTTCAGTGTGTGTGCCCTAAGTCTGAAACGGCTAACATTCGTCATGACATGTGGAGACAAATCCAAATGCATGTGCCTTGGTAAACGGGCAGGGGCACGCACGTTATGGTCAAAAGGCACTGCAAAAAGAGACTGGTAAGTTGCCAGCTTACTATATGTGTCCCGCGGGTTCACTCCCTCAACATCTCTCCACACTGCCCGCAGCCTGTGTCTGAGGTCATCAGTAAACTCTTTAAAAGGGATAGGAGTGCCCTGCCGCAGAGCTTGCACAAAGGAATCACAGCGCCGTAAGCCTTGAAAAGCATCTAAAACTTGAGCAGTCCAGCAGGCTGGCTCACGCGAATGAATATTCAAATCCGCTTTCAACACTCTTCTCAACGTCTCACTGTTAGACCTCAGCATGCTATTATACATTTTGACAACAGACCTAAACCAGTAAAACTGAAGCGGCTCATGACCACACTCCCTCAGGACAGCCCAGTTTGTAGTGGTACGCTTAACACCCAGCGTGCTCTTAAGATAACTCATGTGCCGCACTTGCAGATCACTTGCAAATTCCTTGCCCCCTTTAATGTATTCAGTGCCCCACACTTGGCCTGCATACATTCCAGCTGGAACCACATACGTCTTCCCAAGCCACAGAGACACGTACGGCCTATTTGCCAGAAAATTCTCACGAACAAATTGACGAACCCGAAATGCAGACGCCATGAAGGGGCCAGTTGCATGCTCAGAGGACTTGGCCATGCTCATGCACTTGTGGAACATTATGCCAAGGTACCTAAAAGATTCCTTGTGTGCCAGTGGCACCCCCCCAATATGAAAAACAGGCAGGTCCAACCCAGAGGAATTGAAGTGCACCACCTCAGATTTAACTGTGTTGATGACTAAGTGCTTCCTCTGAGCATACGCATGCAAGCGGTTCAACATGGTCTGCAACGCAACAGGATCGTTGGCCATCAGAGTCAGGTCATCAGCATATAACATGTGCGTCACATAGAATTCAGCCGTACCCGTGACAGCACCTTGCACCCCCTCCGCAATTTCATCAATGTCATTAATATACAGAGAGAAAAGCAGAGGGGACAAAGGGCAGCCCTGTTTCACACCTGTGTTAGGGTGCACCTGAGCATTCTTCTCTCCATCCTTCAAAATATACTCATCAGCATCGTACATGTTTTTAATGACGGACAAGAAGGAAGTGGGCATGCGTGTGCGCTGCAGATGCTGCCAGAGTGCCTGCCTAGGGATGGTGTCATATGCTTGCTTGAAGTCAATGAATGCAGTGTGCAGCCGGCTAGATCGCCCAGGCTTGATTGTGCGTGCAGCATGCTGTAGGTGCCTTAAAATGTAGATGGGCTGGAGGGTGTTCCTTCCAGGGTAGAAGCCAAATTGTGTGTCTGGAATCTTGTTTGAGGCCACACACCAGTCCGTGACAAGAGAACGAATCACATTAGCATACAAGCGGTACATTGTGCCACTGACAGCCAGCATGCGATAGCTATTTGGGTCAATGAGGGGCCCCTTTTTGTACAAGGGGATCAGCTTGGCCTTCTTCCAACATTCAGGAATACGAGCCTTGTCATAGAACAACTTGAAAAGCCGGGCAATGTATGGCACCAGCACATTTACCCGCTCAGTGCCCCGGCCATTGACCCGCGGGCGTACCACAGTAGCATATTTGATAAAAGGAGCAGCCACACAGTCAAAACCAGGGGAAGCACGCCCATTCATCTTGCCAATCTGCTTGGCTACCAGCCCTTGCATCTCCTCCTCTGAAGGCACAGCAACTGTATCCGGCTCAGGCATCCAATTATTTTGAGTACCCTGTCTCAAAAGAGCCTCAACGTCGCGCCCACGACCCAAAGGAACAGCCATATCCCTTGCAGACAAAGCCACACCCCCACGAACCAATTGAGCTGCCTCACGGGGCTGAAAGTGCGCTTTTAGATACCTCTCCCACACAGACTGTGCCACAGGTGTGGTCTGAGTACGCTTAGATCGCCTCAGCATTGCATGCACATCAGGGGCTTTACTGTAAAGCCTCCCTAGGAACACATCCCTCTGTCTCTGCGTGTATGCACGCTTCGACCACCGAATTTGGATCTTGTATTGCCTCCGCACAAACTCACGCGCATGTAGAGGCTGACCAGTTCGAAGAGCCTCCATGAACACACGACGCTTCTCTCTACAAGCTGCATCAAACCAGGGAGGGCTGTGAGCGCCCCTCCGGCTGGCACGCAAAGGCCCACACACACTGACCAGCCCAGTCATGCCCGCATCCCCAGCAGCTTGTACAATCATTGAACGCAAGCAAAAACATGCTGCCTCACAGGCAGACACAGGGTCCTTCTTTGCAATGGCCTGCTCAAACTGAGTTTGCATCTCACTGTTCCCCACAAGCGCTTCCGCATAAACCTCAGCAAGCTCAGGCCGCCATTTCATGGACATCCTGCTACCACAGCCCCCAGGCTTACACACATGCTCAGACTGCATTCCCCAGTCTGCATCCTCTAAACTAGAATCAGGCACTCGAAACGTCATGCTTATAGGGCAGTGATCACTGATGGCGCGATCCTCAGTAATGTGCACACAGTCAGCGATCCCAAAAACCTTGTCAGACATCAAAACATGGTCAGGTCTGCTCCCTGCAACACCAACATCATGCCCCAAACAAGTACGCTGCCCATTATCCCCGCACACCCTGCCCGTGCCCAGCACCAATTCACAGATGCTCGCAAGCTCTACCAACAGTCTGCCAGCGGCATTCACACCAGGAAACTTACATCTACGGGCGTGGTGCAGGGCAGGGTACGCCATCAAAAGACCACCATGAACGTCCGTGACCTCTCTCATCCTGCCAATCTTGGCGTTCAGATCGCCACAAAGCAGCACATGAGGGGTGACCTGAGTGACACGCGCAACCTCATCAAGGAGAGAAGAGAAAGAGTCAGTCACTGCTCGCACAGGAATATGTTGACTAACTGGGTTGATGTACAACGAAGAACAGTTGAACAGGTAAGCATGCTTTCTCCTCAAAGCACAAACATCTGCGTCTTTGCACACCAGAAGCATGAGCCTCATCCTGATTCTCATCACAAGGACAGCGATCACACAAAAGAGCGTTCCGAGTATCCCAAGCCGCTGTCTCCACCTTCAGTGTGTGTGCCCTAAGTCTGAAACGGCTTGCATTCCTCATGACATGTTGAGACAAATCCAAATGCATGTACCTTGGTACGCGGGCGGGGGCATGCACATTGTGATCAAAAAGCACTGCAAAAAGAGACTGATAAGTTGCCAGCTTGCTATATGTATCCCGCGGGTTCACTCACTCAACATTTCTCCACACTGCCCGCAACTTGTGCCTGAGGTCATCAGTAAACTCTTGAATAGGGATAGGAGTGCCCTGCCGCACAGCTTGCACAAAGGAATCACAGCACCATAGGCCTTGGAAAGCAGCTCTAACTCGAGCAGTCCAGCAGGAAGGCTCATGTGAATGAATGTTCAAATCCGCTTTCAGCACTCTTCTCAACGCCTCACTGTTAGACCTCAGTGTGCTATTACACATTTTGGCAACAGGCCTGAACCAGTAAAACTGAAGCGACTCGTGACCACACTCCCTCAGAACAGCCCAGTTTGTAGTGGTACGCTTAACACCCAGCATGCTTTTAAGATAACTCATGTGCCACACTTGCAGATCACTTGCAAACTCCTTGCCCACTTTATTGTACTCAGTGCCCACACTGCTGCCTGCATACATTCCAGCTAGAACCACATACGTCTTCCCAAGCCACAGAGACACATACGGCCTTTTGCCAGAAATTCTCACGAACAAATTGACGAACCTGAAAAGCAGACGCCATGAAGGGGCTAGCAGCATGATTTTGGAAGGCATTGATCTCAGGATCAGTTATAATGTGAAAGCTTGCCAAGAAAGGAATAAAGTCAGGGATTGGAAGCCGGGCAAAAGTATGTAACGGCTTGAAAAGATCAATGAAAAGATCCTTTTTTTTCTGCGCAGCTCACACACCTCAAAGCAATTGCAATAGAAGAGAGCATGTGTCTCGTCTTGGACTTGAGCACTCACACACTTATCACAAACATTCAAATTACGCAGCAATTTATAGGATCCAACCTTCAAGCCGCGTGCACGGAGCCTAAACCTACTCACATTCCTCATGACGTCTTCATCCAGATCCTTAAATAAATATGATGGGATGCAAAAGGCAGTTTGTTCCGTTTGATTCAATGGTTTTCCGCACCAATGATGGTAAGTCACTGCTTTCCTGTTCACCTCTCGGGGACTGAGGGCATCCGCTTCTCTCCAAACCTTTTGCTGTCTTGACCTCAAATCCCATATAGAAATTATGTATGACAATCTTAGAAGCACTTGGCATTTTTTGTATACACATCCTCATTATGCATGTCAATTAATGCCTTAGACACACGTGTAGAAAAGGAAAGAACAGAAAAAACTACGTAGGCAGATGCGTCGACCAACGAGAATCGTCTCTATCCTATCCGATCCACATTAACTCCCCTCTCATCTTCTGGTGAGGGAGGCTCACGGCTCTTTTAGCCAATGTGTCTCCTTTTCCTTAATTGACGTTGGGAAAGTTTTCTCTGCCTACGTAGCTTTTTTTCTTTTTCCTTTTTTCTTTTTCTTTTCATCCCTATTTTTTTCAGATATAATTTCGTCCTGGAGCGCTCTGGCACTAGCTCCTTTGGGAGCACAAGTCAGTGAGCACCGGGTGACATGGTTTTATCAACACAGACCCTGAGCCGCACATGTCATGGATGCGCGGGTCACTCTCATCGGTGCCGCCAGAGACGAGGCGCCGTGTGAACCAACGTCTGGATGTAACGGTTCGAGAACAAAGAAGGAAGTCCCCGCTCGCGAAGTCCATCCCCAGCCTGGCACGACAAGTATTCAGTAGTGTCCTCCCCAACCCACACAGCAGCAACAGAACACAGCCTGAGCACCAGCCTGAGGCACCAGCTCCACAGGAGCACTAGCCTCAGGCACCAGCTCAGCCGGGCTCCAGCAGCATTGTCCTCCGCCCAAGCAGCAGCAACAGAGCACTACCTGAGCACCAGCCTCAGGCACCAGCTCCACAGGAGCACCAGCCTCAGGCACCAGCTCAGGCCGGCTCTGGAGACAGCAGCAACAAGAGGAAGCGGGAGCCTCAGGGGAACGCATTTCCCGAGGCACCTGAGCACCAGCTAGGCCATGCTATGGCACCAGCTCCACAAGAGCACCAGCCACAGAGCAGCAGATTTAGATTGCGTGCTCATCACTTGAGAGTGGAGTCTTGTAAATGGCTTGGGGGTTCAAGTATCTGTGATAAGTGTGAGTGTGGGGAAGTCCAGGATGAAAAACATGTGCTTTTCTTTTGCAAATGTACTGAGGTGCGTGAGCTACGCACGAGATACAAGGACCTTTTTGAGGAGATGTTTAAGACTTTGCGTGTGTTTGCTCCGCCTTCAAACGCTGACTTTATTCCATTCTTGGCTTGCCATCATACTATCACTGATTCTGAGATCAATGCTTTCCTAAATCAAGACTCGTACAGACTTCTTAGATTTGTGTCAGATTTAGTCTCAATTTTTGATACTGGTTGAGCTTGTTTCACCAGCTGCCATCAGCCAGAGTCTCGGGCTGTAGGCCACCATTGTAAACCCCATTGTAAACCCCATTGCCACAGAGCAAACTGGCATTAGCTCAGGCGCCCCGTGAGATGGTCCCTATCGTGGTCCCGTCGTTCGTTAGGCCCCGGTCAGACACGCGGGATCACCCCCCGGGATCAGGGTCGATTTCAGGGGGGGGGTGATCCCGCGTGTCTGACCGCACCGGGATCAGGGGTCGGGATCAGGGTCGGGATCAGGGGGGGGTGATCCGGGGGGGGGGGGCCTGATCAGGGTCTGGGATCACCCCCCCACCTTCGCCTAGACGTGGCTGGCGAGGCGCGGGGGGCCCCCGGCCGTGCTGTGCAAGCAAGGAAGTGCGGAAAAAAATACCTTCAACGTTGAGCAGTTGAACAACAAATTTCGGATGCATTTTTATAATGTATAATGGCCGGTGGTGTGTACGAGGTAGAGGATGAAGTAGAGGAGGAGGAATGGATGAAGCAAGCTTCTGCAAGCAGGCCTACTCGTGCTGCAGCTGCTGCTTCTCGTGAATTGCAGGCAGGGGTGGCAGCGGAAGAGCTGCAACTCTCCGATTCATCTTCAGGGTACGACCCAGGTCAGGAGCAGCACCCTACCAGAGAACCCCTCACCGCGCGGGTAGCCTGCAGAGCCTGTTTCTGGCCGCGCGGGGGGTTCCGTGCAAACGTAAGAGAATGTACCCGCGCGGGGGTCCGCGCGGGACCCTCCACCCCCCGCGCGGTCTGACGGAGGGCAAATTTTGGCGGGGGGTATCCTGAACCCCCCGCGCGGGGGGTATGGCAGGCCCCGCGCGGCGGAATCAGGAAGGGCTGGGCGCGGGACCTCCAGTGGCTCCGCGCGGCTATTCCAGGTACCCCCGCGCGGCTGTTCATGCCTGAGGCTGTACCCACGCTGTATGAGGCTGTGTTCTATGCTTGCTGCCCTTCAAAGTTGCTCATTACTCGTTAAAAATAAGTTCAAGTTGATTATGAACAAATCCCACACATCAATCGTCGTAATGTTTGACAATAAAAATCAATTCCAACATTCATAAAATGTCACATCCATCATGTTCAAATAAACTTCTAGCTGGATGTCAGTACAAGACGCCCATCCCTCACGGACACCCTCTAGCTGTATGAACGGGGTTGTTCTCCTTTCTGAGGTGCTCCTGAGCAGAAGGTTGCTCTTCTACCACTTGGTGCACAGTCTTAGGCTTTCTTCTGGACAGCTGCAGCCTGGTTCTGACCTGCCTTCTCGGTAAGCTGCCTTGTACGTTTGCCTGCATGCACCATGAGGGGGAAAGCACTGTGTGTGTGTGTGTGTGTGCGCGCGTGCGCGCATGTACAAAGATGATATGTGCACATGCATGCATGCATGTTAGTATGTGTGTGTGTGTGTGTGCGCGCGCGCGCATGTACTAAGATGATATGTGCACATGCATGCATGCATGCATGTTAGTATGTTAGTATGCGTGTGTGCATGCATGCGCACAATGCATGCATGTGAAACACACCACACACATCAGCACATCAGCACATGCAAGCATTTGCGCGCGTGCGAGTACACCCAGACCAACACCCACTGACCTCGGATGGGGAGATTAGCTGGTCCTGATGCTGCAAAGGTGTTGTTGTCCTCTGCACAGTTGCCTGCACAGAGGAGGGTGAGACCAGAAGTGCAAAATAATGAACATGCTGTTCTATTCCAGCTTTGGAAGGACTTACCCAAACAATTTTCCTTACAATTGGAGTAGCTGAATGGAGGGACAAATTAACAGTCAGTGGATCTGTCAGCACAGGCAGCTTGCACTACCTGCCTGCCAAGATGCAAGTTGATCGAAGATTATTGATCGAAGATTTTCCAAAATAGCCAAAAAAATAAGGCCAATTACAAGCGAGGATGCAGATGCATGCTGCAAACACGCGCTCACACATGCAACAAACGCAACTCTGCATGAAACAAACGCGCGCACGCACACAAACACACCTTGGTGGGTGATCATCTGCTTGTAAGGCGCTACAGCATCATTGCCTGTAGAGTTGCCACCTGCGGACAGGAGTGCAAGCCAAGAATTGCACGCCATGTGTCACAAATGTCAGCATTCAGCTAGGTTAACAGCAGCTTGCATGCGGCTGCATGCTGCAAACGCGCACACGCGCACACACACACACACACACACACACACACACACACACACACACACACACACACACACACACACACACACACACACACACACACACACACCTTGGTGGGTGACCATCTGCTGTCCAAGTGCTGCAGCGCCATTGCCTGTAGAGTTGCCACCTGTGGACAGGAGTGCAAGCCAGAAATTGTAGACCATGTGTCAAAAATATCAGCATTCAGCTAGGTTAACAGCAGCTTGCATGCGGCTGCATGCTGCAAACGCGCGCACGCACACAAACACACCTTGGTGGGTGACCATCTGCTTTCAAGGCGCTACAGCATCATTGCCTGTAGAGTTGCCACCTGCGGACAGGAGTGCAAGCCAAGAATTGCACACCATGTGTCACAAATGTCAGCATTCAGCTAGGTTAACAGCAGCTTGCATGCGGTTGCATGCTGCAAACGCGCACATGCGCACACACACACACACACACACACACACACACACCTTGGTGGGTGACCATCTGCTGTCCAAGCGCTGCAGCGCCATTGCCTGTAGAGTTGCCACCTGTGGACAGGAGTGCAAGCCAGAAATTGTAGACCATGTGTCAAAAATATCAGCATTCAGCTAGGTTAACAGCAGCTTGCATGCGGCTGCATGCTGCAAACGCGCGCACGCACACAAACACACCTTGGTGGGTGACCATCTGCTTTCAAGGCGCTACAGCATCATTGCCTGTAGAGTTGCCACCTGCGGACAGGAGTGCAAGCCAAGAATTGCACGCCACGTGTCACAAATGTCAGCATTCAGCTAGGTTAACAGCAGCTTGCATGCGGCTGCATGCTGCAAACGCGCACATGCGCACACACACACACACACACACACACACACACACACACACACACACACACACACACACACACACACACACACACACCTTGGTGGGTGACCATCTGCTGTCCAAGCGCTGCAGCGCCATTGCCTGTAGAGTTGCCACCTGTGGACAGGAGTGCAAGCCAGAAATTGTAGACCATGTGTCAAAAATATCAGCATTCAGCTAGGTTAACAGCAGCTTGCATGCGGCTGCATGCTGCAAACGCGCGCACGCACACAAACACACCTTGGTGGGTGACCATCTGCTTTCAAGGCGCTACAGCATCATTGCCTGTAGAGTTGCCACCTGCGGACAGGAGTGCAAGCCAAGAATTGCACGCCACGTGTCACAAATGTCAGCATTCAGCTAGGTTAACAGCAGCTTGCATGCGGCTGCATGCTGCAAACGCGCACATGCGCACACACACACACACACACACACCTTGGTGGGTGACCATCTGCTGTCCAAGCGCTGCAGCGCCATTGCCTGTAGAGTTGCCACCTGTGGACAGGAGTGCAAGCCAGAAATTGTAGACCATGTGTCAAAAATATCAGCATTCAGCTAGGTTAACAGCAGCTTGCATGCGGCTGCATGCTGCAAACGCGCGCGCATATATACACACACACACACCTTGGTGGGTGACCATCTGCTGTCCAGGCGCAGCAGCACCATTGCCTGCAGAGTTGCCCCCTGCAGACAGGAGTGCAAGCCAGGAATTGCACACCATGTGTCACAAATGTCAGCATTCAGCTAGGTTAACAGCAGCTTGCATGCGGTTGCATGCTGCAAACGCGCGACACACACACACACGCACACACACACACACACACACACACACACACACACACACACACACACACACACACACACACACACACACACACACACACACACACACACACACCTTGGTGCTCAGGCGTTGTATGCACTGGCTCGGCTGGACCATTGCTTCCAGAGTTGTTGCCTGCGGATAGGAGGTGCATGCCAAAAACCGCACACTGTGCAGTGCAATTGTTAGCATTCATTGAAGCGTGTAGCAACATTTGCATTATGTGCTGCTTGGAAAGGAAAGGGTAAAATTGCTGTATCTGCCTAAGAGGGCAGCCAAGCTAAAGCCAAATTAGTCCAATCTAAAATAAACTTAGCCTCTGCCTTTCAGGCATGCAAACACAACTTGACTCATCCTTGGACATCAGTCAGGCTTATGAAGTCTTTAAGACGTGTTGCACTACTTGAGGTAGAGGATGTGCTGCAAAGCAAGATGACACGAGACTTCTATTGTGAGGTGTTTTGTTGTCATAGACATGCAAATATGCGTATTCACCTCTCATAACATGTAATGGCTAATTTCCACACCCACACGCACTCAAGTCATTGCCTGCAGAAGCTCGTTGTGTGTCGCTGGTCTGCTGTTGCCCGCTTGTCTCGGGGAGTCCCAGAATTTATGGGAAATCTGCACATGTTCAAGGCATGTGTGCGTGTGTGTGTATGCGTGTGTGTATGTGTGTGTGTGCGCGCGTGAGTGCGTGCACACCCATTTCCACGTTCATGCATGATGCTGACAAGTAAGTTGCATGGCTACGTTAGATCTTGACAGTTGGCATGCTGCATCCTGCACTGTACAGGGATCATGTCTCCTGAAAATGGAGCATTTAGCAACACACTAAGCATTCCTCACACTTGTTTCATTGCCTCCATGCCAAATCATTTGCTGCTTCTGCCTCTCCCTTGTTCACAACCTTCTTGCGTCCCACAGCTGCTGGGGGTGCGTCTGGCTGCAAGCCTTTCAGGTTAGGGAACTGGATAACTATCTCTGCCCAATTGCTGTCTGTCTTCAGACCGTGCCAGCTTCTTCATGTGCTGCAGGCCATATTCTGTGAACCCCTTTGACCCACAATCCCCCCCCCTGCTTTAGCTTACAGTACTTGTCCTTGCTCTCCTCCTTGCGCTGCTCGCCCTGAATATATGCCCAATCCCAACCCCAGCGCTTTTGCATAACCTCCCTGAGCCAGTCCCCCCTGATGTGGACGTAAGGGGCAGAATTGTGCACCAGAATATGCATCCCATTCTGCTTCATCCCTGCTGGCTGCACTACCCTCTGTGCACTGTCTCCACACGAGCTCCCTGCTCCAACGCTTTCCCCCTGGGACCCAGCTGACTTGCACCGCGGATCACCTGCAGCATCTTCACCTGCTGCCACGATGAAGTCAAACACCCTAGTAGCTGTCGCACCGTTTAACTCACGCTTCAAATCCTCCATGACGTCGTTCGGGTTCCTCGTGTAATACGTGCCCATCGAAGCCAAGCCGGGCGGGCTGAGGGACAGCCCGTGCTCCACCACAACGGCCCTGGCACGGTTGACTCGGCTGTCCACTGGATCGATGCCAATGCACTGCGCGGGTCCCAATAGCGCTGCACATCGTCTGTGCCATGCTTGTTGCAATGCCTATCTGTTGTTTGCAGGCTCTCAAGGAGCCTGGGCTCATGCGGGAACCTAGAATGCCTGTCTGCACATTTTCTGCACAGGCACCACCATTTCTTCTCCAGGTCTGCCCGAGGGGATGCCTGCAATTGTCTCTTAGGTGCCATATCCCTCTTCAATTCAATAAGAATACTTTTATGTAGGTGGCGGACGGAAGCAGGGCCAACTAACCATAAAACTTGAACTGAAAGTGTCCGCTCGGACAGTCGCTCTACAGAGTGAACAATCCGTGTTTACACAATTTAGCCAATTCATGTGGCATCAATTTAACCGTGCAACTGAGTTGGGGCAAGAGAAAGCCTGGGAAAGTCCTGTTCGGCATCCCTAGGGGAGGCACCCCCCGCGCGGGAGCTTCGCTGTACCCGCCGAGGTCCCCGCCAACCCCCCCTGATCCCCGCGCGGTGAGGGGTTCTCTGGTAGGGGCAGCAGGAGAGCAGTGCAGAGGAAGACGGTAGAGTGCACGCAAGACCAGTGGGCAAGCAAGTCAAGCAGGGCAAGCAGGGACCCCCAGGGGCGCAGAGGGCTGCACAGAGAAGTAAGGGGAAAGGAGGTCAGCAGGTGGTGCCAGCACAGGGGGAGAAGAAACCCGTGTGTGATGCACAGAGCAGAAACAAATGTAGGACCTAGTGCCAGCCTATGCACAGTGCCAAATTGTTGCATGTGTAAATGATTCTAGATGCAGTTGAACTTGCACTGGATGGCTCACCAGCATCTGCCCACAGGTGTGGTCTTGCAGCTGGATGGCAGTCAATAGCCCAGTGAGCATGAAAGAGTTGGTGGTGGGCATGCCTACTTGGGGAGGGCCTGAGAAGAAAAAAAACATAAAGGCCAACAGCAGGGAGGCCAGGCCCATTGCTGGCTGGAGACGAATTGTCCATGCCCATGGTCTCTTTTCAATACAATAACAACAAAAACAATTTGATATTTTTGCGAGGGGGGTGATCCCGGGGGGGTGATCCGTCGTGTGACCGCCCTGGGATCAGGGTCACGGCAAAATTCAATGAGCCAGACTCAAAAATTGATAAAATTTTATGAAGTGTGAATTTCCAGCAGTTGATTGAACCAATGACCTCACAAAATTGACGTGCATCCTCCTGGCACTAAAAAACAGGTGTGGAAATTTTGAAAAATAGTGATCCCGACCTTGATCCGGACCCCCTGATCCCGCGTGTGTGACCGGGGCCTTATGGAGCCGGGTCAGTGGGGCGCTTTCATGCAGCACCGCGGTGTGGACGACATTCGGGCAACACTGTGCAGGCGCTCCGCCGCCAACTACGCTACAGAGGAAGAGCAACAGAGGTATGCAGTGGAGCTGGTCTAGAGATCTCGTATCTTGTTTACGAGGGGGCGCTGCCTCACACACCCACACCAAGGCAGATGGAGCGTAATGCGGCCAAGAATCTCAAGCAACGAGCAAATTCATGACTGAGCAGCTGGTCAGGACCTGGCTACCCTTCTGGTTTCTCTTTGTGAACTCCCAACTCACACTCTGACTTGGTCTTGTACTCTTAAACCCTTGCTTCAGTTTGTCTGTGTTCTAGGGATAACTGTGTTTCCTTGGTTTATTCGAGAAAGCTGAGCAGCCTACCTTTTTTGGCTGAAGGCTTAGACCTCTCTCTCTCCACAGTCCCCAGACTGACCCATGGGTTAGCCAACCGTCGGACACAAAACGTTTGAATGTGGTTTGCTCACGGCACACTGCACCGTTCAGGGAGTTGAAAGCACCGCTGGAAAGTTTAAATTCTCAGCTTTTCGATTGTCTGTTCAATTCTTTGATGCGTTCACAAATGGGGCTGCTAGGGCTGTCGAAGGCAGAAAGAGCGTGGTGAAGACAGCGGCCAGGGCCACACTGGCGTGCCCCCGCACGTCTGAAGCACTGGAAGGAATGTTTATAAATAAAAAAAGCTTAAGTTCTGTCAGCGGGGCGCGCTGGTTGGCCGTGACGGGGGCAGGCTGTCCAACCGGGTTCAAACCTTAGGCCTGGATTCACTTCAAAGTACTAAACCATTCCCCATAAAAAGCACATCATCAGATTCCTCCGAACATGAGCTCTCCGGCAAGCCGCTGTTCAGGCGTTACCCTGCAGGGACGGGGGCGCACTGCCTGAATGCATGAAAAGCATCCCTTGACTGCCAGCCCAAGGTTCCCCTCAAAGTACTACGCCATTTCCCATAAAAAGCATATCACCGGACTCCTTGAAGTTGAAGCTTTCTGGCAAGGTGCTGTTCAGGCGTTACCCTGCAGGGACGGGGGCGCACTGCCTGGTTTTGCATAGAGCACGCCTTGGAATTCCTGGAATGGAGTTCGAACTCCTTGATTTGATAATCCCAAGTTCACCTCAAAGTACTATTCAATTTCCCATGAAAAGCACATCAATGTACTCCTTAGATTTCAAGCTTTCTGGCAAGGTGCGGTTCAGGCATTCCTTCGCGAGGATGGGGCCGCTACATGCCCTCAAAATTCTTCCTTCGAAAAGTGCCAAATGTACATGTGTGCTTCCTGTAGGCCCCCTCCACAGCGTTCCAGGAGCTGCCCTGCACAACAATGAGCAGTGTATGCTATTGCTGATCATAAGAGCTGCCTGAAACGCCAAAGAACTCCATAAACGGGGCAGAAATTAGGCCGGAATCCAACATTTCCACCACAGCCTCTTTTGAGAGCGGGAACTTTAGTTTATTATGCTAGGATAGTATTAACAATAGTGGTTAATCTTTGAATGGCATAGTCCCTAAGCTTGGATGCTAGTGATTTAGCTTTTTGTTTGGTAAGGCCCAGATTTAAAAGAGGTGTGACTGTATACTCATTGTAAATGGTGCCAGCCACCTAATTAAGATGATGTGCAGAGTCACTTTGTTATTCCTGTTTGAGTTCCTTGAGCTGCAGGTTTCAAGTCTAGTTATGGTGTAAGAATGTTGAGATGCTGCACGTTCGAAAGTGATGAAAGAATCCGTGTCAGGGCAGAATTTCAGTTCAACAAGGTGGATGTCCCTGTCCTGAGGAGGGATCTTGGAAGGATCAAGGTGAGCTTGTCTGCCTGGAATAGGGCGCACAAAGAGAGCATCAGGGCGGCTTCGGTACCGGGCAGGGGAGCCAGTACCACAAGAGAAAACCCAGTCTGGAATAGCTCTTGAGATGTTTTCAGGGACTTGGATGTCCTGATCCAGGAGTCTCTCATTACTGCAGCCATCCATACCAATAAGGGATGAGCCATACCGGCCTTCACTGAAGGCTTTCACACAGAGACTAAGGGCTTCGTGGTGTCTGTTGGTGTGCATCCCGTTCATTGTTGAGTTTGCACACCTGAGGAGTATGTGGTCAATGTGGTCCATATCATCGCAAAGAGGGCATCTTCCAGATCTGGAAGAAAAGTTAAAAGTGAAGGCATGTCCCTGTGTGTACAGTGTATCTGTTCGGTACTTCATTATATTTATTTGCTGTTTCTGCATAATCTCTGGATTTGCCAGAAGGAGTTGCTGATTTCCTTGTTATCAAGTCGAGAGATTGGGTTGTGTGCTTCAGTGTTTGCAATGGTGGTGGGTGGTATGGTATCGTTAAGTTTCTGCATCTCTGGTAGTGGTAGCCAGAGATGTCAGCAGAGCCAAGCTTGTATTTCTTATGCATATGTGCTTTAAATTTGTCGTTCAGGTTGGTGAGGTGGTGGATTGAGAAAGTGTGGGAGCGGTGCACACCATCATTCTGTGCGCGAGAGGTCTTCAAAGAGAGCCAATAAAAATTGTGGAAGGGGTCCTTGCATCTGGAAGTGCAATGTCTATGGTGTCTGAGAGGGCTGCGGTGCGTGCGCAGGCGTCAGCCCCCTCATTGCCTATAATGCCAGAGTGGGCTTTGACTTTGTAGAAATGAATAGGATGAGGGGAGTGCTCTAATATGGTTGCTATTGCATGAATGAGCTCTGCATGTAGGTGATACCTCATGCGCATCGGATTGAGAGTTTGCTTTAAAATCTGGGAAAGGCAGGATGCACTATCCATGGCAATACGGGTGTGCTCTTGTTGGAGTGCCACAAGGATACCTGCTAGTTCTGCAGTGCTCTGTTGATATAATTTGTAGGTCCACGGCCATTGGGTTTGACGTGCAGCTTCAAGTATTGGGAGGGTGGACTAGTGTCCCTTCCCGGATTGTAAACACCTGAACCAATAAGTGGTGGGGAGTCATCATCTTTGTGTTAATTACACTGCCATCAGTGTAGGCGATTTCTCTCCAGTCCTTGATTTTAGGTGTGAACATCTTTTTGTAGTTGGCAGGGATGAAAGCTGCCTAAGCCTGAGGGCACCTGTGTGAACAGCTGTGGGTGTCAGGGGGGAGTAAATGGAATTTCTTTTTCCAGGTGTTCGATGCTAGGTGTTGGTGGGTACGCAGTGGCGTGGCAGGATTTGGAGGATCCAGGGGTAGCCAGTGACCTTCTGGAACATCTTCAAGTTGACTGAGGAGTTGGAACCAGTCTTTGTTTGCGCTATCTAGCATTACTCTGGCATTAAGATTCCACACGACAATGAGTTGCATAAGATAAGAAGGTGGGGTAGGGTTGGATATGGTGTCGAACCAGTGTTGTGGTGCCTGGAATTGGATGTTTTTGGTAGGAAATTTGGCAAGCACTTTTGCAAGATATGGGTAATGATTAAGCCAGCTCATTTAAGCATTTACAGCTGAAGCCTCTCCAGTGGGGCAGGAGCATGAAGGTAGCAACTGGTCCTGTTGTTTGGAGGGAGGAGTGCACTGCGTGGCGCAGGAGCCTAAACATTGTTTCATCATCATGTAGGGGATGGCAGAAGGAGAAGCCATTGTAGCGTGCAGAGAGGGCGTCTGTGTGTGCTCCAAAGGCCTGGTCCCGGCAGTTTGTGCGATAGATAGTTGCAAAAACAAAGCCCTCACCCAGCCCATCTTACAACCTATCCTCATAACAAATTGTACCACAGAAAACGATCACCAAGAGCCTCTTCAAGCTAGGTCAAACACACTCAAAATTATGACCATGAATGTCAGAGGTCTCTTTAAAAGCCACTGGGACCTCCGCCATACCATAGCCACCCAAAATCCAGGTATCTTAGTCCTCACTGAAACCAAACTCCGCAGAAATAACAAACCTTGTGCTTGGATGGAGACCCTCCTTAAGAATTACAAATATTGGTCAGCTTTTGACTGGACTGGTGGCACCACAATTTGTGTCCGAGACACTATAGCATTAGCCACACAATGCTCTCCAGCCTGCCTTGACTCTAAAGGAAGAATTGCCTCTGTCATACTCCAGGGAGCCAATGCCAATCTTCTACTGCTGGGCACCTATTGGCCCTCAGGTAGCTCTCGGGAAGCCCTCACTAACAGAATAGAAATGCAAGAACACATCAAGACTCTGATTAACACTTACAGCAACTGTACTCCCATCATTATTGGAGACATGAATGCTACAGTTCGCGCTAGAGACCGCACCAGTAACACGACCTACCAGGCTGATAGAATGTACCGTGAATTCCTCCTCTCTAACAACATCTCTCCCTGTAAGGAAGAAACTAATAGACCCTGGACCCACCACCAAGCTACTGGCAAAGACAGTAATGATAACAATACTTACACCTTTAGCCGTATTGACGATATCATACTTCCTTCTGACATTGCACATCAATGCCCTCCCTGCACCACCCATCAACTAGGCTCTCTCAGCGACCATGTCCCACTTGTAGCCAACATACCACTCAGCGCTCTCAAAATTCACATTCCTGTCCTTGCAAACACACACTCCCCTTTTCAAAGCCCTCAGAAAGTCTTGATTTGCCCACTCAGCGAACCTGACCGTACAACTTTTGCGCAATCCCTACAAGACCCTGCACATGGGATCCCCCAAAAACTTGAAGGAATTCTCCAAATCCTTGACCCTGCACATACAGAAGCCACAACCTTTCTCAACAACCTGAATAGAACATCTGCAAAGCACACTAAAAAACTCGAGACACTCTGTAACAAACCTGCTGCAGAGGCGGTTGAAGTCCTGGCAAAAGGCATTTCTGACCTCATTCACTCCTCCTACCAAGTAGCACTCAAAGTCTGCAGCACAAAAATCATATCTCCTAACAACAACCACTACAACCCAAGGACTGTCAGCAACAAGCGGTGTCACTTGAAAAAGAAGCTTAGCCTGATCAGATCTATCCAATCCCTGGTCACATCCCTTGCCATCAACCAAACAGACAGTACCTCAACCATCTTGCAACAAAACAAGGAAAACCAAACTCTCCATACAGCCATTTCTAAACTCAACAGCCTTGAGCTTGACCTCCCTCCCCTCCAACAGCTGGAGGAGCTGTCTGACAGCGCCAAACAAGCTATTACTTACATTGATGAAACTCGCAACAGAGAAAATAAAAACATGGCTCGTAAAAAACTGCAAAAAACAATTAATACAAATCCCAAGCGAGCACACAAGGAGATTTTTACAGATAAGATGGCACAACCAAGAGCAGGCCTTCAAGCGCTGCGAGATCCAGAGACTGGCAACATTGAAACTGAGCCTACCAAGCAGGCCCAAATCGTAGAAAACTACTACACATGATGACTGAAGTTATGAAGGCAGTTAACATCAAGCATGGCAAATACCTCCCAAAAGAAGCACCACGTAATTATCCCTGGGAACAGGCTGGTAGATTTGTACAAGTGCCCAATCCTTTTATTCTACAATCACAAGTTACTAAAGGAGAACTTGAAGGTAAAAATCAAAGGGAATGGCTCCACTCCAAAATCATGGATAGAAGTGCCTTCAATAAGAACTCTTAGTAGTAACAAATCACCAGGTCCAGATGGTGTAGTAAATGAGATCCTCAAAATGCTCTACCCTGAAATCCAAGAGAGCATCCACAAATTCTTCGCTATTATGTGGGCCACCCGCCTCACCCTGGTATCCTGGAAGACTAGTGAGACTATTCTGATTGACAAAAACAAGGGAGAAGAGACAGAGATATCATCCTACAGGCCCATTGGGCTTGCAAACACGCTCTACAAACTGTGGACCCGAATGGTCACTAATACACTCTACGAATATGCAGAAGCACACTCTCTTTTGAGCTCTACTCAAGCTGGCTTCCGCAATCAAAAAGACACCATCCACCAGCTCCAGAATGTCATCATGGGACTTGAAGACGCTAAAACTTTTGGGAAAGATATTTACGCCCTCATTGTAGATTTCACCTCCGCATTCAACACTACTGACCATGACAGGATGCTCTGGATAATGTATGACTTGGGCTTCCCCACTGATGCTATTGACACTGTCAAAAATCTTTATGAAAGCGCCACCACCCAAGTTAAATTGCCCTCAGGACGTAGCACTGAAAATTTCCTGTTGAAAGAGGTACAATTCAAGGAGATACGCTTTCGCCCTTCCTATTTCTCCTCTACATGGAACCCCTCTTAAGATGGCTACATGTAGGAGGACGCGGTTACAAACACGGCTGCATCCCAGGCCAAAACGCCACTGATACTCACCTTGCTAATGTGCTAAGCAGCGCTGCCTTTGCTAACGACCTTCTCTGCCCCACTAGCACAATCCAGGACCTTAAAGTACAAGCCAGGAAACTCACTCTCTACTCTGACTGGGCTGCACTCATTATATCTGGCAGCAAAACTAAAGCAACGGGCATTCTACACAGTCATCCTGGAAAAGATCAAAATGGGGTGACGCCATCTCAAGCTCTCTGCCAACAACTCAAAGGAAAAATAGAAATCCAGAGACAAAAGGCCCAGTTTCTTGTATCACATGAACCCTTTCTTTATCTTGGAGTTCAAATCACCATGGACTTAACTTGGAAGCATCACATTCAACGAATGACCTGTAACCTCAGAAAAAAGCTTGATAACCTTGACTCCTCTTATGCTTCTCCACGTCAAACGCTTGACATTATCCGTACAGCCATTATCCCTAGCCTTGCCTATGCTTTTGCAGTTAATCCTTGCACACCAGCAGACCTCATCATTTGGGACACCATGATAGACAGGATTACCAAACATAAATACAAACTCTGGAGCAGCACAGCAGCAGCAATGATTCGCAAAGATTCTGATAACTTTGGACTAGGGCGCACCTCAATTTGTGTAGAATACCACAGACGCCTGGCTTTCGCAATCACATCTAGCCTAGAGGATCCCTCAACTAGACACCGCACCGTAAGCCTCAATCTCCTCACTAAGCAAATAGCGGACCTTAAGCTCTTATCTACAGCTTATCTTACCAAACGAGAAGGAACCAATCTGCACATAAGACGCCAGCTCAACTTCTGCATGCGTGCCCGCCAATTGATCAGTATCCACTCTAGTAAGCTCCACCTCATGAAACAAGAGGAAATTGTGTTCAATGAGGACTTGAACCTCATCCATAAAGCCCTCTCCATGCATAAGCCACCTCCCCACAATCTCCCCTCCCTCATAACCTGCATAATGCAACCCCTAATGGGCCTTGGAATTAATGGAGTCCATGAACTCACATCCTCGTGTAAAACTCACATCATCACAGTAGCTCAGCTACAAGCCAAATACTCCAAGGTTAATATTAAATGTAAAATAGCACTCAACAGACTGGCAGCACTGGTTAACCTCCCCTAGACAGAAGAGTTGAATACATCCTCCATCCAAAAAATCATTGCCTACAAAAACACTGAAGCAAATATTCTTGCACATTACCGCCTTATCAACAACACACACGTGAGTGGCCTCAATGTGGAACCAGGTACCACGATTCATACCTACCCTCTTACAGGCTCCCAACCAAACAGCACCCCTTCCACACAAGTAGTGCCATCACCACAATCTCGCTCCACATTCCACTATAGGCACGAACATACTGGACGCCGCCTCAGACGTAACCAAGCCACCTTGTCTGCCCCTACAGCTAACATTCCTACACAAGAAATATGTCCTATTACTCAGGAAGTAATGACTGCCAAGGACACACAACCCACAGAAGAGCCACCCAATAAAAGAACTCGCTCCAATTGTAAGCTGAGCATAACTCCTACACAAATAATTCATGCCTCAACACAAAATACTGCTAACTCTAATGTCATGACGCCCACTCAACAGGATTCACCTGCAGAAGGGCCACCCAGCAAACGCACACGCTCAATAACGAAACACATTTCCACACCCATGTCTCAACCTCTTAGCCAGAATAATCCAGGATATAATGCCAGTCAAAGCATTGTCACTTACATCCCAACACAGCCCAACTCCCCGTGCACAACAGGTACTGGCCACACAGGCAAAATCCGTAACCCTCCTACCTGCCCAAACACTCCACACAGCCTAGATACACAAATGAATAGCTACAAAAACAAGAAGAAAAAATTACTTTACATAGAGAACGAGCTCACCCCTCCTGTCATCAACCCCCTCAGCTCGCTATGCCAAGCCTCTGAGGTCTGGAATTATAAGAAAACCTCAGTCCACAAGCTTACAAAAGCAAAATCAGCTAGCCATGCTATCAATACTATATATAACCATGATTTTGACATAACCCATATAGATGGTTGGAGTAACTGCACGGTTAATAAAAATGACGGAAGGAGAAGCCTCATCCACCACCAAGTGCAATACCACACCCAATTCGCCCCAATGATTATTGAGAAGTGGGCCCTGCCTTTCTTCAAGAAAGCTGGCTTTCAGCCTGCGACTACCTCAACTGCTGCTCGCACTGATATTGAGTGTGCTTACTGCCAAATATGCAATTACCATGGTGGCTATGAACCTATTAACTCTGAACCTCCTTACCTTGATATGTATATCTGTGATGTTTGCCAACGAACGTACCACTGGAAATGCATGAAAGAACTTGGTTGCTATAATGATGGGCAAAGACAAGAGATAGATGCAGCTAACACATGGGCTTGTCCCGCCTGCGCAGGTCTAGACATTGCACAGAAAATCGACAGAAAATGTCAGTCTAGAGAAGAGCTCACAAAGGTCACTTGGATGCCCTCCTGGGAGCCTGAGGAAACTAAAGAAATTTGGCCTGAATTCCAACAGCGCCTGCTTGAATTTGAAGCCAGGCAAAGCGAACCCGACCTCTCCCGACCCGCAGCAGACTCTGCCCTCTCTAACCTTGAAAGACAAGGTTTTGAAAAGCCTTATGCTATTAACACCTGGCAGCAGGAACTTGACACAGAACTACGCAACAAAATCACCTTTGATATTCACCCCACCAATCCACAAGTTGACATTAAACCCACTGGTTGTTGTGAATTTTGGCTGCATGACGTTGACCTTGTTAAGTACAAATCTGAACAAAACCCTAATCAAAAACCGTTAGACACTGAATCAAACAGCCCCCAGCCTCGTGCCCCACCTCCCCTTATCCTTCCAGAAATCTACAAATCATGCATGGCCTGCATTTACAACACACAAGGTAAATGTGTGGGGATGATAACCCCTAGCCGATTTCAAATTCTTTACAAGGCATTCTATAAGGCCAAACTTGCTGGCTCGCATGAAACCATAACACCTCCTCCTACTAGCTTTGCATCTGAGCTGCAGGGGCTCCTTACTCGCAAGACTATGCTAGAAACCAAGTATGCTAGCAAAAAGATTAAAGACTCCTTTTCGCGAGCCCTGCCAACCCACATCCACACTGCCCTTAAAGAATGGGCCCTGGTAACTCAAGAAAAAATGGCCTCCCCGCTGGACCACAACCCACAATACCAACACTACTGGAGCTACGACCCCCGAGACTCTCTCTTCGATGCCTATCATAACTCCCTCTCATCCAGATATTCCGGTTTCTCCGTCTGCCATCCCATTTATGATGAGAATGTTATGACTCAGGCCTTGCGTCATTCTATTTACTCAGCTATTCTCAATACAGAAGCCACTGCAACTTTCATGTTCCTCCCTATCTGGGGAAAACAAATGATAACTAACCCCTACTCTAAGCTCATCACTGCTTATCCACATCTCTGTTGTGAACTTGGAACAATCACACGTATTAACCTCTGCTACAATGATCCACAATCTTGCCTCAACCAGGAAATACCTCTTCCTCAGCACTCATGGGACCTACAAATTGTTGCTGTCTGGAACACATCTGCAAGGATCCATCTAAACAATCACAACCCAGCTTGGCTGCAGGGCCTGGCTTTGGCTGTACCAGACGTTAACTGGAAGCTGCGCAATATAGGCAACCATTCTACTCTCAATACAATGCATGCTGATATGCCTGGATTCAATAAATGCCAACGCCTCCCCTCTGACAAACAACAAACATCTAAAAACCCAACCTATTCACATATAGGTAATCAGGAAAAACTTTTTGTACCTAACCAATCTAGTCCAACCCTCAAGCTCAAAGTCCCTGACTGGAGGACATGGGCCTACACTGATGGTAGTTGTCAAATCCAGAATAGCAAACAAGAAATTGGAGCAGGCGTCTACTGCCCTCTCACTGACAGCAGAAGTTTTGTCGAGCCCAATGGTGCTGGAATTACCAACACCATATGTCGAGCTGAATTAGCAGCAATCGCTGCTGCCATCACGCACTCTTATTCACACATTGCTTCAGACAGTCTTACCTCTCTTCATCAAATACGTAAACAGCTTATTTACCCTGAGAAGCACAAACAACATATTCAAGGGGATGTTCTTAAAATCATATCTTCTCTCATTAGCAACTCACAAACCAATATTTGTGTCTACAAAGTAAAATCTCATGCTGGCATTGCTGGTAACGAGTGTGCAGATGCTATTGCTAAATATCAAGCAAGCCAAGCCAATAATAACGTGGCTGATACTGGGATCCCTTGCGCAGGCCCTGGCGGAAATCCTTTCTCTCACTTATTTTGGTTAGCCAAGGAGGAAAACAATGAACACAATGCTGACACACCCACAGCTCCTGCTCCCAATCCTAAAGTCACCTACCTCCCCAATCTTCAAAATGCTCTCAAGTCTCACATGCATATAAAACACAGACTTGGATATGCCAACCCCAAAACAGGCTACTACACTTACTATCAGAGCTTATTACCTCATGTTAACAAGAAAGTCAGCAACGCCTTTAGAAACATGCCTTGTATATCCACACATATGAAGCGCACCATTTTACAATATCGCACTGGCATCCTCTATAACCAAAAACATGCAGTTCGCTTCAAGAGGTCCACTGACCCACTATGCCCTCTCCCAGGCTGTCATCAATTAGACAGTGCACTCCACATGCTTTCAGGCTGCCAAAATCATATCATCTCCAGCATGAAAACTGAACGCCACAATGTTGCTGGAAGAATGATCATCAAAGCTCTTAGCAAATGCCCTTTGGGGGCAGGCTTGGTTAACATGGACATAGGGAGTGATGATAGGCTGGCGCAACACAACCTCCAAATCCCTGCACATGCATCAAACGGAATTTTACCCCCTTACCTTTTTCCTATAAATTTTCCTAAGAGATCTAGACTCACATCCAGTCGTCCTGATGCTATACTGATTACTCCCTATAAAGCCAAACCCACTCCTTCTTCTCCTTCTTCCACTCGCTCACACCATGCGTTACGCAGCAGACACAACCCAACACAGAGGACCACACGAGCCAACCGCGTGAGACAGCCCCACCAACTTCATGTAAACCAGCGACATGTGCACTTGATTGAAATTAAGTACTGTGAAGACACGAGGCCTGGACAACAGTTAGAGGCGGCACAGCGGCAGCATACAGACCTCAGCAAACTCATTAGTGCTAAAGTTGTGACTCTCCACACTATCCTTCTGGGTGTTGGTGGGACCTGCTATACTGATCATACCTTGAACCTGTTTAAACAACTTGGACTGGACCATCAACGGGCCCATAAACTTGCTCAAAAACTCCATGGCCATTCGGTTCAGTATGCCCATAAGCTTGTTACCACTAGACGTGCTATGGAAAATGATGCTTCTCACAGCCAGGTTCTGGAGCCGGGTGCTTCCAGTAACCCTCCAGATCCCCATTAGCTTTCTTCTTTGTAGCTTTGTGGTGGAGGAGGCTCACGGCTCTTCTGAGCCAATGGGCTCTTCTGAGCCAATGTGTCTCCTTTTCCTTAATTGATGTAGGGAGAGTTTCCTCTGCCTACGTAGTTTTTCTTTTCTTTTCTTTGTGCTGAAATAAGTGTTGAAGGTACCGTCAAACTCAAGAGGGTTGGAAAACCTCTCTGTTGAGACCATGCACCATTTGCGTAGGGCTGATCGACTGTGGGGAGGTGTGATTAGCATGTCAGAATTGTGGAGCTTTTTGCTCTTGGCTGAGAGATCTTTTTGTTAAGCCTTTTGACGAGAAAGCGGTCCCATTTTGGTTGCTGAATCCTGAACAGGTGGCTGGATGGTGGCATGGATGCCTGCCTTTCTGGCTGCTTCAAAGGCTTTGAGCAGGGTCTTGAGTCTGTCTACAGTGAGCATGCCAACGCACTGCGTGGCACCAGTGGCACTTGCCATTGGTATTGTAAATACAAGCGCGTTCAGAGGTGGTTACCTCTGGCATTTGGGCCGGCATTGCAACCTCATCAGGTCGGTCAGGGTGAAGACTATCCTTTATGAGGTCAACGCTTCTAATGATAATATCACATTGCCATGTTGGCATGATATCCGTCTGGGGGTTGGTAGGTTGGAAGTAAAAGGTGACATTCTTGCGAATAGCGCAGCCGGTACTTGATAGCCATGAAGATTCAGATAGGCTCTGAGGATTGCCTTCAAAGCCTTGGTTGACAAGATTGTCCAGGTCTATCTCACCGTCCAAGGGGTCTACTGTTTGTTCCGGTCTTTCCTCCTCGAAGGCTTGCACATGAGCATCCAAATCTGGATGCATTCGTAACATATCGGCAGCTTCTCATTTAGGAAACCATTCCACATAGATCATTTTGCATCATTTTGCAATCTTCAGAGGAGTTGATCCTTTCTGCTTTTTGGGAGTCTGACAGAGAGGCACATGCAGGGCAGTCCCAGTGCTCATTTAGTTTGCTCAGTGCCCGGTCATTTTGGGAGCAAGTTTTGACATCTATGAGGTAGCCCCAATGGTAAGTGCGGTAGCAGGTATCACAGGTGGGCATAGCGTCGTAGCATGAGTTTCAAAGATCATCATGGTGTGTTCTTTGCTCACAGGACTCCAGCAGAGCTGGCAGCACGGGTCTTCTTTAATCCTTCTACTGCGCTGGCTCCAGGCTGGCGGGCGAGGCTATGAATATGAATGCCTCAACAAAAACCCACAGACTGTGGAACAGAAAAGCCAGAACAAAATTAGCAGTGGGGCATTTGCAGATGACCTCATTTGCCTCACAGGCACGTATTCTAACCTCCGTATTCAAGCCAAGAAATTAAGCCTCTATGCTGATTGGGCCCACCTCATCATCTCTGGTTCAAAAACAAAGGTGACATGCAACCTTCTTAGCCAACAAACAATGCAAATAAGGGGTAACACGTCCGGTGCAGATTTTGCTCGACATCAACTCAAAGATAAGGTACTGGTCCAGGGCAAGCCAGCCCAATTCATTTACCCCGGGGATCCATTTGCTTACCTTGGCGTTGAAATCACCATGATATTAGACTGGGAACCCCAACTTAACAAAATGGAGGAAAAGCTCACCAGAAAACTGGCAAGCCTGACATGCTCTTTTGCCACACCCAGGCAAACAATGGACATAATTTGCACAGCCATCATCCCCAGCATTGCATATGCCTTTCCTGTGACACCTTGCTCCGAGAAAAACCTTGCGGATTGAGACACATGTATCCTCAAGGTTATCAAAGAGAGATACAAGCTCTGGCATAGCACTGCCACAGCCATAATACAGGAAGGAAAAATTAAATATGGTCTTGGCTGCACATCCACTGCGGTGGAATATAATGCAAGATGTGCAACGGCCCTCACCAGCAGCCTCAACAATAAAGGCAGGCACGGCCGGGTCACCAGGGCTATGCTTGAATTGCAAATCCACCAACTGAGACACGACGTACTCAGGAGTATCAACCCATATCACCAAACATCCAGCTTCATCCTCAAGCAATTGCCCTACATGCTCCGTGTTAGGCAATACCTCTGCATCAACAAGAGCGACCTTGATGTCTCTTATCAAGGAGCACCTTACCTTCTCTCCAGCATCACTCCCATAATAAAAGTCCTCTCAATGCCAATGCAACCCACCCTTAAAACCTTAGCCTGTCACTGCACTTATGCCCTCATGGAAATAGGCATAAACAGGCTCTCAGCTTTACTGAATGATAACCTCACCCATATTATTGACGGGAACAAACTCACATCTCTGTTTGGCCGAAAAATTAAGACCAAACATATTGTAGCCCTGAATAAACTCTCCCATACTCTCAACACCCACACTCTGACTGAGGACAGACCTGACCTCATCAACACAATCATACACAGCCAAGACAGCTCACCCAATAAAACCCCTGAATCACGCTGCATAAATCATACAACATATGCAGAACTGATAAGAACAGAACATACGCCCACAGGATGGAACTGGTCAAAGCTGCACCCAGGCCATGCTCCCCCAGATGCCCCCAACTCTAACCCAGACAATGGGAGTCATGCCCCTAAGACACACACACCTTCAGACCCCAGAACTTACAGCAACCCCCTCTTTGATGCTGAGGATATGGAAGTAGAAAATGCTTCCCCCAGCAGCCAAGAGAGCCCATCCCCAAGCAGTCAACCACATGCAGAGGCGCACTCATGCCAAGGCAGACGCACACAAAAAAGAAACAATCCCCATGCGGAACAGCCGCAAGCACAAGCACATAACATAGACTCCACTCAGACCCCACAAACTGGGGGCAGACGGCCCAGAGGGAGCCGAGCCCCAACAACATTCCTAGAGCATAACCCACAACCCATGATAAATCCTAGTTCTCTACCTCCAAACACACAAGGCACTGATGTTCCCCAATGGCTCTGGAATTATAAACAGAATAAAGCTGCTGCATTAAGCGCAGCTGAAGCTAGCAACACCATCTTCCGCTATGACCATGTTATCCTAATTATCTTGGGATGGCAACACCTCAGGAAATATAAGAGATCCTCTCAAGAAAAGCAGCAAAAGCAATACAAAATTCAATGGCACCCTGTCACCATTGGAAAATGGGCCTTGCCCATTTTTAAAAATGATGGGCTGAAAGTGGCCTCTTCAAAGCATGTACCAAGAAGAACCAAACTAGACCCATGCTGCCAACTCTGCTGGAGCCCATTAAGCAAGGAAGACACCTTTGAAAGTCAATGCCATAACGATATCATGATGCCCACCTGTGATACCTGCCACCGCACATACCATTGGGGCTGTCTCATAGATGTCAAGGCTTGCTCCCAAAATGACCGGGCACTGAGCAAACAGAATGAACACTGGGACTGCCATGCCTGCGCTTCCCTGTCAGACTCCCAAAAAGCAGAAAGGATCAACTTCTCTGAAGACTGTGAAATGATCTATGTAGAGTGGCATCCTAAATGGGAAGCTGAAGAAATGTTACGGATACACCCAGACTTGGATGCTCATGTGCAAGTCTTTGACTCGGAGGAACGACCAGAGGTTATAGAAGACCCCTTGACCATTGATATGGACCTGGACAATCTTGTCAACCAAGGCTTTGAAGGCAATCCCCAGAGCCTTTCTGACTCCTCATGGATCTCAACTACCGGTTGCGCCATTCGCAAAAATATCACCTTTGACTTCCAACCTACCAACCCCCAGACAGATATCATGCCAACATGGAAGTGCGACATAATTAGGGATCGGCGTATCGCGCTATATGAGCCAAACCTATAGCGCGATGTAGCGCGATATCGCGATATCGCGCTATATGGCGCTATATTGAAACGCTATATAATGTCAGAAACCCCCCTCGCGGATCGAGTTTCGGCATCAGACTCGGCGGGCTGGTGGGGCACCGTGTACAATGCTCCCTTGCAAAAAGGGAGAGCCAGGAAACAATCCTGTCGAGCTCTGGACGCCTCTGGGCCAAAATATAGCGCTATATCTGCTCAGGCCAAATGACCTACTACAGGTGTGCCCACTCCCTCATGGCCATACATCCCCTTGGCCCTGCCCTTCCCTTTGCAGGACAGCCCATAATAGCTTGTGTGTGTGTGTGTGTGTGTCTGTGTGTGCACGCGCAGGCATGCGCACGCGGCCTGTGTTTTGAGCGTGCCTGCGTGCCTGCCTGCCCATTTTTGCCAGCGTGTGTGTGGGTACATGTGTGCGCTCCTGGGTGTATGAGCGCTCCTGTGTGTATGCGCTCCTGCATGTTTGCGCGCCTGTGTGTGCGCATGCCGGCCTGCATGTGCATGCATACCCTCAATGCCACGTATGAGCACGCACTTATGCATGCTACCATACGTGCTGGTGTGTGCATGCACACAGGGGTGCAAGCGTGCGTGTGCGCATGTTGTGTGTGTGTGTGTGTGTGTGTGTGTGTGTGTGTGTGTGTGTGCATGTGTGTGTGTGTGTCTCTGCATGTGTGTGTGTGTGTCTGCGTGCGTGTGCATGTGTGCGTGCGTGCGTGCGTGCGTGCGTGCGTGCGTGCGTGTGTGTGTGTGTGTGTGTGTGTGTGTGTGTGTGTGTGTGTGTGTGTGTGTGTGTGTGTGTGCGCGCGTGTGTGGCTGGGTGGCTGGGTGTGGCTGGGTGGCCCCCACGCCTCTTCTCCAGGGTGTTGCCAGGCTCTTGCTCCTCCATAGTGGCTTTCCATATTGCACAATTACCCTTGGATGTGAGAACAGCGAATTCCTTGGTTTGTGCCCGATTGCTGAGGTGCTGCGGACGCAGTAAATGGTTGATTTTAACGTATTACATTTTAGCACGCGCTATATTTCAAAATTGTATAGCGCGATATCGCGCTATATCGCGCTATACGCGATATCGCGCTATAGGCCAACGCCGATCCCTAGACATAATCATAAGAAGTGTTGACCTCATGAAGGAAAGCCTCCACCCTGACACATCTGATGAGGTCGCCATGCCAGCACGAATGCCGGAGGTAACCACCTCTGAATGCGCCTGTATCTACAATGCCAATGGCAAGTGTATGGGCATGCTCACTATAGACAGGCTCAAGACCCTGCTTGAAGCCTACAAAGCTTCCAAAAGGGCAGGCATCCATGACACCATCCAGCCCCCTGTCCAGGATTCAGCAACTGAAATTATGGGTTTGCTCTCTGGGTGAGGGACAAAACCAGAGGAGAGGTACCTCTTTGCACACTGCACCTCAGCTTATAATTCAAAAACTGTTCGAACCAGTATTTTTCAGTGATTGCGATGACGTTCTTAAAGTAGGGGGTTGCGCAGAAGGGCAGTTGACGTCAGGGGACTTGAACAAATTAAGGGGCCCCAAAACTGAACTGCCTGGATTTGCATGAAACTTTGTCTCCTAGGTTTAAGGGGTATTCTAAAAACATCTGCATACTCAGATTTGTGAAATTCTCAAGGGTTGGATGGTGCAGCACCAAAGTGGCTGCCAGAGGGTTACCAATTGGTAGCGTGCCCTCTTGGAGGGCTCATGCACAATTGTACACATTTCACTTCAAACTTTGTCTCCTTAGTAAAAGGGTGATTTTAAAGACGTCTGCATATTCAGTTTTTAAAAATGCTTAAGGGTTGGATTGTGCAGTACCAAGGTGGCTGCCAGAGGCCCTGAACGTTGCGTGACCCCTTGGAGGGCTCATGCATTGCTACACAGACTCTACTTGGAACTTTGCCTTGTAAGTGATAGGGGGTTTCTAAACGTATACTCAATTTTGTAAATTTATCAGGGGTTGTGGTACTGCCAGGTTACATACGTAATTCAAGGAGAAAGCTGGGAAAGAAAAGAAAAGAAAGACTTCGCAGGCAGGGGCGGAGGTAAAAGGGGGTATAATCCTGTTAGATACATGTGCAGGGATTTGAAGGTTGTGTTGCGCCAATCTATCATCACTCCTGATGTCTGTGTTAACCAAGCCTGCTCCCCAAGGACTTATACTAAGAGCTTTAATGATCATTCTTCCAGCAACATTGTGGCGTTCAGTTTTCATGTTAGAGATGATGCCTGGTTATTCCTGCAAATTTTGCTAGCAGTAGCAAGGAGTGATGCATTGTTTTATTTTTACCAACTCAGTCACATCTAAAAGAAAAAACTAGAGTCCTCATCAAAAGTGAAGTGTGTTTCACTGTTTGTTGAAAGGGATGATGGAAGCTGGATGTGGTGCAGCAGCAAAAAAACTTTGAATGGAGAGGAAATCAGTGTTGCACACTGTATGCAGTGCCAGGTGCAAATGTTGATGACTAGCGCGCCAAATTGCTTAATGGGCTGGGGGTGGAGGAGACTCCAGTGAAATTCCAGTTTGATCCCTAATGGTGCAGTGTTTTCCCTTTGTAGATGGGACTGACTTGGGGAAAATGTGAAGGGTGCATGCACCAGCCCTTGCTACTACTAGCAACACCTGCAAAAATACCCACATCCAAGATTATCCGTAATTTACATATGTATCCTGGCATATGTAACCTTCCATCCAACCCCTGAGAATTTCACAAATTTGAGTTTACAAATATGTTTAGAAAACCCCTAGCATATACAAGGCAAACTTCTAAGTAGAGTCTGATTAGCAATGCATGAGCCCTCCAAGGGGTAACGCAACGTTAAGGCCAGGGGCCTCTGGCAGCCACCTTGGTACTGCACAATCCAACCCTTAAGCATTTTAAAAATCTGAATATGCAGATGTCTTTAAAATCACCCTTTTACTAAGGAGACAAAGTTTGAAGTGAAATATACTGCACAATCCAACCCTTAAGCATTTTAAAAATCTGAATATGCAGATGTCTTTAAAATCACCCTTTTACTAAGGAGACAAAGTTTGAAGTGAAATATTTACAATTGTGCATGAGCCCTCCAAGAGGGCACGCTACTGGGTAACCCTCTGGCAGCCACATTGGTGCTGCACCATCCAACCCTTGAGAATTTCACAAATCTGAGTATGCAGATGTTTTTATAATACCCCTTAAACCTAGGAGACAAAGTTTCATGCAAATCCAGGCAGTTCAGTTTTGGGGCCCCTTAATTTGTTCAAGTCCCCTGACGTCAACTGCCCTTCTGCGCAACCCCCTACTTTAAGAACGTCATCGCAATCACTGAAAAATACTGGTTCGAACAGTTTTTGAATTATAAGCTGAGGTGCAGTGTGCAAAGAGGTACCTCTCCTCTGGTTTTGTCCCTCACCCTTGCTCTCTCGCCAAAAGGCTCAAAAAAATATTTCCGCACAGAGCAAAAATGTTTTTAATTCAAACAAGTGTATTACTCCTTCCAGCATACGATCATCCCTGCAGAAATGGTGCATGGTCTCAGTGGAGAGGTACTCCAGCCCTCTTGACTTTGAAAATACCTACAATACCTACTTCAGTACAAATTGCCGGGACCAAGTTTTTGGGGCACACACAGACGCCCTCTCAGTGCGCTACACGGGCTTCTCCTTCTGCCATCCACCCCATGATGATGAAATAATGTTTAAACTCATGCGCCAAGCAGTACATTCCTCCCTCCAAAGCACAGATCCAGTTGCCACTTTCATGCTCCTGCCCCACTGGAGAGGCTTCAGCTGCAACGCTTATATGAGCTGGCTCAAACAATACCCAGACGCTGCAAAAGTGCTTGCCGAATTCCCTGCAAGGAAAATTCAATTCCAAGCACCACAACACTGGTTTGATACCATCCCCAATCCTACCCCACCTTCCTATCCTATGCAACTCATCGTTGTGTGGAACTCCAATGCCAGAGCATTACTAGATAGCGCTAACAAAGACTGGTTCCAGTCCCTCGAGCAAGATGTAAAGCAAGACACACCAGAGGCTACTTGGCTACCCTTGGATACTCCAAATCCAGTCACGCCACTGCGAACACACCAACACCTTGCATCAAACATTTGGAAGCAGAAATTTCAATCACTCCCCCCTAACACTCATAGCTGCTCACACAAATGCCCTCGAGAAAGGGCAACATTCACCCCTGCCAACTTTAGAAAGATGTTCACACCCAAAATCAAGGATTGGAGGGAAACGACCTACACTGATGGCAGTGTAATCAAACACAAAGATGACGATTCCCCACCGCTATCAGGTTCAGGTGTTTACAAACCAGGAAGAGACGCTACTCAACCATCCCAACACTTGCAACTGCACATAAAACCCAATGGCCATGGGCCTACCAATACCATAACAAGAGCAGAACTCGTGGGTATCCTTGTGGCGCTCCAACACGAACAAACCACTGATAGTGCATCCTGCCTCTTTCAGATTTCAAATCAAACCCTTCATCCCATGCGCATGAGGTATCACCTACATGCAGAGCTCATCCATGCCATATCAACCATATTAGAGCACTCCCCTCACCCTATCCATTTTTATAAAGTCAAAGCCCACTCTGGCATCATAGGAAATGAGGGGGCTGACGCTTGCGCTCGCACCGCAGCCCTCTCTGACACAATAGACATTACGCTTCCGGATGCCAGGGACCCTTTCCACAATTTTTATTGGCTCTCATTAAAGACCACTTCCACACAAAATGATGGCAGGCACCGCTCCCACACTTTCCCGATACACTATCTCACCAACCTGAGCGACAAACTTAAAACACACATGCACAAGAAACACAAACTTGGCTCTGCTGACACCTCTGGCTACCACTACCAGAGATGGCAGAAGCTTAACGATGGCACACCATCCACCACCAACGCAAACACTGAAGCTCACAACCCAATCTCTCAGCTTGCAAACAAGGAAATCAGCAACTCCTTCTGGAAAAATCCAAAGATTACCCTTAAACAACAAATAAATCTCATGAAATATCGAACGGAGACCCTGTACACACAGAGCCATGCCTTCAACTTTATCTTTTCCAGTTCTGATAGGTGCCCACTCTGTGCAAATACAGACAACATTTATCATGTTCTGCTTAGGTGTACCAACCCAACAATGAGTGGGATGCACACCAACAGACACCACGCGGCCCTTAGTCTCTGTATAGCAGCCCTCAGCAAAGGCCGTTTTGGCTCATCCCTCATTAGCATGAATGGCTGCAATCATGACAGACTTCTGGATCAAGGCGTACAAGTCCCTGAAAACACCTCTCGAGCTATTCCAGACTGGGTTTTCCCAATTGGCGCTGCCTCACCTGCACGGCACCAAAGCCGCCCTGACGCTCTATTCGTGCGCCACATCCCAGGCAGACAAGCCCACCTTGATCCTACCAGGATCCCACCACAAGATAGGGACATTCACCTTGTTGAACTTAAATTCTGCCCTGACACAAATCCCTTCATCACCTTAGAACGTGCACAAACTCAACACTCCCACATCATAAGCAGACTTAAAACACGCAGCTTGAGAAACCCAAGCAGGAATAACAAAGTGACTTTGCACATCATCTTAGTTGGTGTTGGTGGCACGATTTACAACAACTATACAATTACACCTCTCATAAATCTGGGCCCGACCAAACAAAAAGCTGAATCAGTAGCCTCCCAGCTCAGGGACCATGCCATCCAAAGATTATCCACCATCATTAACACTAGACATGCACTTTGTTTTCAGGGAGCATCTGGGAGGGGGTTTGCTGGGCGCGCGGCGGTGGCAGAGGATGGGAGAAGGAGAGTCCAAGCGCTCAGGGGCATGGCAAGCAATCCCCCGGATCCCCATTAGTTCTGTCTCTTGCTCTCTCTCCTAGGCTAGTTTTGTCTAGTTTAGCTGGAGGGCCTCCTGGTGAGGCCTCTAACTTTTGTTAGGGGTTCTTCCCTTAATGCACGCGGCCTTTGGCTTGCGTAGACTTTTTTTTTAAAATCCTTCTAGGTACATGCTTTGAATAGGCCACTTTCAGCCCGTCATTTTGGAAATTGATCAAGGCCCATTCTTCAATGGTGACGGGGTGCCATTGTACTTTGTATTGAGTTTGCTGCTTTTCTTGAGAGGGTCTCTTGGGTTTCCGTAAATGTTGCCAGCCCAAGATTTTTAGGATAACATGGTCATAGCGGAAGATTGTGTTGCCAGCTTCTTCTGTGCTGAATGCAGCAGCCTTATTCTGTTTATAATTCCAGAGCCACTTGGCAACATCAGTGCCTAGTGTGTTTGGAGGTAGAGGACGAGGGGTTATTATGGGTTGTGTGTTACGCTCTAGGTAAGTTGTTGGGTCTTGGCTCCCTCTGGGCCTCCTGCCCCCAATTTGTGGGGTCTGAGTGGGCTCTGGGGGCAGGGCCTGAGTGAGGGGTGTCAAAAGGGGTTGAGTGGTGTCTATGCTATGTGCTTGTGCTTGCGGCTGTTCCGCATTGGGATTGTTTCTTTTGCGAGTGCGTCTGCCTTGGCACGTGTGAGCCTCTGTCTGATGTTGACTGTTTGGGGACAGGCTGTCTTGGCTACTGGGGGGAGCCTTTTCTACTTCCATATCCGCAGCATCAAAGAGGGGGGTGCTGTAAGTTCTGGAATCAGGATGTATGTGTGTGTTAGGGGCATGACCCCCATTGTTTGGGTTGAAGTTGGGGGGATCTGGGGGAGCATGGCCTGGGTGCAGCTTTGACCAGTTCCATCCTGTGGGCGTATGTTCTGTTCTTATCAGTTCTGCATATGTTGTATGTTTTATGCCGCGTGTTCAGGGGTTTTATTGGGTGAGCTGCCTTGGCTCTGTATGATTGTGCTGATGAGGTCAATTCTGACCTCAGTCAGATTGTGGGTGTTGATAGTATAGGAGAACCTATTAATGGCCACAATATGTTGAGTCTTAATTTTGCGGCCAAACAGGGATGTGAGTTTGTTCCCGTCAGTGCGGCAGCTATTGCAGCCACTGGCAGTTCAGCTCTTCCTATGGTGTTGGCAATACCAGCACCATTAGGCTCAACTAGATTCTTTGAGTCACTCATAGGATGGTACACGCCTCCCCCAATAACTGTCTTGCCGTCCTGGACCTGGCAACTGCCGTCTGTGTAAGCCCAGGACTTCCAATCTGCAACTTTGAGCTGGAAGTTTGGATTGGACTGACAAGAAAGAGGAGCGGTTATGTCTGCGGCTGGTTTATGGGGGACCTTGGCAATTTGTTTCTAGGGGATGCCAACAAGCTTGTTACCACTAAGCGTGCTATTGAAACCAATAATACTTGTTACAGCCAGGTTGTGGAGCCGGGTGCTTCCAGTAACCCTCCAGATCCCCATTAGCATTTTTACTTGACAGCTTTGTGGAGGGGCCTCACGGCTCTTCTGAGCCAATGTGTCTCCTTTTCCTTAATTGCTGTAGGGAGAGATCCTTCTGCCTACTAGGTAGTACGTACTTTTTCTTTTCTTTCCTTTCCTAGGGGAGGTGGAGGGGAGGGGAGGCTTTTTGAAATTCCTCACCCCGGACATAACAGCGCGCCTTTTGATAAGGATTGGGTCGTTGCTCACATGTTTGATGAACCACTTGGTTTCTGGAATATCATTGACAGAGGTCTAACTCACATTAAGCCGACCTGATGCTATAATGATTACTCCCTGTAAAGCCAAACCCACTTCTTCTTCTCCTTCTTCTCCCTGCTCACACCATGTGTTACGTAGCAGGCATGGCACCCCACAGAGGTCCTGCGTAGCTAATCGTGTGAGACAGCCTCACCAACTGAATGCTAACCAGAGACATGTGCACTTGATTGAAATCAAGTACTGTGAGGACACAAGGCCTGGACAACAGTTGGAGGCGGCACAGCGGCAGCATGCAGACCTCTGCAAACTCAGTAGTGCAAAAGTTGTGACTCTCCACACTATCCTTCTGGGTATTAGCGGGACCTGTTATATCAAACACACCCTTGATCAGTTGGGCTTGACCATCGACGTGCCATAAAACTTGCTCGTAAACTTCATGCCCATTTTGTTATATTTGCCAACAAGCTTGTTACCGCTAGGCGTGCTATTGAGAACAATCATGCTTTTCACAGCCAAATTTTGGAGCCAGGTGCTTCCAGTAACCCTCCAGATCCCCATTAGCACTCTTTACAGCTTTGTGGTGGAGGGGACTCAAGGCTCTTCTGAGCCAATGTGTCTCCTTTTCCTTAATATCATCAGAAGGGAGAGTTTCCTCTGCCTACGTGGTTTTTCTTTTTCTTCTTCCTTTTCTTGGCTCAATCCCGGAGCCAGGTAGGGTTCTTGTTACATGGTATACATACCTTACGAAGGGAGCTAAGGGAACCGGTCGCCTATTGCCCACGCAACAGTTTTGGTTGTTCAAGTGCCACCAGTGGACTCTTGCAGCTGTATGCTTGAATGCTTACAAACCATTCGCTGCAGTACATTCATCATACATCTCTGCAGTATATCCCTCTCCTAGGCTAGCTGTAGAAAAGAAAAAGAAAAAACTACGTAGGCAGAGAAAACTCTCCCTACATCAAATAAGGAAAGAGAGACACATTGGCTCAAAGAGCCGTGAGTCTCCCTCACCAGAAGATGAGAGGGGAGTTAATGTGGATCAGGTGGGTTTCTGGCAGCACGCTGCTCCAGGGCACCAGTGTTATGATGAGTGTGTTTATTTTCAATGGCACGTCTGGTAGAGGTAAGTTTGTGCGCAAATTGTACAGAATGGGCATGGAGTTTTCTTGCAAGTGTTTCAGATCTCTGTGAATCAATCCCTAATTTTTTGAATTGATCAAGGGTATGGGCAGTGTAAATAGTCCTGCCCACACCCAGGAGGATTGGGTGGATAGTAATCTCTGCACCTTGGAGTTGTTTGCACAGTTCGCTGTATTGTTGCTGTGAGGCTTCTAGCTGGGCACCAGGCCTCGTATCTTTGCAGTATTTGATTTCTATCAAGTGAATATGGCGGGCTGGAGTTGAGCTACTTTCCATACTGCGCAGTACCCGGTGTGAGGGTGGAGTGGGTGGTCTGTTTGGGTTGGTTGGGTGAGGAGTGACCAAGATTGCATCAGGGCGGCTGGAGTTGCATCTGGTTTGCATAGAAACCGTGGGTTAGTAGTGTGGTTTTGAGGGACCTCTGGTGAAGCTCTTGCTAGTTTGCTCTGCCCAAACATTTCTACTTGAATTTACCCAAACACATTGTCTGCAGTGTGGCTCGATTTCGCCTTTGTGTCCATACCTTGAAAGTCGAGCAGGCCACATGGGATGACACTGTTTCCCGTGCTTGTGATCTATGTGATGCCCAAGATGATGTACAGGATGAACAACACGTTCTTTTTATATGCACTCATCCCCATGTTTGTTCTCTTCGCCTTAAATATGCTTCCTTATTTTCTGGTCCTCTCCTCTCTTTATCTCACTCTTCCAACAGCGTGGCTCCCTACGTACCCGGCATTCACCATGTACATTCTTATCATATCTCTTCTTTCTTAAATCAAATTAATAACAAGCTTTTTCCTTTTCTACATGAATTATTGTTTTTATGAACAGGCTAGCAGTCAACCGCTTTGACTGGAAGCCTTCTTTTTCCTGTGACCTAGCTTGCTAGTTAAGGGACCTTTCCTTAATGCAACTAACAAGCTGTACTCGTAGGCAGGTGCAGCTATGCAACCCTTCCTTTCCTACTAGGAAAAGGGAAACTACGTAGGCAGAGTAGATCTCGCTTCTTCAACTAAGAAAGAAGAGATATGATACCCTTTTTTACAACAAGTCAGTGTCCAGGATGTTTCTGATTTCCTCTTGCAACACAACAACAAGCTTTTTTCGTTTGTTTCTGAGCTTATGGACATTATGTTGGCTGGCGAGGACCAGTCACAGGCCGATCAGCCGAACAGTCTGGCTGAAGGTCCCCCCGTGTAAATCTAAATCTAAATCAACTAAGAAAGAAGGGACATCGACTTACTTTTAGTAAAAGAGCCGTGAGCTCCCTCCGCCACAAAGCTAAAGTATCAAACAAGCTAGTGATGATTCAGAGGTTTCTGGAAGCACACAGCTAGGAGTATGCTGCTCTAAACTAAGAAACCTTTATCATCTCCTTTACGCTATAGCCTAGCAGTCATGCATTTTGACTGAGGCTTCTTTGTGTAACCTTGAAAACCTGTCATCACATGCTGAGATTAAATATCACTTTTTGGATTTTGGACCTCACTTTTTAAAAACAGTAAAGAAGGAAAAAAACTATTAAGTCACTAGGGCTAAAGGGTCAATAGGCAAAAGGATGCACCAAAAGAATATTCATGCAAAAATGTAGAAACTCCGTGAAGCTCACAAACAAGGAAGGAGAAGAACAGCAAAAAAAAGGAGCACATTGCGGCTTCACAAACAAATGAAGATTTCTGCAGAAGACTGAGGGGAGAGGTCAGTCCAGGTTGCTCGCTTCACTCTGAGGGTGTGCACAAGGAGCATCGAGTCATACTGCAATGAGGGTATGGCATGTGCGGCTTTTGCTCAGCAGAGGGTAGCATTTGTATGATTGTAGCAGTCAGTAGTTTTGACTGGAGGCCATCTTGTTTCTCTTATAACCTGTAGGCTGCAAGAAGAGTATTACGAAGGGGGCGAGCGCACACATGATTGTAGGCCAGTCTTTTACTCCTGTGCTTTCATCTTAAGGGAGGGATAGACAACAGCTAAGCTACCCAGGCCTGAATCCATCATGCCTTTACCACCAAGCTTAAAACCGCTCTGCTAAAACTGGAAGCTTGTAGGCAGGTACAGCTATGTAATTCTATCCCTTCCTTTCCTTAAAAATAGAAGACATGGGATTGATAGCAAGGAAGGCAGGAAGAAATGAGCGCAAGTTCAGACACAGACAGGACACTAACAGCAGTATAAGAAAGGAAAATCAGATCGACAAGCCTTTTACACCAGGGGAGGGTCATAAAGAAATTGAAGACATAAGCAGGAAAATGTCACTCATGCTTCTCCCTTTTATCTTGTTGTTCCTGTTGCTTGCTTGAAAGCAGCTGTGCTTCTGCCTGCTGCAAGGCCGCCCAAGGTCTTAAATTGTGAACAAAGTCCAAATCATAGCCTCTCATATTTGGTTCTCGTATCCCATGGAAGACTCTTTCATGCTTCTTAATCCCCCTGCCACCTTTGCCACAACTCAGCACCCACCTGATACCTCCGATCAAAAAAACATATGGAGCTGTCTGTTTAAAACCTCCTCTCCCTACTTTTTCTCTCTCACTCTTGCCGTCTGAAGTCGCGGGTGCAGCTTGCTGCTTGGCTCTCCGGCTTGAGCTCTCGTGGACTGAGAACCGGCGGTCGGATTCATACTGTGTGCACCCCTGAAAACGCATGCAAAGGAACATTTGAAATTTAGCAGCATTAAATCCTCCCAGCCCTGGCCAAGCAGCAAACACAGGGTTGGTCAATTTTGTACAAATAAAAATAAAAATAAAAATATACATGTGTATATGTATACGGCAAATATTGAATGTAATTAACATTGCGTATACAAGGCCTCACCCCAGAACAAATACCGTGGAGATTTGTGACCACTATGCACCTCAAAACTTTAAGGTTTTGTTTTTCCATTGCGCCATTCCATTTTTGGCAGCCAAATAGGTTCAATTTTCACTTTGCGCAACCTTATTGCGCAATCTATTTCCCACCCAAGCCTTTTATTTCCTTTTTACGCACCCTTCACTACGCACCCTGCTTGACAGCTGAAAGGCAGTGCAGTGTTGCGCAGCCTTCATTGAGCACCCTTTCTTACACACCTGCCAGGCAACTGAGAGGCAACTGAGAGACTGTCCCTCATGCAACTCCTTAGGTGTAATGCCAGGGAAATTCCTGCACGCATGCAACCTTCCACCTTCGAAGCTGACTGCTCCTATGTTGAAAGTCGCTAGCCTGTTGCGCTGCCTTATGGCTGTCTTGCTGCTGCTTGGTGGCTCTGGCTGCACTTGCTCCGTCTGTTACTGCTGCAGGTTGCTGGGACTGACTGTCACCTTCCCTCTCCCCCGCACCTATCTCTTGCACAAACCTATCCATAAAAAATCAATTTATTTGCAATTGTGCGCCCATTACGCACCCCATCCTGGCCATTCATTTTGCACACTGTGTACCCTCTTTGCACCACTTGACAATAATTATAAAAGCATTACGCACTGCTCAAAAAACCTGTAAATGCTGCGTAATGATCGAGAAGCTGTACGGTATATACCGTAAAGAAATGCACTCAACACGCACCTCCCAAAAATGCTGTAACTTAGAAGAGCTGGACCTTCCTGCAGCACACCATGCCTTGTCCACGCATGCATGCATGCGTAGCTGAGTGCGCACGATGCAAGCTGCTCCTGCCATTCATTGCTTACTGCAGGCTCTCCTTAGACAATTAGCAGCAGACCATACACCAGGGGCTCTCTCATCTACACACCTGGGCAGGGGGTGCAGGTCTGCTCCACATCACATCAGCAACTATGTGCCTTCATCTCTCTATTCACACATCAAATCAAACCATTGTTAGAACATAAACTAAAAATCTCATCGCGATTGGAATTATGCAAATCCATTAGCTCTGCGGCAAGCTGGTCTGTAGGTGGACTGCGAAGTTCCCGGAGAGCGGGCCACCCCTAGGCCCCGGACCCAGCAAGGGCATCCACAAAACGCAAAGAGCAATTGAGGTCAGCTTCTCGTGGCTACCAAACATTTCGGATGACATTGCCCACTGCATTGAACGGCCACCCAAGGATTAAGTCCCTGATGGAACTTTTTGGTTGTTAAGCATGCCGAGTTTCAGGGCGCGGGGTGCTCTGGGCAGGTCATGCTGGCCATGTTCTGCACACCTACCAAGTAAAGAAGTTTCAAAACACTTTGCCCATGGCGTTCCCCACTCCCAATTGACACTGCAGTGCTGCCTACAACTTTTTGATTGGCCAGCATGCCAAATTTCAGGACGGGGGGTGCGCTGGGTGGGCCAGTGCAGCCAGGTGTGAACTTTACCGGAAGGAGACAACGCTAGGGGCTCACGCCCCATGAAAGGGGCTTTGCCAAAAATCCATAGGAAACTGGCTAAACCTAAGCATACATGCTTACGGGGGACACATGGATGCAAGCTAAGTTAAAGGCCCGCACGTAAAAAAATCAATGGCCTGGCAAGGCGATGGCAAGCACATCCGCCACCAGTTTGCATACAAGTTGGTGCAATCCTGTGAAGAAGAAACACTTTGGCACATGCTGAGTCCTATGTCACCCGCTCTTACCTGCGCTATCATCAGTAACTGGTAGGCCAAAAACGTAAAAAGCAGCAGCGAGGCCAGAGCCAGGAAGATGGTGCAGGCAGCCGCTATGGGCGACATGCCCAAGGCATAGCGTAACTGCGTCCTTATGCTATGGGGCCGAATCATGACCACATGGCCTGTGCGCCAGTCAAGCACCTGTGCGCAAGACAGCTCATGCGCACATGCGTAAGACCATAGAGTGCCACTTCAGTAGCACGATCTGCGTTGAGGCCGGGCTTATGTTTACATAATGCATGCACAAAACCGCTGCCAGGTGGCCCAAACAAAATGGGAGATGACGCGCAACCTCCTAAGGAAGCTTAAGGCTAGTAGCCAGGCGTGTTGACTGAAGGTCTAGGCACTCTGGTCCCCTATAATTGTATGTCATCCTCTTAGTGGGGCTCACCCGAGCATGTCCCTAAATTATCCATTTATTTTCAAACAATATGAAATCTGGTGCGCTTGTACAGCAACCGATCAAGGGGGCTCAAGGCTAGCAGCCTGGCAGTTTTAAGACAATTATAGGCTGTTTGCCGCTGCAATCGCCTTTCCACCCCTCAGGGGTGCATGCTCAAACATGACCCAACTCTAGACAGTGGTTCAAACCAGGGTTGGGTCATTCATGGATTTAGGGAGTTACTGACCGCGGATAAGTGTTAAAAGCGCGTTTGTTGCGTACAAATGCGGGTTCAGAGGGCATTTCGGGGAGGAGGGTCTTGGGTGAAAGGGACCCCTAGAGAGGCTGCGAGACTCTCCCCCACCCAAACCCCACTTGCCCCCCCCCCCCGAGGCCATAAACATGTCTTCACCAATCCAAATGAGAAGGAGCTTGAGTGGCATTGTGTTTCATTGGTTCAGCCTTGGGCACAGAAGGGAGATAAATCAACAGGTGAGCGCAAGCATGCAAGCTGCGTGAGCATGTTAGAGGAGGCCAGATGCCATCACAGCTGTTGCCGGACCTGGGGCAGGGATGGCTGCTGACAACCAGGGTAGCCATGGCAAGAGGACGAGAAGCAGTAGCAGCAGGAGTAAGTGGGGGGAAAGGAGGCATTGAAACACTGAAACTGGCTCAAAACACACTGGACTGGACCTGCAAGGCTCTTTCATCTACGCATGTAACCACGCACACAAAACTGCTGACTTAGCCAATTGCAAAATTCATGCTACTTTCACCATTCTTTAAAATTCACAAACCACAAAATGACCCATCCCTGGTCCAAACACTGCAGAAGCCAGATCATGCAGCGCGCTCTCTAGGATGCTCACCCGAGCATGTCCCAGGACTCCCATGGCCTTCAGCCTCCCTCCAAGGGCAAGGCATCCAATGACGGCAGCATAACCTGCATTCATATTGCAGGTTACAAGGTGACAACATGTTAGCTTAGCCGCAACGGCATACAAGCGAGCCACATGTTACACGAGTGCTCATCTTTCTTCAAAAGTAGGAACCATGGTAAGGTGAATCGTAATGTAATGGAGCTCTAAAAAGGCCCAAACTGCTCAGCTCCTCTCCTGAGGTGGACAATCCCTCAGGTCCCCACTAGGTCCCCACTAGGTCGGTCTCCCTAGCTGAGCCCTGCAACGTGAGGCGATTTAAGCCCAAGGGCTAGTCAAGACCTCGGAGAGTGCTTGGATAACAGCCTGCAACATTCCTTGATCAATGTACAAAAATAACTTTTTGGCCGTACCACGTGTCAACCACTGATGTATGCCCTGTGTTAGCCACAGGAAGTAAAGGACACATAGGATGAGTCAAAACAGAGGCTTTCTGCAGGGGAGCACAGGGAGCACTCAGCGCCAGCCACAGCCACTCCACCTGCTTCCAAGGTCCATCACCCTAGCCAGCCTTTCCAGGTCAGAAGCATATCCATCTTGTGGAGGTCAAATACTGTAAAAATACAGGCCCAAGAATCAGCTTCAGGTCCCCAAGCAGCAGCACCGGGACCTCTATTGCCATGTTTCAAGGGCCTCAGCTCAAGTTACCCTCCTTACCATTCTATTAGGTGTGGGCGGGGTCATCAGCACCCCTCACATGTTGGAGCTGCTTGAAGGACTTGATCTTTACACCCTTAAAGCCACGAGCTTGCTCTGAAGCTTCATGATCTTTCTGTCCAGTGCGCTTATAAACTTGCTAGCTCCAGACGCGCTCTTGAGAAGACTCATTTCAACTGCCATCAACAAGATCAGGCGTGGGGCACTGCTAGTGATCCCCATCGACGTTTCTTTTCTTCTTCTCTTGGTAGAGGGGATGCACGGCACCTTAACCCTTCAGGCATCCTCTTCTCCTCAGTTGATTTGGGGAGTGTTTTTCAGTGCCCAAGTAATTTTTAAACCCTTCCTTTCTGCAGGCAGTCCAACAACAGACCGGTAAACATGAGGTTCTACTGTCAGAAAGTCGGCACATTTGCATGACTGCAGAGGGTTACACTGGCCTGGCGGGCTTTGCTTGCTATCTGTGGCAGGGGGGCCAATTCTCGAGAGCTGATGCAAATGCACTGAGTTTCACAGAAAAAATGTGTGACTGCAGAGGACCACACTGGCCTGACCAAGGAAGCTACCTGCGAACGTGGCGAGAGTGGTCTAGGTCCCAGGTGCTAGCTGATATGCAGGAGTGGCCAATTCTGTATATTTACTGTACTTGGCGTACATTTGGCGCTGAGAAGCCTGTATGTATGCTGCATGATTAGTATAATCATATAATGGCCAACCCTATTTGATGCGTATTTGGAGTGAAAGAAATGGTGAGTGGCAGGAGAGCAAGTGAAAGAACTTCATTAAGGCCCCGGTCACACACGCGGGATCACCCCCCGGGATCAGGGGGGGGTGATCCCGCGTGTGTGACCGCACCGGGATCAGGGGTCGGGATCAGGGTCGGGATCAGGGGGGGATGATCCGGGGGGGGAGGGCTGATCAGGGTCTGGGATCACCCCCCCACCTTCGCCTAGACGTGGCTGGCGAGGCGCGGGGGGCCCCCGGCCGTGCTGTGCAAGCAAGGAAGTGCGGGAAAAAAAATGCCTTCAACGTTGACCAGTTGAACAACAAATTTGGGATGCATTTTTATAATATATAATGGCCGGTGGTGTGTACGACGTAGAGGAGGAAGTATAGGAAGGGGAGGAGGAGGAGGAGGAGGAGGAGGAGGAGGAGGAGGAAGGGATGAAGCAAGCTTATGCAAGCAGGCCTACTCGTGCTGCAGCCGTTGCTTATCGTCAAACGCTGGCAGGGGTGGCAGCGGAAGAGCTGCAACTCTCCGATTCATCTTCAGGGTACGACCCAGGTCAGGAGCAGCAGCAGGAGAGCAGTGCAGAGGAAGATGGTAGAGTGCACGCTAGGCCAGTGGGCAAGCAGGGCAAGCAGGGACCCCAAGGGGCGCAGAGGGCTGCACAGAGAAATAAGGGGAAAGGAGGTAAGCAGGTGGTGCCAGCACAGGGGGAGAAGAAACCTCGGCGAAGACCCAGAAAGGCAGATGTCCAAGCAGCAGCAGCAGCATCCACCCAGCTCATGCGATACATGAGGGTAATTACCTTTTTGGAGCAGCTGTGTTGCTCACGCAATGTGCATGTTTGGAGCAGCTGTGTTGCTCACGCAATGTGCATGTTTGGAGTAGCTGTTAAGCTAATAAACTCAGCATGTTTAAAGCTGCTGTTTTGCTAATGAACTTTGCATGTTTGGAGCAGCTGTTTTGCTAATGAACTCTGCATGTTTGGAGCAGCTGTTAAGCTAATAAACTCAGCATGTTTAAAGCTGCTGTTTTGCTAATGAACTCTGCATGTTTGGAGCAGCTGTTTTGCTAATGAACTCTGCATGTTTGGAGCAGCTGTTAAGCTAATAAACTCAGCATGTTTAAAGCTGCTGTTTTGCTAATGAACTCAACAAATTTAGAGCAGCTGTTCTGCTAATGAACTCTTCATGTTTGGAGCAGCTGTTAAGCTAATAAACTCAGCATGTTTAAAGCTGCTGTTTTGCTAATGAACTCAACAAATTTAGAGCAGCTGTTTTGCTAATTAACTCTACATGTTTGGAGCAGCTGTTTTGCTAATGAACTCTGCATGTTTGGAGCAGCTGTTTTGCTAATGAACTCTGCATGTTTGGAGCATCTATCTTGCTAATGAACTCAACAAATTTAGAGCAGCTGTTTTGTAAAGAGGCAGGGGTGTTGAGAGATATCATCCCATGATGGCAAGACATGGACCTACCGGTTACAGAGGCATTTGCAGCCAGGAACGCCAAAAAGATGCGCATGTTGCCCAAGCCCACGCAGTTATTGATCCACGCACTGCAGTGGTGGTGGTGGTGGTAGCATAAGAAGCTGTCGTCGATGAAAGGAGAGCTTGCTGAAGGGCTTCCCAAGCATGGGAATCCTTCAGAGAATTTAAGAAAGCCCAGAAGGCAAATCTTGACACTTTCTTCTTCTCTCCAGATGTATTTGTGCAACTGAATGATCTACAATCACATCCAGTGAGCAAAGAGCAAAGCAGCTCCCTTTGAGCTGCAAGCTTGTTACGTACATGTCATGGCTCATGCCCGAACACACACATACATACAACAAAGGGGGCCATTTTACTGTTTGGTTGTTTTTGGGGAGGAAAGCAAACCATGCAATATAACTGCATGCAGTTTTGAAGTATCAAAAAACTTGTATAACATTGTATTACATTGTGTAACATTGTATACCATAGTGGACCTTGATCATTACGCAATATTTAAAGTTTTTTTTAGCAGTGCGTAATGCTTTAATAATCATTTTGGTGGTGTGCGTACTGGGTGCGCAATGGTGAAAATATATTGCCGAGATGGGGTGCGTAATGGGTGCGTAACGGTGAAAATAATTCGAAATTTCGATGGATAATTACGTGAGAAAGATGGTGCGGGGGAGAGGGAGAGGGACAAGGGTGAGGAGGATAAACGTGGCAAAGAGAGCATTGCGAAGCAGTCTGAGGATGCGAAAGAGCAGAAAAGGGAGCTACATGAGGCTGCAAAGAAGCAGCACAAGAACAGCCCTTCAGCGATGCAGCAGGTGCAGGAGGGGAGGGCAGCATGCATGCCCATATGGTCTAGAGATGATGCAGAACTGAAGTGGACATCCAGGCTTCAGACAAGAATGGCAGTTTGAAGCAACAATTCTTCTCTGTCAATTGAACGAACAGTTGATTCAATGCTGCAGTTGATTCAAGGCTGAATGAGACATGGACTGTCTCTAGCTTTGCCATGTTTATTTTTGGATTTCATCTGGATAGCTTCTACTGCTGAGACTTGAAAATTGCTTTAGCCAAGCCAGCAAGCACCTGTCCAGCTTGATCTTACCAATGATGATCATAGCGTGCCACGCACACTCGGCACACACGGCAGTGCTTGGAGCGAGCTGGCCGATAGAACTTGCATGTTTTGCAAAACTTTTTGGGCCTGCGCAGTGATTCGACAGGAAATATAAAGAGAATTTTGTTTGTCATGGCACGCACGTTGGGGTTCATGCAGGGGCGTGCCATGGTGAGGACAGCTCAAGGCAACTTATAGCCTGGCAAAAGGAAGAATAATGCACAATGCAGAGTCCGTGCGTGGATGGCATGATTTTGTGCAGAGATTAAGGAGGGCAACATTTTGATGTTAGTAATCACACGAGCAGGCCCCGTGTGATTGCTCACAGTCAGTCATGATCAAGGGTGTTTCCGCAATCTACAGCCTTCCAAAGATAGCTTGCTTCTGAACATCAGTGAGCATCTGACAGCGTGCAGCTTAGCTTGTTAACACGGAATATGGAAAAAAGCAACGCAAAGGGAGAGATCCGGCAAGCAACAAGATGGAAGTCAGACCCTTGACCCTAAACCCCAACTTCTCTGCTGCTCAGAGTACAGTCCTTATCTTTAATGCATGTATTTATGCATTCAATCAGAAGTCTAAGATGCTGCTGGTTGCACCAGAAGTTCTATGATAGAACTGAGTGCTTGACTTTCAATAGCCTCCTCCTTTATCCGAGGGCACCTACACCAGTCTAGGATGCTGCTGGTTGCACCATAGGACTGAATGCTCAACTCTCTACAGCCTCAAGTCAGGCAAGATCCAAGGGCATGCGTTCGCTGCACAAGGAGCATGCACAAAAATTTATCAGAACTCAAGAGCTACACGCATTAAATTAGTTTAATCGAAGGCTACATACCAGGTACCTCATAGTTGGACCGTTTTGGGGTTTTGCGTCAAACCTTTTCTAGGCTTTCTCTTATTAGACCTGATTACATGTACAAGTTCCCTGTCTTCCTCCTCAGATACCAAAAATTCTGAAGGACATTGGATGTGATGACACTTGCACCTCTTAATCGGAAAGCATGGAACACACATACACACACATACGTGCATGCTTGCATAGGCACGTTTGAACACACCAGAGTCTGTCATTACAGGGGTAGAGCTTGTTGTGAGCTGCCACATTGCCTGCTGTCACAGTCCCTGGGTCCGATGTGCACGCTGCTATGAAGAGAGCAGCACAGATGCCCACAGACACCCGGCTGAGAACTCTGTGGCAGTTTGTCATCACAAAGCAACAAAGCCATTCAAACAAACAGCACCAAGAGCGGTCTGCTTTTGCGTCAATTCCATGATACATTCTTGAAGGCACATTGAGAGGCAAGGAAGGGGAGTCACAGAAGCATGTGTGCTTGAAATATGCTCAAACAAGGAGCCAAACAGGAAGATGCATGCTTTAGAATGGTCTTTTACTGAACATGGATCATTTTTAAAGGTGCACACTGTGCAAAGGAGTGAAGGATGTTGATGGCGCAGAGCGCCATCTATTTATGCAGGTACTGGCTGATTCCCGATTCAAAGTTCCTAACTATCCAAGCTGCGATCTGCACAACATGCCATCTGCTGCTCCCCGCCTTCATTGTGCATGCATTCTTCATGCAATTGCTGGTAGTGCACCAAACAGCAGGAGAACAGATTGGGCATGGATTGAGGATAAAGTTGCTTTTTGAAAGGAAGCGCTTCTTTTAGCAAGGCCGTGCAACCTCAGAGACATGGTGTGTTTCAGTGTGGGCGTGGCATTGTCTTCCTTTTCACTCCAGCTTTTGAGGCACCATCACGTGGATGTGTTGCCATTGTTCCCAGGAGTCAAATCGAGGAAAGCTTGCAAGATGTCCAAGTGATGTAGTCATCACTGGAGACACGTTCTTAACACTTGAAACAGAGAGTGCAGGCACCATGCATTCTGTATCTACGGACATCCAGATTTCCGCAGTCGCACAAAAGCTCTTCCCACTGTACCACGTACATGTGCACCTCAGTCACCCAAGGGTTCAGTTGAAGGAAAGGAAACACATTGACTGCATAAACCCTGTAAAGAATAATGACCAGAGTGACATAGCTGGCCTGCAAATGAAGCGTTGAAGAGGTGAAGTGTCTTAACATGAGACAATTTGAAGAGGCCTGGCACACTGTTGATCCCAGTCTGCCGCGCCTCTCTGCACGTCCAAATGCATGTGGCAGGCACTGACCTGAAGAGAGTGGTTGAAAACATGGTCATCCAACAAATCTAGCCAGCGCTCCACTTTTCTTTGTGCACGTGTGCTGATGCATCTGGCCAGTACAGTCCAGCAGAAAGAGGCAGCATGGTCTGCCAGTTTCACTGCATTGTCCCAGCAGAATAACAACAGAACAAGAACGATGCAGGTTGCAGCCAAGTAAATCAAAAGCAGGATTTCCACCGCATCCATTCAAAACCACATTTCCCGGAATTTCATGTATTTCAAACTACCATAATGCAGATTCCAACTGTGCATGGTGAGAAATTTCACGAGAAATTTCTAACCAATTGCTCCAAGCTCAATAGAATTATGACAATTAATAAAAACAGAAACATGCGGATTTTCAGTGATGCAAGTGAAATGCGTGCCTGGTCTCGGGAACAGAGGAAGCAGGGGCTGAAGATCGGGTTTGTGCCGACAATGGTGGGTGCTGTGGGTCACAGGAGTTAACTTCAAATGAATGTACACCTTTTCAAACTCAGATGCCTTGGAACCACCCTGCTGCAGGGCGCCTTACATGAAGGTCACATTTCCCTTGTCCGTGCAGCAAGGTCAGTACCTGTAGCGGCTTAGCACATTGACACACCGCATGTCAGATGCACACACACACACACACACACACACACACACACACACACACACACACACACACACACACGCACGCACGCGAGCACACACACATCACATCACATCTCACACACACGCATCACACACACGCACCCATGCGCACACACACATACACACACGCATGCACACACGCACACACACACACACACACACACACACAGGCGCACACATACACACACATACAAACACATACACACACAACACAAATACGCACACACAAATGCCTGTGTGTGCGTTTGCACATGCGCTACTCATGGTGAAGGTTGTATGGTACCTGATGCTTGCATATAGGGGCCTCTGTGACGTAGTTGTTGCCTCGGTGTACGTCAACCCGACACAGTTCTCTGCCAATGAGGATTTTGATGTCTATCCGAGAGACGTGGTGAGCAATTGTGTGAGCCAATTTTAGCTCTGCCTGTCACGGAAGTATTGCAAGTTGATGGTGTGCGTGCATGCACGCTCAGGTCTTTACTGGCTTGGTTTGAGCCTTGCATTCATGAATTCGATTTGTGGGGGTGTAGCTCCAGTGGAAAGTTCAGTCCATAGCTCTTGGATGAGAAGTAGTAGGCCGTTATGTACTCCAGAACTACTTTTTGGCCTGGATGTAGCATTGTATGACATACAAGTGCTAGCAAGGGGATTACACTGTTTGCCAGGCATTGTTTCTTCCTCAATTTTGATCAGCCTCTGTCAACGATGTCCTGCTCTGTACTGGATCCATGCTTTCCCCTGAAATTGGGTGGTCGATGCAGGAAGGGGACCGTACAAAGCTAGAGGAAGCTGGCTGCTGTACCGTGTTCGAACCTAGGTCTCTCTACAGAGGTGAGCCCCTTATAGTACGCAGTGCACAAGTGTACAGCCGCCTCAGCCTTTCTATGCATATGTACCTGTCTATGATGCAAGCAGCTGCACAGAACCAATGACGCCACGCTGCATTTCTTTAGTGGGTCCACTGTGTGATGCAGGCGTGATATAGTTACAACGTGAGCCATGGAACATGTCTTTAGCCTTGCTGTGAGTGGCTGCTATGCTCACCTGTAAACAGGGGAGGCAGCTTGAAGAAAAAAGGGTTTTAACCAGGTGGCTTTTGGATGAGCCTCCGTAGATCACGTTTGTCTCCAGTGCTCCCAAACACGTGTGCGTTCAGGCTGTGGAGACTTGTTGCAAAGGGAAGGAACAATGTAGCAATCCCAACTCATCATGCCTTTTGGCAGGGTGAACCCTGAGCCTTGCTCGCATTGTTGTTGTTCATGCTAATGAAGCAAAGCTGTGCACAGCGTGCACACCAGGTACACAGCATCGGGCAAATCTAGGCTTCACTTGACACATTCCGACAGATATGAATACAGAGATGTGCACCCTTCAACATGATTCTGTTCCCTGGGACCACACAGTGAAGAATTAGCAACATAAGCTACTCTGAACCAGCATACATAATAGTAGGTTAGATAATGTCCTTGGTTGCCACGGCTCTTTACCAAAGGCAGTGAATCCAAGGAATTAGAGATAAAAGCTTCCTCCATCCCTTGCGCGATAAGGTATGCATCATTTATTCAACCGTGTGCAACGCTGCAGCGTTCATTAAGTGACATGCCTCTCTAAGGTGAAGGGGAACATACGTGAGAGTAATCCCCAGAAACATGCAGCTTGCTGTAAGGTGCAGATCACGTGTACTGAAAGCCACCATGGTCACACTGCATGCTCAATTGCTTTCTGTTACTTTCACAGGGCTTCTTCCCATGCGCTTTGTGCATGCACAAGACTCTTGGCTCTTGCGCACCCTCAGTTTCATGCATGCGTTCAACCAGTTTCGGAAATGCATGAGACCATCTGTTCTTGCGCGCCTGCACTTGTGAGCAAGCGCAGGAAATAATGGGGATGCCAGCAACGTGGTAGGGCGTGAGGGTGCAAGCCCGGATGCGCACGAGACGTTTGTGCAGGTAGGAAAGGAAAGGACAGGAAAAGGCCTCATAGCTGTACCTGACTACAAGGGGGGCTTAGTGTGCACACGAGACATTTGTGCAGGTAGGGTGCGGTGCGCCTTGCACGGTTGCTGGGAGAAGTAGGGCATGTTTTGTGTAATCCCAGATGGGCACGAGACGTTTGTGCAGGTAGGAACTTGGGTGCGTCTCGCTTGGTTGCAGGGAGAAGCGGGGCGTGCTTTGTACGCACTAGGTGGGTGCGCATGAGTGCAGGCATGGCAGGTAAAATATGTTGTTGCAGAGGCGAATTCATGTCTGTGAAGGCAGGAACTTGGCCTACAAGACCTGCAGGATGTGGCCTGGGCTTGCAACATCAGTTTTGCGTGCTCGCTCACAGATACTGCGGAGCTCTTTGGGCTGCTGCTGTGCAAATCCCGTTCTTGTAAGGGAGAGTCGCAAAGTAGAAGCAAAAGAATTCAAGAGCGCCAGGAAACAGCTGGCCTTTTTGCATTCTTTTGCTGCTTACTAGCCTTTAACCCCTCAAGTGATAAGCCAACCGCAATGCAAATGCTCTGTCAGCCCAACCTCCAAAGCGCCCATTTTTGCAAGGAAAGAACAGATAATGCCGAAAGATAGGAGGATGGGTTGAGCTGTCTTAGTTACACTGAAGCTGATGCTGCTGATGAAGTGTACCAAGTCAGTCCTTTGCAGCACTTCCATTGCTCCATGTGCGCCAGATAGCAAGCTCCACCTACAGCACCCCTGAGCACCCATAGTCAGCTCCTACGATTAGCTGCTGTCTTGTCGCACCAAGTTTGCCTTTTTTCCTTTGTGTCTGTAAAATGATCATACACGCACGCAAGCACGCACGCTTATACACAACAAACGCAACGAAAGCGCAGCTGATACAGATGAGATACTTAAGCTTGCTGTGCACCAGTGGCTGTATTTATGGTGCGCATAAGTATTTAATTACTGCAAGCTCCGCTCAGACTTGAATCCACTCAACGACACAATTACTTGGAAATGTTAGCTTACAAATTGGTACAATTCTGTCAAGAATCTTTGCGGTCTTCCTTGCATCATCTCATAGCATTGTCCACCAAAGAATGCACTTTTCCTGGATGATTATACAGGGATGTAAAGGGCTTGGGGGGGAAAGGGAGCCGAAGAAGGTTGCACTTCTGCCAGGCAACCTGCTGTTGCTCATATGTATTTGTCATGCAATTTTCAACTGAACAACTTCAGCTTCTGCGCATTTTTGTCTGACAAAACATCTTGTTTTTCATATTCTTTCTTTTGAGTTGTGTGCAAGTAAGCATGCACATCTTGTATGCACGAATTTGATGTGATGTTTGAACACACGTGTCTGCACAGGTGGAACGCTTGCAGAAACCGCTGTGTGGGAAGTCGAGACCTCACTTCTTCAAAGGAGTGACTACGGTATGATCTGGACACCACCTGTTTCATGCCGTGTTTCAAAGATGTCTGATCCAGGATCTCACTTTTACCTTTTAGGAAGTTGCAAGCAATATTGTAATTAGGAAACATAAAGAATTTAAGCTTTTATGGTTACGAATCCTTGCATTCCAACAAGCGTTTTTAAATGTGCTACATGTGTTGAATGAAATGTTTTTTTAGTCTCTGTTTACTGTTCGGACAGAACCAGGCTCAAGAGAGCTTCACACGGCAATTTTGCTCTGGCGGGGACATTCAGGCCTCAGCCATTCTGATCCCACTTCCTACTCCCTGCACTCTTCTGAAATCTCCATTTTGCTGCCTCCTTGAACGAGACAGAATGGTGCAGACTGGTTTCTTAAGTGGAGCACGAACCCTAAAGGACATGCAGATCAGCTGTTCCTCCTATCTGCTTTGATAACAGCTAGGCAAACATTCATACCCATCGGCCCTTGCAACAGTGCAGAAACAGGGAGACCTTAGAAAATATGCTCGTGCAATCTTTTCTTGCATTCCAGCTCTGCCATGACCCATTTTTTTCATTTCAGATTCAAAAAGCTCTTACCTCTGTAAAGGTGCATCGTGAGGTGCACAAGTTTTTTCGTGCCAGTCTTTAGATGCTGCTACTTCTACTCTAGTTGCATCATGAGGGGCATTAGCAATGGTGTCTTTGCACAGCAAAGGTCTCAAGAAGCTGCTGCTGATCCTGATCTGCTGTGGCTACATGTCTTGCGTGTACTTGCACTGCTCTGTTGCAGATCGTGTCGAAGCTGTTCAATATAGTGGAGCCAGATGTGGCAGTATTTGGACGCAAGGACTACCAGCAGTGGCGCGTCATCACACGCATGGTGAGCCTCCATTGGGTGTAAAGATAATCATCTGATTGCCGTGGGGGTGTATTTAATACTTGGTTTGCATACATGTCGACTCACCTTTTACAGAAGGTGGCAAGGCAATGTGGAGCAGGTTGAGCCTTTTTGCCAACTTAGAAAAGCTGGCAGTCTCAAATTCTTTGGGATTGTTGGCAAGCTTGCTTTTTGTTGTTCTTATAAGCCTGCTAAATAAGTAAACGCCCTGACCACCTCGATACTCCCCCTGATGCCTTCCTGAGAGCCCTTTTCCTACTCCAGTCTGTGCTGTGCAAGGGTAGAAATTGGGAAAGGGGCAAGGACAAAGAGGGTGATTTGGGGGCAGCTGTCTTCCCCTCCTTCCTCCCCTGTGCCTCACAAACAGCAACATATGCAATCAAACAATCCGTCAAGCTTTGGAGCTTATCAAATGGCTGACTTATTTTGTCGAATTAGCTAACGACACGATTATGATGGCAAGGTTGCCCATCATGCGCAAACACGCACTCAAGAAGGAGATTAACTGGTTCACGTTTTCCTGCGCCTGATCCAATGTATAATTGTATGTGTACATATTCCATGCATTGAGCACTTAAGTTGCAGCTTGGAAAAATGTTCGCTGTAGCAGATTTCCCATGCCCACCCAGGGTTCAATCTTTTTGTCATTCTTGTGCTTTGAGCTGTTGATTACCTACACCCAATGCTTTATCGCAACTCTGCAACTCTGACTTCTGACTTGCAACTCTGCTGCACTGGCAAACTTAATTTCAAGCGACTTAAACTTGTGTGTTGTACGCAAAATGTCAATCCTGTACATCTCTGCAGCATTTGTTCTTTGGAATGGTCTGTTTAAGTGCTGCGCTGCAAACCTGCATTCTTTCTGCAGCATTTATTTGCTTGTGCCCAACCTGGCAACTTCACGTGACTGCGGCTTTCGTATGCTGGCGTGCGCCTCTGCATCTCACACGTTCCTTGGTTTGCATAGGTGCGGCTCTTGCTGGTATGCTGGCATGCATCTTACATGTGTCTTGGCTTGCATAGGTGCGGCTCTTGCCTGCTTTGCGCTGGCAGGTGCGTGATTTGGACTTTGATGTCGAGGTGGTGGGCATGCCTATCTGCAGAGAAGCTGATGGTTTAGCCCTAAGCAGGTGCGTGAAAGATGTCTCAGTGCGGTATGTTCGTTTGCAATATGAATGATGCCAAAAAGATGCAGGACTGTACAATGCAAATGCGTTTCATTTGCTGTGCACCTGTTAAGGCAACCTGTTTCAAGAAAAAATAACTACTATTGACAAGAACTACTATTAACAATAACTACCATTCCGGCATCACAGATTTGTGCTGTATACCGTCTTGATATGACCTTCAGGATTCGAGCAAGATCTAGGAATTGTTGAACATTGGGCTGATGCTCCTGACCTCATGACAAACCAAGACCCATGGTGCACGTTTTTTGTTTGGAGACGAGGGTTCCAGCAAGTGTGGAGGGAGATCATGAATGGCATTCTTGGCAGTTTGCTTGGCACAGTCAATCGATGTACAATCTTTGCAAGGTTCAAACCAAGCTCAGGCTTTTGCAGGGCATCGTTGGCTGTTCCTTGGCACAGAAGACTGCTGCGCTGCTGTAGGAGTGGAGCTGTGCTGCCCCTGTTGGGTTCCTTTGTAACCTGAAGGTGCCAGGTTGTAGAAGCATGCAAAGTGCCCTGCCCGAGACGCCATACCTGTGTTGTGTATGAGCAAAGCAACATGATAAGACCCTTGGTCCCCAAAGGTCTGGTTTCGACAGAGGATGGGAGCCTTGGGGGCGCTTGCCCACGTTCATGGTACGCAGTCATCATGTACCAGATGTTGAGGCAAAGAGCCCATGGCCAACTCAGGCCTCCATGGATTTCTGGAATAAATCCACATTGTGCTGCATCTGTGCACCTTCCGCGTACTCTTCTTCTTCATCTCTATGTCCATGGTCCTTAAAAGTTAGTGAAGGTCATTGAATCAACAAAACCAAAAATCAAGGAATCATGAAAAAAATGTGTCAAAATGAGGAAGATCGTTGGCTGGGGGCAAGCAAACTCGCCATTAGCCAACTAGGGCATGAGAAGAAAAGAAGAGGAGAAAAAGGAATAAAGGACTATGCTGGCTGCAGGATCATTCCCTGCATCATTTCAGGGAAAGAAAATAGATGGGAATGAGATGATATGCCGCACTGAAAAAAGGAAAAGAATAAAAAAGAAAAACTACTTAGGCCACACTCTACTGTACATGCCAAGGAGCTTCAAGGATTCTCTTTGAGTTGGAGTTGAAACACGCTCCTGAAAAGAGTTCACGCACGGCCCTAATGTCCAGACTTTATACAGTGGCTCCAACCTTGGCCACCATGCAAAGCCTTGCTCTTAATTTGATTAGGTTGTCTGAACAATGTTGCAGTGGCGCCACACTTCCCATGATATGCTCCATCCTCTTGCCATTTTTTGTGCAGTCAGCATGCGCGCCTGACTCTGGAGGCACGGCAAGATGCTCGGTGCATCTATCCATTTTTGTGCTTACGCCCATTTGTTGTGCAATCAGAGTGTGTGCCTGACTCCTGAGGTACGATGAGCCGCTCTGAGCCTTTATCCATATGTTGTTTATACTTCCGTTTGTTGAAATCGGAGTGCATGCCTGTTTCCCGAGGCACAGCAATCTGCTCTGTGCCTCCATCCATCTGTTGTGCATCCATTCATTCGCTGTGCAGTCGGAATGCGCGCCTAACTCCTGAGGCCCGGCAAGCTGCTCTGTGCATCCCTCGCGCCCTTGAGGTAAGGTTTTGAGTTTAAGAAGTATGATTCCACAGTCTGTGTGCATCTATCCGCTGTAATATTTTGTGCAGGAAGCTTACGCGTTTGTTTCACTGCTCTGAGTTTGCTTGCGATCAAGGAGGTGGTTGGCATGTGGTTGCAAGACAATGTGTTGGCACCAACCTGCTGCTTTTTTTTGCACATTGTTTCAAACCAAACTTGTCTCCAATGTGTCCATGCGTGATCCTGCAGTGGGCAAAGTCTGCATACATGGGAAAGCCAGCGCCAGCTCCTGCTGACCTGGCGAGCCGCATTGGAGTGATGATAAAGGACGCAGGAGGTCTGGTGGACTATGTGGAGGTGCGTGGCCCTGTGATGCCAGCAGTCTGGTGGGAAATGACGATGCAAGTACTGGTCATGATGGTCCAATAGAAAACAAAGGCATGGGGGCCTGTCATGATAGAGCACGCTTTGACACGGGAAATGTGCAGATGGCCTTGGAGAATGGCCACTGCAAGTGCAGGATCCTGTGCCCAGCATCAGCAGAGCATATAAGCAGCAAGCTTTTCCACAAGTGCTGCTGTCTTCCATCCCACTTTGCCAACGTGCAATCCTGCTATGAGCTTACATCAGTATTTCAATGCCAATACATTTGTCACCTTCCAATTTCACCGTTACAAGCAATGTCAAGATTAGCCAGTCTGCTACAAGCATGCTTTTAAGGTATGCCTCCTTGGTGCCCCCTGCAGGTCCTCGATGCACAAAACTTGCAACCTGTTTTAGACATCACTGTGCAACCTACACTAGTGGCAGTGGCTGCACACTTTCCTGCCAGAGATCAAGGCAGCGTCCGTCTCATTGATAACTGCGTCCTAGAAACAAGTGTAGGGGAGTGAGGGCAGTTCCGGCAAAACTGCAAGTGCCTTCTCTTGCTGAAATGATTTATATAAATATGACATTTGATGCTACATAACCGGACCATTTTGTAGAAAAGAGTGATAAGATGCCTTGCAGGGTGGCTTGTGTTAGCAGAGATTAGCTCCAAGTCATGGGCTCCAAAATTGCTGCCACTTTCAATGGAAACAAAAAGGAAATTAAGTAGGATAGGATAGGATAGGGTTACATAGCTGTACCTGTTAAGTAGGCAACAGAGCACTCCCTACATCAATTAAGGAGGAGGAGACACATTGGCCCAAAGCACAATGAGTCCCCTTCACCAGGTTTTAAAGAACAGAAGGTTGTGGCAGTCTGGAGGGTAGCTTGCCATTAGCCACCCTCCAGCTGCTGCGGAAGCACCTGGCTCCAGAGCTTGGTCTTGGGAACTGCTTGTCATCCAGTCGCCACAAAGTTTCAGATGGTTCTGACCTTCAGCCAGGTAGTTTGGCTGCTCGGCTTGCTGGGTGCATGTTGAACACAATCCATAGCTTCACCTGACATCACGCATAAAAGTTTTGCGTTGGTCAGTGATGCCCTCATGAATAAGTTGGATGAGACCCTTGCTTGCTTGCTAGGGAGGGAGCCTCAACTCAATGCAAACAGCCATTTTGGCTGGTTCAGAGCTTTTGGGGAAGACTGTGGGTCAGAGAGACTCACCGAAAAGAAAAATCTACGCAAGCCGAAGGCCGCGTGCATTAAGGAAAGGTCCCTTAATTAGCAGGCTAGCAAGGGCCTCACCAAGGGTCCCTTAAAACTACACTAGCTACAGGTTCCAGGTTACAGGAAAAAAGAAGGCCTCCAGTCAAAAAGGTTGACTGCTAGCCTGCTCATAAAAAAGCAATAATTCATGTAGAAAAGGAAAAGCTTGTTATTGTTTTGATTTAAGAAAGAAGAGATATGATAAGACTGTACATGGTGAATGCCAGGCACGTAGGGAGCCACCCTATTGGAAGAGTGAGATAAAAAGAGGAGAGTACCAGAAAATAAGGGAGCATATTTAAGCCGAGGAGAACAGACATGGGGATGAGTGCATTTGAAAAGAACGTGTTGCTCATCCTGCACATCATCTTGGGCATCGCATAGATCACAGGCAGGGGAAATAGCATCATCCCATGTGGCCTGCTCAACTTTCAAGGTATGGACATGAAGGCGAAATCGAGCCACACTGCGGACGATGTGTTTAGGTAAATCCAAGTAGAAATATTTGGGCAGAATATAATACACTAGCTACAACTAGCCTAGAAGAGGGAAGAGACAGAACTAATGAGGATCAGGCGGGGGAAGCATACTTATGCCGGAGTGAAGACGCCTGGGGGTGAGTAAAGAAAAGAAAAAACTACAGGGGAAGCATATTTATGCTTCCGAGAACTAATGAGGATCAGGCGGGGGAAGCATATTTATGCCGGAGTGAAGACGCCTGGGGGTGAGTACACTTGAAAAGAACATGTTGTTCATCCTGCACATCATAATGGGCATCACCAAGGTCACAGGTAGGAGAAATAGGATAGAATAGGTTAGGGTTACATAGCTGTACCTGCCTACAAGAGCAGCTTAGCTGAAGCAAAAAGGTGCCTATAACCAATTTAAACCAAACTTGTGTATAAATATCAACTGAGTGTGGAATCAATGTCTTGAGCTGAGCTCAGAAGTGTTAACTGCAGAAAGAAACGCGCGCACAGCCACTCTGCATGAAATGAGCATGTAAAGTTAAGCACAAATCATCCCAAAAAGCTTGCTCGACTTTCAAGAAAAGACTTTCAAAGTATCATACTTCCATGATGGAAAGTGTATCGGACTAAGAAAAGAAAAAAAAGTTTACGCAGGCCACAGGCCGCGTGCATTAAGGAAAGGTCCCTTAACTAGCAAGCTAGCAAGGGCCTCACCAGAGGTCCCTCAAAACTACACTAGCTACAGCTAGCCTAGGAGAGGGAAGGAGACTGAACTAATGAGGATCGGGCGGGTTGTCGGCCATGCCCCGAGACGCCCGGACTCTCCTTCTCCTTGTAACCACCTCTGCGCGCCTAGCGACCCCCCCCCCCCAGAAGCCCCCAGTAAGCAAAGAGCATGTCTGGTGTTAATGATAGTGGTTAGTCCCTGTATGGCATGACAGCTCAGCTTGGAAGCTAGGGATTTTGCTTTGTGCTTGGATAGGCCCAAATTTACAAGAGGTTTGATCGTGTACTCATTGTAAATAGTGCCAGCCACACCAATCAGGATGATGTGTAGAGTCACTTTGTTGTTCCTGTTTGGATTCCTTGAGCTGCGGGTTTTAAGTCTGGTTATAGTGTGAGCATGCTGAGTTGCTGCAGTTTCTAAAGTGATGAAGGGGTTGGTGTCTGGACAAAATTTCAGTTTAACAAGGTGAATGTCTCTGTCTTGAGGAGGGATTTTAGAGGGATCAAGGTGAGCTTGTCTGCCTGGGATAGATCTCACAAAGATAACATCAGGGCGGCTCTGGTGCCGAGCAGAGGAGCCAGTACCATTAGCAAAAACCCAGTCTGGAATGGTTCGTGAGTTGTTTTCTGGAACTTGTATCCCCTGATCCAGGAGTCTCTCATTACGGCAGGCATCCATACCAATAAGGGATGAGCCAAACCTGCCTTTGCTAAGGGCTTTAACACAGAAGCATATCTGACTACAAGGGCAGCTGAGCAGAAACACAGAGGCCTGTGACCAGACCTGTCCAAAAAAGGCTCAAACCACATAATTAGAACTTGAAAGGAAAGGTAACAAGTCATGTTTGTTGCGGTCTGGTGTTTGATGGAATAGCACGAGGTAGATTATGCTCACAGCCTGTGGCTTCAAAGTTGTTGGATCAGATAAACCCTTGAACAGTAATTAGTAATTCAATTTTTAAATTTGCCCTTGTAATGTGCCATGTCACTGGGGCAGTAAGCCGTGTTTGGCATTTAGGTGGAAGAGGACACATGTTTCTTCCTGCGGGCACACTAGCTAGCCTGGATGACATCAACTACAGGATCCCCCTCGATAACTTCCAGGTGGGAATCAGATAACTGGAGGCCCATTCCCATAACCTGGAGGCCCGATACATCCCCCAAAAGTCCCATACCACCCGGGAGGGCCCCATGCCGCTTTCATTGCCTGCGCTATCTTGCGCGCTTGAGCTCGGCTGTCTTGGTCAGTGCTTGCTGCTTGCCCTTTCTTCACAGCTCCTCCCGTGTTCTGCCCTGGTGCTGCTGCTCCTGCTGCTGGCAAAGGATGGTGCTGGTGCTGAGTGGTGGGGGTTTGGTGTGCTCTGACTGTAGCTGCTTCTCCCTGTTGTTTGTTGTCCAGTCACTCATACGGTATGAGACGCGTTTGCAACCCGGGTTTGCTATTGCTGGAGCTGCTGCTGTGACTGGGCGTGCTGGAGAAAGGGTTTGTGCTGTTGCTTTCCACTTGGTTGGAGTGGCTGGAACCACTCCTGCGCTTGGTGGTATTGTTCAAGTTGATGCTGAGAAGGCCAGAGAACAAGGAAGCATACTCGAACCGAAGAGGATTATAGTTACAATGGGATTCAATCTACAGCCGGATAGTTTGGCTGCTTGGCCTGCTGGACTATCATAGTATGCCACCCACACACAAAATATCCATGACTTTGGAGATAAAACGGTAAGTTTGCTTCTGCAAGAAATGGATTTTACTATGACCCCCCCCCAAATAGTTCTATCAGGACCATTCCTTGTACTCGTGGCAGGAACAAAGGAGCAAGTTGCATGTTTTGTCTTTAAGGCCTCATCGCTAACAATTATTACCTGTGATAAAAGCTCATTGGATGTGCACCTTTTTAACGTCCAGGCTCAAGTGGCAAGCTGTGTGCATGTCACACTGGCAAAAAGGCTGCAAAACAGCTTGTCATTTTGGCCCAAGTGAAGGGAGAGGATAGCAGAAAGAAGAAAAGAAAGAAAGAAGTCCATGCTGGACAGCATCCAGCACGCATTAAGGAAAGACCCAACATCAGTGCCAACACCAACGGTGTGTCACACCAAAGAAGGAGCAACCAAAGTAATGTGGATCTGGCGGGTTGTCAACCATCCGTCCAGGTATGTGCCTCGCCCTCCTGTATGCAGCCCTTCCAGTGGCCCCATTCCCCATCCCCCCATTGTTGTTAAAACATTGTAACAATAAGTTGACATATTGGGGGGTGTGCTTGGTTTTATCCATTTTTGTTAGCAGATAATTGGAAAGGAAAGGATCACGGAATGGATAGGAGGAAGAACCGCACCAACATAAGCTGTGAGCACACCTCCTACATCATTAAAGGAAAATAGAGCATGATGAGCTGCAACTTCCTTACAACATGTGAAGAGTACAAGCTGTCAGAGCTGTCACAGCAGGGACGGTCCCTGTCACAGCAGGGACGGTCCCTTATACTAAAGCACGTTTTTTTTATTTCCCCAGACTCTTGAGCTTGGAGTTCAACTAAAACTCCAACACCAGGCACCCAGGCATCTGTAGCAAAGTTTTTCGTTGGGGAGCTGCTAGGGGCAGGAAGTGGAAGGCACGAGGAGGAAAGTCCGAGCTCATGGGGCACGTGGAAGATAACTTGATTGAACCTGCCCATTCTGTCATGTATGCCAACAAGCTTGTTACCACTAGGCGTGCTATTGGAAGCAAGAATACTTCTCGCAGCCAGGTTATGGAGCCGGGTGCTTCCAACAACCCTCCAGATCCCCATTAGGGTCTTCTTTTTGTAGCTTTGTGGCGGAGGGGAATCATGGCTTTTCTGAGCCAATGTGTCTCCTCTTCCTTAATTGATGTAGGGAGACTTTCCTCTGCCTACGTAGTTTTTCTTTTCTTTTCTTTTCTTTTCTTTTCCTGCCGAGTCTTTATATAGTCAGCTCCTAGTTTAGTCGAGGCTTGCGCATCTTGGCAAGGCCTTGCTAGCTTGCTGTTTAGGGCTGTGCTTGCTATTTTCTCTCGGTCTGTATGGTGGGGCCCTGGCCAAGGGCAGTGCCTTCAAGGACAGGTGACCTTTCCTTAATGCATGCTGCCAGACTTGGACTGCGTTGTCTTTTTTCATAATCCGTGCAGACAGAAAAAAAAGAAAAACTATGCAAGGTCAGACCTAGTGTGCGCAGTCTTTCCCTTTTCTATTCGTTTTCAAGGCTAAAATTTTACACTGCAGTAGGCTGAGTTGCCATGCTATCCAAAGATTAACAACTATTATTAACACCGGACATGCACTTCATTTCCAGGGGACTTCTGGGGGAGGGTTTGCTGGTTGCGCGGCAGAGGAGAGCAGGAGAAGAAGAGTCCAGGCGTCCAGGAGCATGGCAGCCAACCCTCCGGATCCTCATTAGCTCTTGTTTCTGGCTTTCTCCAAGGCTAGCTTAGTCTAGTTTAGGCTTGAGGGCCCTTTGGTGAGGCCCTTTCTAGCTTTCTAGTCAGGGAACCTTTCCTTAATGCACGCGGCCTCTTGGCTGGCATAGACTTTTCTTTTCTTTTGTTTTTCTTTTATTTCGTTGCAGTAGGCAGTTACAGCTCTGCAGCCCTTTTTCTCCTTTCCAGAAACAGCCTGAGGAAAGGCTGGTGAGGATTTGGAGGTTTACTAGCAGCACTGGCAGAAACTTCACAGAGGACCAGCACAGCTACCCAATCAACTTGAACTTAGTGCAAACCAGCAGCACGTGCACTTCAATGAAATTAAATATTGGACAACAGGTGGAGGCGGCACAGTGGCATACTGCAGATCTTTGCAAAAATATTATCGGGAAAGCTGTGACGTTGAATACCATCCTTCTGGGTGTTTATCGGACCTGTTATCATGATCTTCAAAATATCTCGGCATGGTGTGTGACAAAGCAATCAATCTGGATGTTGCGGCTGATGCAGCGTTGCGACCCTTCACAGCCGGTACTTTCCGAGTCAAAAAGTGTGTCCAGGAACACGACCTTGCCAACAGATTACACGCCCAGATTTGGTTCCTCAAGGCGTATGAAATCCCTGCTGGCATGTATGCAAGTCAGATCTGGGCTACCCCTTACCTTCGGCAAGGCAAAGAGATGGACAATCCCATACAGAAGTGGCTGCTAACAGTGCTTAAAAGAATTTTGGGGGTCAGGGACACTACTCCCTCTTGGTGCATCATGCGAGAATGTGGTCCGGAGCCCTTCCCAATTCAACTGGTTCCAAGCAGCAATGCGTCTTTACAACTCCTTGACCCGATGCAACAGCTCCACAATGAAAAAGATTTTGCAGGCTGACATGCGGCTGAGCTCGAGATCTGATGATTGTTGGTCTTCCCATATTCTGTCAGCCATGGATGGTTCGGCACACTCCCACATTTTCAAACAGAAGCTGTTGAATTGTGAGCCCATTCATTTCAGTCATTTTGTGGTGGATCTCAAGACCAGGCATCTACAATATTGGGCGCCTTTTTCCAGCACACACCCAAGAGAGCGCAGCGGTAAATGCTTGACCTATCACCAGTGGTGCGCTCCTCCTGCAAACAGGGCCTCGGTTTTGCATTCTCCCTACAGCCTCCCTAAATACATGTTCCTTGACCTCCCCCATGATGTCATTTGCATCGTGGCTTGATTTAGACTAAGTATTTACACCCTTCGCTATGGGACAGCAACTTGGAATCACAGGTCTTCCCCAAACTGTGACCTTTTTGAGGCTGATGATGACGTCCAGGATGAACAACATGTCCTCTTTCATTGCACACACCCCCAGGTGGCCTCTCTCCGCAGGAAATATGCTCCCTTGTTCACAGGCAGGATCTCATGATGTGTCTGCTCTTTTCCCCTTTTCCTTAATTGATGCAGGGAGAGTTTCCTCTGCCTACGTAGTCTTTCTTCTCTTTTCTTTTCTTTCCTCTGCTCTTTAAAACCAGAACAACAACAAACTTCCTTTTTTCCTTCATGATTTATTTGCCTTTATGAGCAGGCTAGCAGTTGCACTTCATGACTGAAGGCCTTCTCCTTGTAAACCTTGTTATCATGAACATACCAAAAAAATAGGCCTTGACCACCAAAAAGCTATCAAGCTTACGCGTTAACTCCATGCACAATCTGTAAATTACGCTCGGAAAGTTGTAACCACTAGGCGCGCAATTGAAAGCAAGAACATCCTCACAGCCAGTTTCTGGAGCCGGGTGCTTCTAGCAACTTGCTGAACCCTTCAGCTCCCCCCTTGTCCCTTCTGTTCCTGCTCTGTGGTGGAGGGGATCCACGGCTCTTTGTGAGCCAAAGTGACATCCTTCTCCTTAATTGATGTAAGGAGAGTTACCTCTGCCTACATAGTTCTTTTCTTTTCTTTACATATCAGACATGGACACCACTTCTTCTTCTGCCAGAAGAAGAATTGTGTCAAACCCAGTGGGTTTGACACAATTACACCTACCTTTATCAAACGTGCTTTCAAACGAGTGCCCAAACAACGTGGTAGGGGATGGGAGAATGTCAATGTACTGGCCCCTCACATTGCTGCAATGTTCAAGCTGTTCATAAAGAAAGCCCACGTCCCCAGATCTTGGAAAGAGGCCAAGTTGACTCCGCTTCACAAAAAGGGCCCAGTGACAGATCCAGGGAATTACAGGATGATTGCAGTGAGTGGCACGCTGTACAGACTTTATGCCAACTTGCTGCGCTCCATGATTCAAGACTGGTGTAGCCAACACAACAAGATTCCGGACACACAGTTTGGGTTTTACCCCGGCCGTAGTACCCTGTAACCCCTGTTCATCCTGCGGCACTTGCGAGATGCAGCTCAGAAAGTACAAGGGGGATCATCACGACTGTATACTGCCTTCATTGACTTCAGACAAGCTTATGACTCCATTCCTAGGAGCAAGCTGTGGGAACATTTACACAACTGCCAGATGCCACACCACATTGTGTCTATCCTGAAAGACTTGTACCATGAGGATGAGTACACGCTCCTGGATGGGGACAAAAGAGCAAACGTGCAGCCATCTTTTGGGGTCAAACAAGGGTGCCCTCTCTCCCCCCTGCTGTTTTCAATTTACTTGAACGACATTGACTGTCTGGTTGAAGGGGTGCAGGGGGCGCTCACCGGTATTCCCAATTTCATGGTGACTCACCTGCTGTTCGCTGATGACCTCTCTCTCATGTCCAATGACCATACCAACGTGCAGACCATGCTCAACAAATTGAGAGCCTACGCTCGAAGGAAGTCGTTGACTGTCAACACACTGAAATCTGAGGTGATGTGCTTCAATTCCAGGTCTGACAACTTGCCCCCACTTTACTTTGATGGTACGCAGCTCCCCTACACAGATACTTTCAAATATCTTGGCATGGTGTTTGACAAAACCATCAATCTGGATGTTGCAGCTGATGCTGCGTTGCGACCATTCACAGCTGGTACTTTCCGAGTAAAAAAGTTTGTTCAGGAGCACGACCTTGCCAACAGATTACACGCCCAGGTTTGGCTCCTCAAGACGTATGCAATTCCTGCTGGCATGTATGCAAGTCAGATCTGGGCTACCCCTTACCTTCGGCAAGGCAAAGAGATGGACAATCCCATACAGAAGTGGTTATTAACAGTGCTTAAAAGAACTCTGGGGGTAAGGGACACCACTCCCTCTTGGTGCATCATGCGAGAATGTGGTTTAGAGCCCTTACAGTTCAACTGGTTCCGAGCAGCAATGCGTCTTTATAATTCTCTGACCAGATGCAACAGCTCGACAATGAAAAAGATTTTGCAGGCTGACATGCGGCTGAGCTCAAGGTCCGATGATTGTTGGTCCTCCCATATTCTGTCAGCCATGGATGGTTTGGCACACTCCCACATCTTCAAACAGAAGCTGCTGAATTGTGAGCCCATTGATCTCAGTCGGTTTGTCGTGGACCTCAGGACCAGGCATCTACAATATTGGGCGCCTTTTTCCAACACACACCCAAGAGAGCGCAACAGTAAACGCTTAACCTATCACCAGTGGTGCGCTACTCCTACAAAAAGGGCCTTGGTTGAGCATTCTTCCTACAGTCTTCCCAAATACATGTTCCTTGACCTCCCCCATGATGTCATTCGCAACGTGGCTCGGTTTAGACTTCATGTTCACACCCTTCGCTATGAGACAGCAACTTGGAATCACAGGTCTTCCCTAAACTGTGACCTTTGTGAGGCTGGTGATAATGTCCAGGATGAACAACATGTCCTCTTTCATTGCACACATCCCCAGGTGGTCTCTCTCCGCAGGAAATATGCTCCCTTGTTCTCACAGGCAGGATCTCATGATGTGTCCGCTTTTTTAAACCAGAACAACCATAAACTTCCTTTTTTCCTTCATGAATTAATCGCTTTTTATGAGCAGGCTAGCAGTCGCAATTCTTGACTGAAGGCCTTATCCTTGTAAACCTTGTAAACCTTTTCTTTATGGCTGTGAGAGTTGCCCCTGCTTGTGTGAACATTTAGAAAAGAGTGAACAGGGAGGTTGTGTGTAAGTTTGACGTCCTTCATTATCTGAATTGGTTCTTTGAATTCTAAAGCAGGTCCTACCAACGCCCAGGAGGATGGTGTTCAAAGCGACAGTAAACCTGCAAACCTACCGCAGAGCAATTTATGCTGCCAGTGGTGCTTTGACGCCTCCAACTGAGTTCTATTTCTAGTTGCCTTCACACAATTTAATCTCAAAGAAGTGCAAATGCTAGATTTCAGCACTAACCTGGTAAGGTTGTCTGACGGGGGCCAGGTTTAAAGTTTTTGCAACTCTCCGCAGATAAGGTTTCAGGTTACAAAAAGAAAACGTTTGAGACCCCATGAGAAAGGGGAAAGTCTGTACACAAGTTGCTGAGGTTTCTAAACATATATGCCCATGCAAAGTTAGGCAAAGAGAGGAATTAGCAGATAGTACATGATGACCACGGCAACTTGTCCTTGACGCTTAAGAGGTCAGCAATGCTGGTGACATAAAGGCTGGGCTTCACTGTATTTTCGGGGCTCTGCAGTTGGGCTTCTGTTGTGCATCCTGCGCGCATTATGAAATTAATATGTTGACCATGGTCCTAAAGGAGCTCTGTTGAAGATACAGAGGTGCTTGAAACAAGTGAGGGGCACGCACGTGCTCAGCAGTACCATGCAGATCACACAAATTGATCATACAAATGACACCTTTCCAGGGCAGGATATCCCAGCAAAGCCTTTCTAAAGCACTTACCTGTTAGAACCAGTAAGGATCCCATGCCACACTTCTCAGCCCACAAGATGTCGGTGTCGAGCCTGTCCCCAACCTGGCAATCCGACATGGCAATTATGTGTTGCAGCACAGCTCAATTAGGGAGGTGAGCAGATCAGAGCAGCAGAGGCTGCAGAGGGCAAGCAGGAAAAGAGGACGCTCATTTAAGAATGTGAACAGATCAGAGCAGCAGATATAGCAGAGGGCAAGCAGACAAGAGGACAGGGAGTTAGCTCTTTGTCACAGGCACAACCGAGTGCCGTTTCTGAGCGCTCAAACAATAAGCGCTCAGGAGACAATAAGTAATTGTCCTTGGCTAGCCTCTTCCATGGCCTTCCCCTAGTCTTCCAAATAATTGTCCATCACTGTCCCTTGAAGGTAATATGTTCACTCTTGGCTGGGCGACCCTTGCACTCCTGCATCAGCGGCTAGCACACTACAAATTTGCTAGAGTTTCACAATGATGTCCTCTCAGAGATGCTACTGCCGCTGCTGCTGCTGCTGCTGCTACTGCTGCAGAGGGTATGCTGCATTTCACCCTCAGCTGCTGTCGTCGACTTCCATTTTTTTCATCATTGGGATCCAGCTCTACCCGTTAAGGGTTTATTAGGAAGGATGACGATGAACTTTTACCAGCTTACGAAACACTTCAGTTGCTGCCGAGACAACGCTCAAGCACGATATGGTTCTTCCTGCTGACTGGCGGACTGCTGCACGTGATGACCTGAACTCAAGCTAGGAGAGGCTCGCCCTAGATAAAGAACTTGGTCCTGCTTGGGACGTTCCTAAAGGAATTTCCCCAATGGGGTGTTGGTAACGTTTCTTGAAGTAAGTCAGCAAGACTTTCAGCTCGTTCATTTTCCAATTATAGAGGTTCTACAATTTCATGCCCCCCAAAAATCTGCTTATCTATGTGTATCTCTATGTATCACAGACATCAAGGTTGTGTGTAAATTGTGTTTTGGAGACTGGAGAGGACAGTTTGCGTGTTTGACAATCTATGTCTCTGACATGTCTCTGGCACACTGCTGCACCAGTGAGTGTCCTTTTCCAGTGGTCAAAATTACACAAAGGCATGTTTGTATCCACTGATTTCAAGTTGGGGTGCGAGTCTCACCATACACAAACTGGATGTAGGGATGCCGGCCGTCTTGGCGATGATGTCACTCATAAGCCTATGAAGGATATTGCGATGGCGTTTTGACATGTGAGCAGTTTGCCCACATAGCACCCTCACAAATGGCAAGCAGCTGGAAGTTGGGAGCAGGCATGATTTCATGGACTGTGGCCAGATTGGATGCACATATTAGGATCATAAAACTAGCCCAGCACAAACAGTGCAAATGCAGCAGCAGTGCCAAGTTTCAGGTATCATGATTATAGGATCCCTTTTGCACATCTTTGCAAGCACCATGAGAAGCAGTGTAGTACAAACACTTATTCTGCCATAAACCAAATCACCCACCTGTTTGGCTTGCCAACAACCACGGGCGCCTTTTCACTGCATCCTGCAGCAATGCACAGCGACAAAATGTACAACAATCAGTGCAAAGAAAGGCATCAGCCGCCCTGAGCTTGCACGGTCGCATGTTCCCAATTCACTGCAGGTTGTAGTCAAGTATAAATTTCAACACCCGCGCCTGCCTCTGAATTCCAGGGTCAAAGGGTTTCCTTTCAGCAGAATTTGCCAAAGTTCACAATCAACAAGGAATTGTCCCCAAGGGATGGACGACCCAATACATCAGAATAAAAAGAAGAAAAAAACATGACCATTGGTTGCCAAGTTCCATCGTCCAATAGAAGCATGCACACACTTCAAATTTGGAAAGGGTTGTCAGGTGTCTACTCCAGTCTCAACTTATAGACGACAATGCTCAACATGACAAGGGTGCAAAATAAAGAGCTCATGCTGCATGTCAGCTCAGATTTGACGTCAAGTGCCCTATGCTTCTCCTCAGAGCTCCAGCCTTACACCTCTGAGAAAGATTAATGGGTCTTCAAAGTGCAGTCAACATGAAGATGACCCTGATCACAGTTTTACCAACAAGCAGGGAGACTTAGGGTGTCAGGCTGAGAAAGCAACGCAGCCAGAACAGCATCTTAACATCCCATAACCAGATCAACAACAACACTCTTCTCTTCATCTGTTCTCTCTCTTCTCTCACTCTTCTCTCAACAACGCTTCAGCAGTGTCGTCACAAGCATAAACACTTGACCACTGTCCAACTAATTCAATTAACTTGCAGCACACTCTCGTCACAGCAGGCTCTCGTCATGACAGCAGGGAAAGAGGCGCTCTCTCCTCCCAGACATACTCAAGTTTTACATTAAGACACTCAAGTACAGCTCAGTAGCGACACCATCACATCAGCAACAGTGGTATCAAAAGCAGCAATAAAAGTTTCTGTGAGAGTAAATGCGTTATCCAACCAAGAGTTGTGATCACAGATAGAGACCAAGGATACAGCTCAGGAGGAGTGCTACATACATAAGCAATTTATCTGTGACATGTGCACTGCTGTTTTATATGCCTCACAACCTTAGATAAGGCCACTTTAAAAAAGGAGTACTGACAGCTTATTTCAGGTTCCAGCAGGGGTGTTCAGTTTGAGACATAAAATGCAATAATAAACATGCAAAATTTGAATTTGCTGAATGTTCGATCACACAAATGATAAAATATGGGGTGGCCCAGAAATTAGGCCAACAAGCCTCGGGAGAGCTTCTAGCCACCCTTCCAGACTCTCCCCATCTTTCTGCCTTCACACAATTAATGTAACAGCACAAAATGAAGCGGAAGGGTCCTCAGTGGTTCCATTCCTAACCTTAAAGCGGCCTTCAATTGACCTTCAAATGGATTACGACGGCTGAAACCCGTCATTTGAGGTGAAAAGTTTGACGAACGGCAATATCAAAATGCAATGAAATGCGAGTAAAATCTAATATGATAAAGCACAAGGTTCGTCAATCTGAACATCGCTTGGTTCCAGAACTCATTTTGAATGGCTCTCCACTTACAGAGTAAGATAACGAAAGAAGTGGAATTACCACAGATATCTGCATACAGCTCAATTAGTTCTCTATTTCAAGAGGAAAGAGAGCACAATATGTCCTCTACAGGTTCAGTACCACCTTGAACAGTTCCCTACCCAGAGAGAAAGGAGAACACAAGAAGCTGATTGCGAAATTGGCACTTACCTTGAACAGCTCTCACCATCGTCCCAGCTCCTGCCCACTCCTCCTCATTTGCAAGGTTGCCACGTGCATCTGTGTTAGTTGCCTGTTGTTGCCACAAGCTGACGTTAAGTCAGAAATAGCTTTTTTTAAGTCCCTTAAACTGGGCACAGTGTATATGTACACATAGATGAGTGCACAAATCTGTGCGGTATGCTTGATGCAGCGAAAAAGAGCAAGTTGAATCTTGCTCTTTGGATGTTTGCATAGAAATTAACACGCGAGGCAGAATGCACAAAGAGCGGAACCTAACAAGCCCCCACATTTGCAGGGTTGTGTTGTTTCCTATATGGCATTGCTCTATGTGCATGAATATTTGTGACTTCTTAACAGGTAGAAATTCTATCTTACATCAATTCCTTTATTTTCAGCAGTGATCTTTGCAGTTGCTAGCTGTCCTGGTCCTCTCAAACACAAGATTTTTGCTGCTGTCCAGGTCATAACAGGTTATGACCAGGAAAAGCCAGGTGATCAAGCAAGTGGAAAAACTCACAATAAAGTGGGCATCATTCTTCAAAATGTAGCTCATTGCCATCTGCAGCTTGTAGTAGTTGATGCTGCGGTCCAATCCAACGACCACAGCATTCACCTGTAGCAGGTGGAAACAGGGAAACAAGCACACACTCACCGACGGAAGATGATACTCAAGCATGATTGACAGGGCAGGATGCATCCATGAGATCCTGTTTGCGATCCGGCCGGCAAAAGCGTGCTAGCGAGCTGAGATGAGTAAATGCAAGATGGCGAGCAAGGATGTTGGCACCATGCTCAAAGTTTGCTCACTTGACTTACTGTTGGCTTACGGTGCAAATCGAACAGGGTGCAAGATAAACAGGGTGCACAGCCTTGGCGAGGCTGCCTCTCATCATGCAACCTCACATCCCTTGTCAATGGCAAGGGGGGGGGGAATATACAGTGGTGCTTGGATGAGTGCGTGCTCCAGTGCAGGGTGCAGCCTGTGTGGCAGTGCGTGTAGCATGAACCCCAGTGCGTGCTCCAGTGCGGGGTGCAGCCTGGGTGGCAGTGCGTGTAGCATGAACCCCAGTGCGTGCTCCAGTGCGGGGTGCAGCCTGGGTGGCAGTGCGGGCATGGGTGCCAGTATGGGGTGCAGCATACTCATTAGTGCGTGTAGTGTGGTCAGCGCGTACCTCTGGGTCCAATTCCAATTTGGGAGGGCCTTCTGTTGCGCTTGGCTTGGCCTCCACGCTTGGCTTGGGCTCACCGCTAGCTCCAGCTACTTTTGCAGGGCAGGCAAGCGAGCAGTCAGGTAGAATGTTTTTGCACTTGTTCTTCATATCGGACTGGTTTGGCTATGGGAACCTTTTTGCTTCAGCTGGGATGCCCGCGCAGGCCAGGACAGCTTTGTAACCCTTTCCTTTCCTTTTCTTTCCAAGCAAGCGAGGCAATGGATCCTAAATGCGTCCTGAATTCCGTGGGAAAGAAAGGGTCATTGTGACAATAGTCAATGACGGTCAACATGGCCATGCGTCCTGGGAAATAACGCACGACTGAGATGACACAGGCATGAAGACCTGCATCTGCCCAAACAACCACATCATGTTGGCAGTAAGGACGTTTTGGACTCAGACATATGAAAGAGATTAATGGCGATGCTCTACACGCCAGCTGTGGGCTCATAAGTGGGCTCTGGTCAACGATGGGCACTCATCGTTTATTTTGCACGTTCCAGATTTATTGAGGCAGCCCTGATAATAAGTTTGCTGTGCCTGCGTGCTGAGTCTCAGGGCGGATGGTGGGCTTGCTACCTGCTCTTAAATCTGAAGGAGGTCTACTGTGCACAAACCACAGCATCCCTTTGACACTGCAAGGCTGCCAAGAGTAGACCAGTTTGGGATGACAGCCATTATTTCAGGGTGAAGGTTGTGCTATTGTGGGCCAGGGTAGCCTGGCGTAAAAACTCACCAGAAGCCAGCAAACACAGGGGCACACGCCCCACGACTGGGGCTTGGTCAAGGGTTTGGTGTAGAAACACTGACCCTGCCCCTGTGTTGTGTGTTGTGACCTACGCCAGTGTTTGATCTGGCATAGATCACAATATGTAACCAAAACCCAGGATGAAACACAACAAAGGTTGAAAATATGAGCATCCAGGATACTGTAGCTACGCCTTTTATCGCGGAAAACCACGACTGAGATAGCGAAATTTCAGGTTGAAGTTCAGCACACCCATGACATGCCAAGGATCTTCAACCTTAAGCACACAAGGCAGTGGCCTTCAAAGCGCAATATGTTTTCATGGAGGCATTAAATGATCTGGAACCAATTTGTGTGCCTTCTTTATGTGACATCTTACAAAAGATATTAGTCTTTTACCAACTCAAGTACTGGCTCCAAAACAATGAGGATCACGGTCCTGTGCTCCTGGACAACATACAGATGCTGAGACAAGGAAATTTGCAATAGCAAGGATATCAGAAGCAGGCAATGCAGCAGGATGTGGTCCAGCAGCTGGGAGGAGGGTCCTGCAAAAGTTTGTCAAGACAGATGCACAGTCAGAAACTAAGCAGGACCAGGAGAACTCAATGGACAGGGGGTTGTCGAACAAAGTATAGCTGCAGGACGTGCAGGACTGCCTCCGAAGATGTGGATTGGCTGTGCACACCTGACACCCATTTTTATCTGACCGGACCCTGTCCCTGATTCATTGTAGAAATCTGCAAATGTCTGTGTTACAAAATAGATCCCCATCAGCATCCCATCTTACTCAGCCCTGATTCTGCGCTTTTGGCATGCGCAGTCAGCCTGCTCTTGCGTGTTGGAGGTGGTGCTCCGCCAAATTTTTGGGGCTCTGCAAGAGCACACCCTTCTTGCCTTCAGGCTGCCCTAGCCCTTCAGGATTTGATTTTCAGGTGCAAAAAGAGCGAGCAAGGATTGTGGAGCGATCTTTTGTTTTCCCTTAATGCAATGCACAGCCAATGAGGTGTATTGATACTATGAATCAATAATATGGCTGCACTTGCCACATCATGCACAGGAATGGCCAACCTACATGACAAGCGTTAGCAGAAGCAATTACGAGTAGCCTGATTTGGCTCACCCTGTGCAGGATTGGTCCAGTCCCAGTTTTTCCCTGAGTCAGAGGGCCCACCAAGCGTTGTAATGCCCAAGGCACGTAGCTCATCAACCAAACCTTGCTCTCCGATGACATATGCCTGCAAATGCATACGCATTCAGAGCGCTTGCATTCAAATCCGGCCAGAAAATGGGCCGGCGTTTGACACTGACAGTCTTTCTGGTCCCTACTTACGTATGGAGGATGCCTGCTGTGTATGAGAAGTGCAACTGTACAATTAGGTGTTGGGGGATACAGCGCTTCGCCTTAAAATGTTTCTGCAAATTCATTCAATGTTTCCACGCTTACCTTGCTTGCACCCTTCCTCTCTAACATCAGAGCTGTTTGTCGAATGATCTTGTAGGGTCTCGCAACCTTTGACTCAAAATCTCATAGGCAAATCGCTTACACATACATATACAAACACAAAGATGTGCACACACACATAGGGGCACACCCACACAATTGACTGACCACATCTCGGTGAAATCTGAGCACCAACTTTTGAGGACCTTTTTGCTTCCATAGTCTTCTTTATCATCCTACTCTGTCCTGTTCTATCATTTCTTCTGTTTATCCTTTTCAAGGGTCCATTACCTTTTTGGCTTTGATGCTGCTGCAGTATAGCGCAGCCGCAAAGGAGCTGCCCAGCACTTCGTCCTGCAAGGATGCATTGGACAAGGGTGCCAATTATCTCCCTTGCTGTTTCAGACAACTGTATGATATAATGTTGCATGGCATGATGGTGAACACAAAGGAATTGCGATGAGCACTGCGCATGATGAAGCTCCTCTACTTTGCCAGAGGGGGATTCAATTTGGACCCCAAAGGTTGCCAAGTAATCACAACATCAGAACCTGAGATGGAGCTTGTGCCATGTCACCATTGAGAACCCACTGTTGAGAACTGCGCATCACCTGGTGCCTGGTAATCATTTCAGAGCATAACAATACATATGCTCAACAACATGTCCCTGCTGAATGTGATTGGGCTTTAACCCATCCATAAGGACTCACCAAATGAGCTGTAACCCCCAACTGCATCAGCTTTTTCACATAAGTCGCCCTTGTCTTCGACGAATTGTTGGTGACAAACCATATCTTCTTGCCCTGCCAAGCAAGCAATAGTCAGGTATTTAAAAAGTCAATGCATTTGCATCCTGTGAGTGTTTTTGAGGCGAGCGCATGAAGAAGTATATGCATAAGTAGACGTTCCCAAGAGATGATATGGGTGGCTCTTGTCTACCTTCCTCAACCAATTTGGCTTCATTGAACCCAAAGCGCAGACACAGTCATTAATCATAGATTCATTACAAGCCAGCAAACCTAAGAAGCAAGGCCAGTGGCGGGGCTTTGACTCTGGGGTATTGTAAGGTGTATAAGGTTCCCGTGCTGGCAACTTCTTAACGTTTATGGATTTCCAACTACCAAGGAAGCCATCTGCAACCTCACACTTGTGTGTGTGTGTGTGTGTGTGTGTGTGTGTGTGTGTGTGTGCACGCGCGCGCCCCACAGCAAATGCGACATTTCGTTCCGTTCAAACTTTGTGTTTTGTAACTTTACAGGAGTACAATGCACAACATGAATGAAGCACTTCAAATATAAAAAGGACATTCCGGCCATGACCTTGGATGTAAAGGGAGCGGCTATGAATCAGTAAGGCTGGAAGAGCAGTGTTCAAAGCATCTCCACGAACAGCCACTTGCCCTATGGGCTGGGAGCACCCTTTACCCCTCTCCATCACGGCTGACTTGCCACTGACACTTAAGTACTGCACATATGCCTGGCCAATGCAGCTTGTCATTGAGACAAACTCGCCTCATCGGCGGTATCCCAAGGAAAGTGCCTTTGCTGAAACACTTGAAAAAATCAGCCTGGCAAAGGACCTCATGCTTTACATTTCATTATAATGAGCATTACTGAGCCAACGAGCCAAATGAAGCAGAAGCAATGCAAGCATTAACGCTTCCTCTAAAAAGGCCTCAAGCTTGAGGCAAAGGGCGCCCCAAGAACCTCCTCTTGACTCCCAGCAGCAGTTAGACATTCAAAACGACTCTATTCCATGCTAGGGCCTTCATACTTAAGATGCAAAGACGTAATGGATACCAACCCGGCGAGCACTTTCAAATGGTTGCAAAAAAAAATCCGCTCACAGTTAGATACAAGAAGCAGACACTGCGTCTGAGACTCAAACCCTGCACGACCTCTGTGTTGAAGTAAAAAATGCAGGAAAAGTGCACCTGTGCCCGTAGCAGCTCCAAGACCTCAGCTGCCCCAGGTATAAGGTGATTTCCGTACCAGACAGTGCCTGCGTTGGTAGGCAATGATATCATCAAGGCACGTCGTGCAGCCTGTCTATTAAGGCACGTGCATTCTCAAGTAAAGTAAGTGCTCTATCTGCACTTTGCGCAAGCTAATTTGGCTGTAGATGCAAGCATTGGATATATCAGGGCACCATCCAGGCCTGCTCTGATTTGAGATGACATTAAGCTCATGCCAACTTGGTCCAATAGCAAGAGGAAAGCTCAGGTGCAAACAATTGGAATGAGGATGCAATGCCCGGTATGGCCATCATTCTGCAGCCAGCTGCTCCGCACCGTCTAAATCGAAGATGAAGCCTGCATACTTTTGTAGAAGACCAAGTTTCTCCTCGTCATTTGCGGGGCGGCTCATTCCGATACCTGTATTACATTAATAATGAATTTTTGCTTTGTCTGGTGTCCGTGACTGCTCTCAGATCTCAGGAAAGTGAAATTAGAGAAAAAATGTTTTTGACCACATAGTAACTAGATATTTACCTGTCAAACAAAGAGAATGTAGCCATGCAGTTCTTCATTGGGCCAGGGAGGACTGGCTTAGCCCAACAAGGCATGAGGTTCATGTCCCACCTCCCACCTCCCCCTGCCACTTCTCCATGCCAGAGCGTTGTGGTGACAGGGCTTGGTTGTGTGACACCATTGTGAGTGGTTTGTGTATGTGTGTGTGTGTGTGTGTGTGTGTGTGTGTGTGTGTGTGTGTGTGTGTGTGTATGTGTGTGTGTGTCTGTGTGTGCGTGTATGAGTGTGTCTGCGTGTGTGTGTGTTTATTCGCGCGTATGCGTGTGTGCGCACCTGTCCAATGGGCATGTTTTCCCGCAGTGTACTTCCAAAGAATCGAACATTCACGTTTGGCAGGGGAATAGGCGTGCCAGACAGCTGGGCAGCCCTGATGGCTGGAAAGACGGGAACATGCAAGATCGAGGCCCATCACCTCCCCCCCCTCCACAGCCATCTGCTGCCGCAGCTGCCATGCAAAGTGGCTGCACTAATTCCACCTGAGCAGCGTGAACAGGCACTGGGAACCTTAGACAAGGTGCATGAGGCATTTGCCAGTCATTTCATTGATTTCTTGTTTGTACTCTGTATACTCTTAAGCCCTGGAAGTAGTCTCGGCAAAGAAAGATGTCACAGCCTTTGACACATGCAGAATTTTGTCCTGGAGAGGGCCACCCCTCAATGTCACTCTCTGCAAATCACTGTCTACCCCCTGCAGCCTCGCACATAGGCGTCCTGCTTGAAGACCTGCAAACATATGCCCTCACAAACCACCTATAAATACATGTCTGCCTAAAGCCTGCAAATACATGTCCCCACAAATACATGTCCTACTTGAAAATCCTTGCCCAAACTGTTATACATGATGGGCTCCATTCAAGCATGCAGGCTGGTATGTTGAGGTGGCCGCTTTCTTTCACACGCTCAGCAGAGGTGAAACCATCCCCAACCCTTGTGGAAAAAGGCGTTTTGAATCTGCCACCGACCCACTCATTGTTTAATAACAAGTGTTGGGTAGTTCACACATCCCTGCCTTTGTAAACAGCCCCTTTTGCCAACAACTTCTAAGCTGTCCGCATACACTGTATGCGTGCAAAAGTTGCCATGTGAGATGGGCCCAAATTGCCAATTGGGATTCTATTTTCATATGCTTGAATTGCACAAATTATGAGAGGATCCAGGAAAGCAAGGCTGAACGTTCAAAAAAGCAATTGATGCGTAGACAAGAAGATTGGGTTGAAAATGATGTGCGTATTTAGCTGTCGATGGCCCTCTGAGATAGGGCCTTCATTCTTGCTCATTCTCCCCCAATTCCCCATAAACATGCCATTTAACCATGCTGCACTTTCCTGCGACCCCTGCACACTTCTTTTCCCAAGGGGCACAAAAGTCACCCTACACTCCTTGACGTCGTTAAGTTTGCGAGCTGGTTACATTGCTGCATTGAGTGTTTGCATCCACCATGGGGGAAACGCTCAGAGATTCGCCAATTTTGCTGGCGCTGTCTGGTTGATGCGCAGGAGGACCGCTCCAAGCGCTCCTCGCTGTTCATGCAGTACGCGCTGCTGGCAGCGCAGGAAGCGCTGTCGGATGCGGGGTGGCTGCCTGAACAAATAAGCCCGCAGCAACGTGCGTCCACGGGGGTCGCCATCGGCAGCGGCATGAGCAGCTGCAATGAGATCATTGAGGCGTGGCAACTGCTGGTGGGGTCTCCATTGCTCTGCATTGCTGAGCTTTTCCAGAACCGACAGACCATTAATCAATTGCTCGTGCTATTGTGCGCAGTAGGTCGCGTTGGCTTCTTACTTCACCATGTATTGAAGCTGAGGGCAGCTGCTGCAGTTCCCCTTGGGCTTTGACCAGTATTGCAAAACTTAGAGAAAGAGATAGAAATGGAGGTTCAAAACTTGCTCCCCTATACCTGATGCAGGGATGCTCAGGTTTCTGCAACCTGTTTGATGGCCATCTGCTTCTTGGCCTTACTCTTGATCGCCTTTGCCTGCCCCTGACGATAATATTCTCTGGCCTCTTCCTAGCCAAATTCAGCTGCAAGTGCCCCTCCCACACCCTGTACAATGTCGCAAATGAGCGGCAAGCTTTCCGTCCCCATCCCTGTGCTCTCCCATGCAAAATATGACTCGCAGCAGTTTTCCCCCTCTTGGTGTTGCTCCTCTGCTTTCCTTGCTTTCATGCGAGCTTCAGATTCAGAGCCTAAGTGCCTCCCTTCAGAGCCTCCCTCCCTCCACTTCTGCTCCCCTAGGTAGAGGACAAGATGCGGCGGCTCTCCCCCTTCTTTGTGCCCAAGATTCTTCCCAACATGGCTGCGGGAGCAGTGGGGATCAAGTGAGCTTAAGCGCGCTTTCGTGAGTAGGCTAAGCAGAACCTCCCTGTCAGGTTTTTCATCCTTGGCATGGTCCACACTCTTAATAATGTAACCTTTCCCATCTCGCCTGATGGCTGTTTGCTTGCATGTACAACACAGCTGAGCTTGAATGCATGCCCGTTGTTCCAAGCTGGCATGGTCCCAGGCATGGTCCACACTTTCAGCAGTGCAATTAGTTCCTCAGGTGGAGCTGTTTGTTGAGTGGATGTCATAGGACAAGAGTCTCGACAAGACCCATGGCTCCCGCTGAGGCCACCAGTCTTTTTGAAAGGACCATTTACCAAAGGAAATGGAGGAAGTAGGTTGATAGGTCCAGAATCCCAAGTTGGGGGGAGCAGGCTCTGGGCGAAAGCTTGGGGCCCACAATCATGTATGTATTTGGATGTGCAACCTTAAATAAGAGACACACTGTACGACCCAATCCAGGGTGCCGGGGGTGCCATGCCATCTGCTCTTGCATGCTCACTGAGGCTACACATTTTGCATTTAGAACATTTGGGGGCAGGCATAGAATGGTGACGCTGGACCCCAATTATAGCCAGAAGCAAATCATGAGTCTGCAAGCACACACGCATACACACACAACTTGAGTAGGCATGAATGCATATGTATGCAGGTATGGGTTTCACGGCCCCACACACAGTGCCTCCACGGCTTGCGCTACGGGCATACACTCAATCGGCGACGCATTTCGCATTATACAACGTGGAGAGGCTGAGTGCATGGTGGGTAGTGTGCTCGAGATCAGAAGGTTACGTATCCGCCGTTCATTTTGTCATGTAAGGATATTCAATCTACAGCTTTGATTCAAGAATTTTGGACATTTTGACAACTAAGGAATATCCAATTTGCAGGTTTGTGGTGCTAGAAAGCCTCCTGGCTACCCTCAAAGCGCCCAAGCCTTCTGTCCTCCAGTGCAATCATATAAGAGCATAGAATGAAGAAAGTTTCTTATGGGATCTCTTTCACCTTGATGCGGCTACCCTTAAAGTTTGACAAATGACAGCCTTAAAATGCGTCTATGTTCGTGCAGAGCTCGAATGCGATGATGTTTGAGGTTTGTGGCACAAATCCTGGTCCTGGTGCCATGCTTATTCGCATTTGTATTTTGCATCCCCTAGGACACTCTGCAATGCAGGAACAGCGCACAACCCACGCTTACGATTCATAAGTTATGAATCCAGGACAGTGCTCCGAAACACCATGCTTATTTGCATTTGTATTTTGCATGCCCTTAAGGCATTCCGAAGTGCAGGAACAGCGCACAGCTCATGCTTATGAAGCCAGAGCGGTGCTCCCAAGCACCAACTTCATTTTCAAGATAGAAGGAGCAAGGCAAGAAATGCTGAGTCACCCTTTGTTGTGGAGTGACAATTGGTGGATATGGCTGCAGGCTTAGACATAAGTTTGCCCAATTTGGTTCTATTGGCATCTTTGCAAGCCTTGTATACCCCTTTTCTCAACCCACATCCAAAATATCTCAAGGCCTGTATTACACCTCTGAGTTGCCTGAGGCTTTTTTGGCGCTGAAGGCTGCAAATGCCATCACTTTAAAGCCTGACCTTCATTTGACTTCATCTTGTCAATGGTTTAAGGACACAGTGATTTGCCCCAAATCCTGACAACCCATTCAGATCCACCCGGACCTGATATGGCATGTGAAAATCAGGGATCAACATGCATCATCCCTAAGCACCTTCAGCAACTGTCCCATGGTCACAAGCAGAATGCCGTTTGCCGTAACTTGTGGTCGACCTTTTATCTGACACGACTCAGGCCTTGCATGAGCGTGCCTGCCAGGGACCTCTCACGTGCATTCATGATCTTTTCGATGCACGCCTTGAACTTTTCATGCATTCTACGTCTGCTCAAGTGGCAGGTGCATCCGAGGCGCGCATGGAGGCCCTCTCCCTGGCCAAGGTCTCTCTTCATTTGACACAATCCAGGTCTTGCCTCCCCGTGCTTACCATTTCTTGTGCATTCTTATATTCCTTGTCATGTACGATTGTCTGCTCAGGTGGCAGGTGCTTCAGAGGCATGCGTGGATGCCCTCTCCCTGGCCGGCTTCTCTCGCCTGAGGGCCCTCACTGTGTCGCACAATGACACCCCTGAGCAGGCCTCTCGCCCCTTTGATGCTGGACGTGCAGGCTTTGTTATGGGCGAGGGGGCAGGGTGTGTGGTCTTAGAGAGCCAAGCACATGCTGCCAAAAGGGGGGCACCACGCGTGTATGCTGAGGTGAGAGTGTTCCCTGCTGTGCTGTGCTGTGCTGTGCTGTTGATCCCCTTTCAGTCACCTGCTGCTTCAGTCGCGTGCTTGCTAGGGAACAGCTGCTAAGTTGTTTTTTCCAAAGAATGAGAAACGTGCTGAAGCTGGCATGCCTTACTTGCCAGCGTCCATGCTGTTCTGAGCACTTGCTTTTAACACGTGTATGCAGGAGAGTCGGTAGATGTGTTTGCGCTGCCGTTTTGTGGGCACACATGGCTATGCATTTTCAAAATCAGTGTGCTGTACTGCTTGCACTGTTTATCCCCTCATTAAGTGAAGTTTAAGAGAAAAGAAACACTGAGTCAGTGTTGGCTCATGAATTGCTTGGCCTCTCCTCTCCCTTGTACAGATTGGGTGCGACCCAGGCTTGGATTTTGGAATGTATGTTTAAATGTTGAAGTCAATAAAATTGACAATTTTCTCAAGTCTAGGTCCTTTCCTTGTCAATCTTCAAAATCTTCCTTGATCACAGGTACGTGGTTATGGCATGAGCGGAGATGGACATCATATCACACAACCGCATCCAGAAGGTACGATAGGAAAGGGGCTTCAATGCTGCACCCCTTTTTAGACATGTAAAATGAAGAGACTATTTTTGCACTTTAAAGTAAGAGCTGCTTTCCTCAGTCTTTTTTCCTTGAAAATGTTACATTCTCAGTCTGGTAGCTCATCTATGAAAGGTGTATACCAAGTGCTGTTCAGTCAGACTCGCCGTCAAAAAGCTATCAATGCAAAGCTTATCTTCCTGTAGTGAAAGCTCAATGAGCGGAAAGGTGCAAACAGACTTCCAGGAACTTGGCATTCTAATAAATTGAAAAAAAGCTCTCGTATCTTTTGCAGCAAGTGATGGTACTGTCAAAAAAATAGGTGTCTGTTGTATGAAGGTTCAAATTGCAGAGGCACAATCGTATTGAAGTTTTCAAATTGCTATGGAAAGCATCCATTGTGTGACCAAAGACACAGAAATTCTTACAGATGACGGATAGTGCAACGTAAAAATAAAAAACGGCAACCCACTGTGAATGTTTGGAACGGAGACAAGGAAGGCTTGGATGGTCGTGGACCATAGAGCTGGACATTGAGCTGGATTTATGGTGTGAATCTGCTACCAACTTGTTGAGCAAGTGATTCTGGTAGTGCACGTCATGCGTAACAATTTAACATCTGTTTAACATTACCTGTCCATCATTGAAATACAAGTAGAGGATGCTGCAGCATGTAGCCTTCCCCTGTCCTCAAAAGCTACAACCCTAAAAGTTGCTAATGTTTTTAAGTGGGCTGTCGTGACTGCTACACAACCGTGCATCAATGATGCCGACTTCACGTATTGGATACTTTTCATTGTTGTGCACAGAGCTTTGTGAGAAAGTTTGCCGGAAACACGCTTACATGTCCGCTTTGCCCTTTGGCCCTTCCTTGGTGCTCTTCAAGCCTCAGAGACTGGATGCATGCGCTTTGAATTGGGACACAAGCGCGCACATGTGCATGGATCGCTGCATTAATACTTCAGCTTTTTATCAACTCTTCACTAATTGAGAAACCCCTCATTTGCTTTGCACGCAATTGACATGTAAGGCTTGGGTGCACGCCTTGCCATGGAGCGAGCTCTGGTGAGGTCAGGGCTGCAAGCCGAGCACTTAGCCTACATCAATGCCCATGCCACCTCAACGCCGCTAGGTGAGGTCGGGGAACTTTGGAGTCTGTTGGGACCAAATGATGGCATCTCCTTATGCTTCACCCAGGTTGTTAGCGATAACAAGATGCTGCAGCTTGAAGCTTTCCTTTGCCAAGTGTGCCATTTCATACCAATGCCTGCGCTCCATCTGTGATCCTGGAATTGTTCGAAACAGGGTTGGGTAGTTCGGGGGTTTGGCAAATTAAGTTTGCGCACAGTTCGATAAAGTTCGTGGTTCGACGGACTGTTTGAACGAGCGTTTGCCTGTAGGCGAGAAGGCCTGGGAGGGGGGCCAAGTGCCTAATTTCTATTTCTATCTATTTCTAACACCCTTTTTTTGGCACAGGGCATAAAGTTCTTCGAGCTGGCAATTTAAAGTTCTCGAACAGTTCAAAAAAGTTTGAGTTTTCGAACAGTTCAAAGTCCTCGAACTACCCAACCCTGGTTCGAAAGTCTTTTCATGTATTGCACACACACACACACACACACACACAAACACACACACATGCATGCACGCAAGCAGGGGATGAAACGGAGCAGCAGGCCGTGCTAGCAGCACTTGGGGCAGTGCATGGGCAGCGTGTCTTAGTGTCCTCCACCAAAGGTGCCACAGGCCACCTGCTAGGTGCAGCAGGCGCTGTAGAAACGGTGCGCGGGTGTTCATGAAGGTGATACCATTCCTTGGCTGGTCGCCGGGTGGAAATACAGGTGTTGGGGCAAATGTGTGACAGCGTGTGATCCCAGGTGTAGGTGTTTTAAAATGACATCTTCTGTGAAATTAGCTTGTCAATCTCAACCAAAGCACACATACACACACCCGCGCGCTTATGCATAAGCCTATCTTCGTGGGGTTGCAACCTTGGCCAATAGGCCAAGGTAAGGATGGCTTCAATCAGCGTACCAAACCAAGGCATTGCTCTTTGCTGTCTGTTTCACCCCAGTGATCCTCAACGCAGGCATTGAGCAGCTTTGCCCTGTAAGAGTTAGTATCCTACATCTCTTTGCATGCATGACCTGCACTCTTCCCATCGTCTCATGCATGTCTCAAGCCGTCTAGGGGTCTTCCATTTCTTGCACCGGGACTGGCTCTACGTGGCTCCCTTTGTTTCCTCAAGCAGAGACCCACTCTATGACAAAGAGCGCGGCACTTAGTTAGGGTGGGATTTTTTATGACATCTTGCATGCAGATCTTCACAATTTTAGCGTTGCACCACAATATGGCACCACCCACAGCCAACTTGATCAATCCTGATCCGCAAATCCTCCAGGTAAGGAGCTCCAGGTGAAGAGCAAGCTTTTGGTTTGAAAAGAAGAACACGTTACACAAGAGCAAACTTGGTGTAAAGCAGGAGTCGTTTATAGAGTTTCATCCTGTTTTTATAGGACAAGGATTTGAGGCTGTCAGCTTCAACCAAAGAGGAGCAAGTTATGGTTCAGTGAACGGCAAGCGCATCCCTGCTCTACAAGGCTTATCACTGCCCAGCCAACTTTTCAAACCTGACCTGAGATTCACACATTCTTGAATCTGATACAGCAAGAAAATAGCTATTAAGTGCAAGCAAATAATGGCTAGTGGTGGCTTGTGCAGCAAGTAATGGCTATTGCATGATTGTGTGCAAGCAAGCAAGGCTAATGATGGCAAGTGCAGCAAGTAATGGTCAGTGCATGATTAAGTAATGGCTTTTGCACGAGTAAGAGCAATCAAGTATTGGCTAGTTATGGCAAGTGCAGCAAGTACTGGTTAGTGCATGATTAAGTAACCGCTAGAGCATGATAAAGTAACGGCTATTGCATGACTTTGATGATTTAGTGAGACCCTAGCTAGTGAATGTAAGTGCGCATAAGTTCTGAGAGTAAGGATTTGGCCGAATTTGCTCCAAATCAAATTGCTATTGAAACAAAGTTGGGCTCATTTCGCACACAAAAATTGCTTTGTTTAGAAGCAACAAGAGCTGCGCAGTCCAAACTCCTTTTATTGCACATCAACCACACATGACCTCTTGCCCCATGATGCAAGCCTGAACACCAACACTAGTTTAGATTGTTAGGGGCAACTGCCACAATTTCTGCTGCTTTAAGGCAGTTCAATCTACTCTAGACACTCATGCTTGCTTGGTCCTTACATGCAAATGCCCTCGCCCCTGGCCTCGCCCCTTCCTTACTTCATTTCATTAGGTCAGGATAAGGTTACATAGCTGTACCTGCCTACAAGGGCAGCTTAGCTGAAGCAAAAAGGTGCCTATGACCAAAGTAAATCTAACCAAACTTGTGTAAATAATGTTATTTTGCATGACTGCTGCCCTCCCTGCTCCTCCCCTCCTCATTCCTGCCCCTACTCTCTTATATCTGTTGTCATGCTCGCTGTCGCTACTACTGTTGCCGCTGCTTCCATGCTATTTGTGAGTGCTGGCCTTGCTTCTACTAGCTTTCCCCCCTTGCTGTAAAGGGTGTTGCTGTTAGAGTGCTTCTGCAAGGGAAGAACTGCTGCCGGGTGAGAGGCAAGGCAAGGTCAGATGCGTGCTTCTGGCCACTTCCACGCCTAGCTCTCCCCAAAACGTAAATGCCCAGGACCACGCACGGCCTCTCCCCCAAAAATTGTTCAATCATTTGTGTGCACGCATTCACGGCGCAGGGCAGAAAATAATTTTTATGTGCAGAGATGTAGGGTCTCTATGTTACTATTGTTGAAATGCGACATTTAAATGTAATTGAGAACGCATTAAACAGAATGTTCAGAAATATGCATCCTTCTCAGCAAAGTTGGCGCTTGAGCTCTTACAAGTTTCACTTGGAAAGTATGAAAATGCTTTTTATGTTAAAACTTGAACACACATGTTGAATGTCATGGTTGGCTTGGGGAGCCTAACTCAATCTTGGTACTTGTGGTACCATCTTGCAGGGTCTCGTTGGTGTGACAGCTCAGCCACTCCCGGAGGGTCCCAAGGCAGCGTTGTGCAATGCATTTGGCTTTGGTGGCACAAATGCCAGTCTCCTACTTGCCACCCCATGTGAAATGGTGTAAGTGTACATGCCCCAAAAAAGCAAGCTTTTGAAACAGTTCAAATAATTGTTTGAATTTGTTTGCTGTCCGCATGCCTGGCTTTCCAGCAGGTCAATACCGTTTATGATGAATGGACAAAAGTAAGGACTCAGGCAGGAGGTGATGTTATAGAGAAAGAATGGAAGGGTTCTGCATGCTACTACTGGCCGCATGCATAAAGGAAAGGATATTTGGTATCCCCTCCCTGTGCCCCCTTTTTGCCAGTTAGGCCTTCAAGAGACTTAGATGATCAGCCAAGCCCTTTCTGTACGTGATGCCTACAAGCTTGTCACCAACAGACATGCCACCGAAGGCAAATGCAGTTCTTGAGCCAAACTTTGATGCTAATGATGCTAGCAATTCTCCCTATCCCCATAATTCTTGGTGAAGGGGACTTATGGCTCCTTAAGCCAACGTTTCTCATTATTTTTACTGATGCAGGGATTGCTTTTCGCTGCCTATGTATTTTTTCCTTTTGGGGGTGTGTGTGTCCCTAAAGGGTCAGTGAAGGTCTTGCAGACTAAAAAGCACAACTTCTGCAAAGAAAATAGAAATTGCAAGCTAAACCATGGCTGCTCTTCTTTGAGTGCATCGCATAATTCGCAATGTTTGCACCACTAAACCAGTCTGCCAGGAAGAAAAAAGGAAAAAACATGTAGGCAGTGAGAACACTCCCAACATCAATCAAGGAAGAGGAGGCACGTTGGCTCAAAGAGTTGTGAGCCTCCCTCTCCAGAGAGAGAGAAAGACAAGAAGGAAAAGTCTATGCCAGTCAAAAGGTCACGTGCACTCAGGGAAGGTTTCCTAACTAAAAAGCTAGCAAGGGTCTCACCAAAGGGCCCTCGAAACCTAAACTAGTCACAGCTTGCCTAAGAGGAAGCCAGGAGCAGAGCTAATGGGGATGTGGAGGGTTGCCGGCCATGCACCTGGACGCCCGGACTCTCCTTTTCACGCTCTCCACCGCCTTGCGCCCAGCACCCTCCCCCCCCCCCAGAAGCCCCATGAAAAAGAAGAGCATGTCCGGTGGTATTAATTGCAATTAATCTCTGTATGGCAAGCCAGTGGCAACACAATTTGGATACTGTTGACGAGAGGCTGAATGGTGTAGTCATTGTAAGTGTGTTCTCCAGGTATGGCCAGGCCTGGTCCACCAACAATCTGCGCACCTCGTTCATATTGGTTCTTGTACCGCATGTATGCAAATGTAGTTTGCTCACTGGTCACCGAATGGTGCACGGCTTCTAAAAAAATACAGACAGTTTTGTTTTTATGCTGGTCCCAATACACTCAAGCCTAATTATGTTCTGCGGCACTTGCAGCATGCAGCATGCACACTGAAACCGGGGCAGTCCAGCCAGTTGCACACTGAATTCATTGACTTACAGCAGGCCTACAAAACCGATTCAAGAAAAGCACCCTGGCCCCACTTGCAGCGAACCCGCATGCCCACCCCTCTTCTGCCAATCATTCAAAGCATGCACGGCTCTTATTAGCATGCTCTAAAGGATGGAAAAAGGACATGTCAATGACATTAAAAAAAGCCCCTGCCGAAGGGTTGCAAAGTGCTGTCACAGGGACAGATTGGGTGCATGTGACACGTATGTTGTATGCTGATGACTTGACGTTGACCGGTAACAACCCAAATAAGCTGCAAGCTATGCTGCATCACTTGAATCTTTATGCATGTAAGGAGCATCTATTTATCAACAAATTCAAGTCAGAAGTGGTGCATTTTAACTTGCCGGGACCCAACCTGCCTGTGTCCTTGGTTGGTGGCGTGCCATTGGCCCATAAGGGGTCCAATCTGGCTACCGGATTCGGCAGTTTGTGCGTGAGCATGCACTGAGGGACTGACCGATGTACCGCTCTGATTAGGAAAAGCGCATTTGATCCCAGCTGGCATGTATGCAAGCCAGGTGTGGAGCACAGAGTATGTCAAGGAAGGCAAGGAATTGTCAAGTGAATTGCAAGTGTGACACACGAGTTTTTTGAAGGGCACACTAGGCGTGGAGCGTGCCACCACAAACCGGGCTGTTCTGAGAAAGTGTGGGCGTGTGCCACCGCAGTTATACTGCCGGTAGCCAGTGGTGTATGTTCGCTATCCAGATGTACGATTGCTTGCTCTAATGGTGAGACACTGAGTAACGTTTTGAAGGCAGACTTGCACTCACGTGCGCACTCACACTTAACTGCTCAGGTCCTGGATGGATTTCAAGAATTGCTGCGCTGTGGGGGCAGTAAGGCAGGGCACTCTTGTTTCCATGCAGGAATTTACTGACAATTTCAGGCACAGGTTGCAAAATTTAGGAATTTACTGACAATATCAATTTAGGAATTTACTGACAATTTCAGGCAAAGGTTGCATCGCTATATCCGCCTACAAGGGCAGCTGAGTGGAAACACCGAGGCCTGTAACCAGACCTGGACAGGAAGAGGAAAGATAAACAAAAAACGTTTGTTGTGGTCTGGTGTTTGATGGATTAGCATTTTGCACTCGCATCCAGCCCAGAGGACCCCTCAATTAGAAACCATAAGCCTCAACCTCTTTATTAAGCAAATAGCAGACCTTAAAATGTTGTCTACAGCCCATCTTACCAAATAAGTAACCAACCTGCATATAAGGCGCCAGCTCAACTTTTGCATGCGCGCCCGCCAATTGACCAATATCCACTCTAGTAAGCTCCACTTCATGAAACATGAAGAAAATATGTTCAATCAGGACTTGAACCTCATCCATAAAGCCCTCTCCCTGCGTAAACCAACTCCCCACAACCTCACCTCCCTCATAACTTGCATAATGCAACCCCTGATGGGCCTCGGAATCAGTGGTATCCATGAGCTTATATACCCGTGTAAGACTCATGTCATCACAGTAGCTTTGCTCCAAGCTAAACACTCCCAAGATCAACGCTAAATGAAAAGTACTACTTTTGCTAGTAGCACTCAACAGGCTGGCAGCTCTGGTTAACCTCCCCCCGGCAGAAGAGTTGAGTACATCCTCCATCCAAAAAAGCATTGCCTACAAAAACACTGAAGCAAAGTACCTTCTTATCAACAACACACATGTGAATGGCCACATCAATACTGACCTCACCGTGGAACCAGATTCCTCCTTTCATACCTACCCCCGTGCAGGCTCCTAGCCAAACAGCACCCATTCCACACAGGTAGTGCCATCACCTGAACCTCGCTCCGCACCTCACTACAGACAGGAATATACAGGATGCAGCCTTAGACAAGATCATGCCACCTTGTCCACCCTTTCAGATGACATTCCTACACAAGAAGTAATGACTGCCAAAGAAACACAACCCACAGAGGAGTCACCCCAGGCCTATGAAAGAACTCGCACCAATTGTCAACTGAGCATCACTGAATGGCATTCCTACACAAATAATCCATACCTCTACACAAATTACTGCTAGATTCAATGTTATGATGCCCACTCAACAGGATTTACCTACAGAAGGGCCACCCAGCAAGCGCACACGCTCAACATTGAAACACACCTCCACTCCCATGTCTCAACCTCTTAGCCAGAATAATCCAGGAGCAAATGCCAGTCAAAGCACTGCTTAACACATCCCAACACAGCCCAACTCCCTTGCTGCAAGGGGCGAGTCGCATACTTTATACCCATTCTGTCATGCCATACATGTTTGCAGTGCCAACAAGCTCGTTACCACTAGGCGTGCCCTTGAAAACAACAATACTTCTCACAGCCAGGTTCTAGAGCCGAATGCTTCCAGCAACCCTCCAGGTCCCCATTAGCAGTTTCTGTTTTGTAGCATCGAGGTGGAGGGGACTCACGGCTCTTCTGAGCCAATGTGTACTTTCCCTAGATTGAGGGAGAGTTTCCTCTGCCTACGTAGTTTTTTTTTCCTTCACACATGTGCAGGGTGGCTCCACAAGTTACGGTATTGCTTTACCTTTACCATCTCCTCAATCTATGCACATCCAACACTCAGTTCACACACATGAGGCATGCTTGGGGAGGAGGGTGTCCATGTACGTTGGGGGGCTACCACCGGAGGCTTGCCATCACTGGTTGAGGCGCATTGAAATGCGCTGGTACGATTTGAAGAATGTCTATAACATTAGCAACCTCGGCATGAGTTCAGGGCGTATTTTTCTTTCGCCTTTTACTAAAGAAAACCGTGAATCCTTGCCACAACGAGGCCTCTCAGAATTTTTACGACCGTCCGCGGTCTCCCAAACACATGATTCAGATATCTGTTGTACCGGAATGAACTCAAGTAAAAGAAAAGGAAAACTACGCAGGCAGAGGAAATTCTCCCTTTCATTAATACAGGAAGAGGGGACACATTGGCTCCAAAGAGCCATGAATCCCCTCCACCACAAAGTTTCAGAATAAGATGTGTTAATGGGGGCCCGGAGGGTTACTGGAAGCACCCGGCTCCAGAACCTGGCTGTGAGAAGCGTTTTTTTTTTCAGTAGCATGCCTACTGCACGTGGTAACAAGTTTATGAGCATACAGAATGGGCATGCAGATCGCGAGCAAGTTTCAAGCTTGAACCTTAAGGCACGCTGTTGGTCCAGTCCCAGTTGTTTAAATTGGTTCAGGGTATGCTCTCTGTAGCAGGTCCCACCAACACCCAGAAGGATAGTGTGGAGAGTCACAACTTTAGCAGGCAGGTACAGCTATGTAACCCTTCTCTTCCCTTCCCTTCCCCAGCTTGTCTCAGTATACCCAGCAAGCCCACATTGCACGAGCAGATAATGCAGGGCGTGTGTTCGGCAGGTAGTGCATCCGCTGCGTAGACCCAACATGATTGGCCCGAAGGAAAGCTTTCCCAGCAGCGACCCGCATAGCACGTGAAGAGCACTTCACAGAATGTGGAACCACACATCATAAAGTTACCCACAGTTTGTAAACACAACCGGGTAATTTTTAAATTCTGTTATCCATCCAATTTGATTTATATTTCCTGAATTACCCAGTTTATATGGTTGTAAATTCCCCTTCATTTCGGACACTTCACTTTCCTAAATCACTATCATCATCATCACATGTGTACATAGTCAGGCAAGACAGAACATTGGGGGATTCATCACACAGTAGACATGATTCACCTACACTTCGAAATATGGGTGTGGTGCACACACCTGGCTGTAGTGCAGTGCCAGGCGTATGCTGTGGCAGCCACTGAGCAAGCCCAGCATTGGCTGCCACCCACAAAGAAATTAGGTTAATAGCATAGGGAGCAATGCTCCCTGTATCAGCTATTAAACTGATCAGAACAGATACTACACTTGATCTTAGCCAAAAGGCCGAGAAAGGTATGCTTTGATCTCGGTAGGGTGCAGACTAGCAACCGAAGAGGTCATCGGTTGAACTAAGTCACGATGGCAAGTGCGCACCTTTCCCCCCCCTCGCAGACTCTGTCTTGCCCATGCCTGGATTCAAAAAGGAAGATGCAGGCATTGCAATGTGTGTTTTGGTGTCCCAACACAGATGTGTACAAGAGGTCCATCTAGATGACCAGATCTGGTCAGGTCTTGGGCCTGCAGGTTGTGCAAGCACAGCCTGCTGAGCAAAACCACACGTTTTCCGGGTTACTGTCAAGCCGTTCTCATTGCAGGCAAGCTGCTAGCATCTTTCTATTTTCCAGATACCGGTCGATGGGGTGAAGGGGAACCATATATATTCCCTTACTCAAACGTTTACTGGCCAGGTGGAACGTCTGCCTGCCTCGCAGAGTATCCACATCAAAATATGTATATCGAATTGAACACCATGCTAGCAATGGCATTTCCTAACTGCAATTGGCAGCGGAGGGGAAACCCAGCAGCAGTCGTGTTAATTCGCCTGTGCTGCAGTGATTTGCTACAAGCAATACAACTTGATAAATATGAAAAAAAATGCCTAATTCGATCCTTTTAGGGGCCTGAAATCCGTTGTGCACAGCTCAATTATCTTTAAATGCAAGAGGAGAAGGAGGACGGGGAGTTGGATGAGGTAGCTCCCATCCTGTATCCCAAAAAGACTAGAAAAAAGCAGAAAAAGGAGGCTGGTCATGCGCATGCCGGCAACACCAACAACAAAAGCAGCAAAAAGCAGCAGGCGGCAAGCAGCAGCAGCAGATCAAGAGCACAACTGCTCCAACAGCTGGATAGCCTGGAAGTTGAGCGATGGGGAGAGGGAGTGACGGACGGGGCAGAGGGCAAAGACAGCAAGCACAACACCTATTTTGATGTTTACGGGGTGGATGTGAGTGTGACCATGCTATCGCTTTAATTGATGATGCCTGCAGCAACTATGAAACCTTGCGCACGCGCGCGCCCGTACACACACACACGCACACACACACACACACACACACACACACACACACACACACACACACACACACACACACACACACACACACACACACACACACACACACACACACACACACATACACACACACACGCACGCACGCACGCACGCGCGCGCGCACGCGCACACACACACACACGCACACACACGCACGCACGCACACACACACACACACACACACACACACACACACACACACACACACACACACACACACACACACACACGCATGCACGCACGCACGCACGCACACATACACACACAATATATTCACACAAAACACAGAGTGCACAATGCACAATTTCAAAAAGAAAAATCAGCAAATGCGCATGCATGCATACGCAGACATCCTTATAGCTTTCTTCACACACACGTACACACACGTGCACACACATATGATAGCATACAGAGCATTTGGATGTGCAAGCTCAGAACAAAGTATCTTTGCACACTGCGACGAAACAAGCAGCACAATATCATGGCATGGTATGAGCAGGCTCCCACATGGAAGTCCTGTGCGAGTAGGCATCCTTGCATGAGTGTTTGAGTTATGTACTGCCATTGCCATGTGTGCATGTTACATGCTCAGGCACGTGCGAGCGTGGAAGTCAAGAGCGGGTCTCAACCCATAGGCCTGCCAGATGTTCAATCCCTGCTGCTGTGGTCTCTGCTGGGCTCGGAAGTCACCTCATGCCCACGATGGGCCTTTGTCAAGGTGTGTGTGTTTGTGTCATGGGTCATGGTCATTGATGTGCATCTGTCCAAATGTGTATTACGTCCAGCAACTCAGGATTGGCTGCCAAGTGATGGGCTGACACTCTTGTCTGCCGCTGACTGATGTACCCTGCATTGTTTTCTTGCACATGCGGACCCCCATCTTTCCGAGTATCTCCACCCTTGCAAAAGTCAAGCGCTCACAAGAAATGTGTGATCTTTGCTGACAAGGTTTCTTTGTATGCCTGCTCCAAGCGGATACCATTCCTGTCGCCTCACCTGACTTCTTTATGTTCATCAACAGCTAGCATTTTGTGCTGCTCATCTCAGAACCGGCCACTTATCACGAGTACGCTGGTGCTGATGGCAAATGGGCTTTCCCCAGAGTTGTACAGAGAGAAGAAGGTGCGAAAAGGATGCTGGAAGGGCCTGTGTCAAGGCTAGCAGTGGCGCGTGCACTTTATCTGTACTGCCTAGGTGTGACTGTGACAATATCTAGTTGCACATAGGACTTGAAAGCAATCTGATGTCATTTATCCTTGTCTGAAGAGACCTGGATGGCTGTTGTACAGTGTGCGCCTTGTGGAATTCAGTCTCTATCCTCATTCAGAGGACTCCCGCATGGAAGGTTACCTTTTCCATCACTTGTCCGTACAAGTGGACAAAGCCATGTCCTCTTTATGCTCTGCATCAAGCCCATGCTGGGGTAACAAATGAATGTGTGACAGCCCTCACATGTTTACGAAGGCTGGTAGCCCACACTCAGCCTGTCAATGTGGGCATTCCTCACCCCCAATCTCAGATTTCCCCTCTTTTACGCTCTTCCCACCTTGTCTACCTGACCTTGGTTCCCTTGCCTCCCCTGCACTCATGCCATACTTGTAAACTGCTTCAGGATTTGCTGCCCAGCTTCCAGCTCCTAGGCAGCCCAGCTGAAGTCACCGGCACCAACATCACCGCCCGGCCAAGTAAGTATGCGCTTCTCCAAAACCACTGTGCTGTTGTGCACCAGAGGCTGCTTGCCTCATCGTTGTGTTACCCTGTGCAAGTGTGTACCAAGTCACAGAGGGACCAACACCACCGCCCGGCCAAGTAAGTGCGCGCTCTTCAAAACCACTGTGTTGTTGTGCACCAGAGGTTGCTTGCCTCATCGTTGTGGTACCCTGTGCAATTGTGCACAAAATGACAGCGGCACCAACATCACCCGGCCAGGTAGAGTCGTATTTGTTATGGTCAGAACTGGTCATACAGTATGTGTAGCATGTCGTACTGCTTGCTGACACGCTGCAGCACCCGCAGCGCAAGCAAGTGCAGCGTGCTGCACTTCTTTTTCAAAGCAGAGCAGTTCAGAACAGCCATCAAAAAACTCTTACCGTCCCCTGAACTGCTCTTAATAAGGTGCAGTTCAGAGGAGCCACCACAAGTCTATCTAAGTAGCTGAAGCCACAGCTCCTAGCTTGCTTTCTGTCATATACTGTGTGCACGTGCACAGAGTTGCTGCCGGCCTGCTCACTGCGTTCTAATCACTTTTTGGCTGTAAATGATGCTCCACTCAGGTCGGCACCATCAACTCTTTATTGGCATCATGCGCTTGAGTCATTGTCTAGGGCAACTGCTTGCATAAGTTTCTGCAAGCAATTGCTGACAAGTGCACGCAGAGAATGGTGTCCTGCTTATGTCCAAGTTATCATCTCTTCTTCTTGGGCATCCTGCGCAACTTGCTACTTAAGTGCTCGAAATTGCATGCCTCACAGAGAGTGTCACACAGACGCAGAGCCAACCTGCTGCCTTGCTGGGTTGTCCCTCGCTTGCAGTGGACGTAGCCGCCGCCATCCTGCACACCAACGTTTCCCGCAAGCGGAAACGAGAGGGCCAGCAGCAGCACCCGCAGCACCAGCAGCAAGGCTGGGTGTATGGCAGAGCTGCTCACAACAGCGTCCACCCCCCTCAACTCACCCCCCACCACCTACTGGACATGCAGCAGCAGCAGGGCCATCCTAGCATAGCTGCCCATTCCTTAGGTGTCCGGACCTCCCGTACCTGGGTCCGGGACCCCAATGCTCATCCCCCTGCCCAAGTCGCTCCAACCTCAGAGCGAACGCAAGCAAGAATCCCTTCCCCCTCACCTCCCTTGTCTTCTTTGCACCAGCCCTCCAAGCCAGCCCAACAACAAGGCCACCAACAGCAGCAATGCCAACAACCTGGGCACCCTGCTGTTGCCAGCTCCCAACACCCTCGTCCACATCATCATGACCATCAGCAGCAGCAGCAGCAGCAGCAGCAACCTTACTCGACACCCCCTGCTATCCCTCCATCAAACAACAATCTGCAAGCACAAGGGCTGCACGCCCATGACGGCAATCAGGAACGCGCACAGCATCCGCCACAACAGCCATCACCAGCCCTGCAACCGGCACCACCACCACCACCATCGTCAGCTCCAGCTCCAGCTTCAACAGCAGCAACAGTAGCAGGGTTGGCGGCCCTGCCCACCGCACCCAGTGGCCGGTTGTTGCGGCTGGGGCCCCTCCCTGCGACCTACTACTGCGCCACGGCCGCGCAGCTGGCTGCCAACAACTTCCCACTCCCCATCTTTGACGAGGCCTCTGGCGTGATGACGTGCCCCCCTGGGTGCGAATGCCTGTGTGCTTGCAGAAAGGAAAGGAAAGGAAAGGAAAGGAAGGGAAGGGAAGGGAAGGGAAGGGAAGGGAAGGGAAGGGAAGGGAAGGGAAAGGAAAGGGTAGGGCTGCATAGTAGTACCTGCCTACGAAGGCAGCAGTTCATGGGTTGGAGCACTAACTTGCCAATGCTTGGGTTCTTAACTCGTGGCTGCCCTCAGAAATAGACTGAAGCCTACAAGATTCTTTCTTGTGTGCTTGTTCCGCTGGCCTTCAAGCGCACATGGATCTAGGAAGGGTAGCCTTGCTAAGCATCCTAGGTATTATCGATGCGCAGGGCTCCTTGCCACGAGAAATCATCAGCATGCCATTGGCCAAGACCATCAGAGCGTCCTCTTTTCAAAACATTTCGGTCATGATGGAACACCTGAGCACTCTTGGTGTCATTGTTGAGTAAGGCTTTGCCGCTTTTGTGTCATGATGGAACATCTGAGCACTCTTGGTGTCGTCATTGAGCAAGGCTTTGCCGCTTTTGTGTCATGATGGAACATCTGAGCACTCTTGGTGTCGTCATTGAGCAAGGCTTTGCCGTTTTTGTGTCATGATGGAACATCCGAGCACTCTTGGTGTCATCATTGAGCAAGGCTCGCCGCTTTTTAGTCATTTGGTGGTTTTCCATCAACATGCCACTGACCCTGGCCATCAAAGCATCCGCTTTTCATGAAATGCTAACCAACAAACATTCTGCACTCCTGCATCTGTGTTTGCTTTCCCTCTGCAGGTACGTTGCCACACAGTCCAGGTACCAGAAGCAGCAGCAAGGCCAGCAGCAAGGCCAGCAGCCGCAGCAGAGCCACCAGCAACAGCAACCCTTCAGGCCTGGATCTCAAGCACCTGCATCCCCCTACCCCAATGGCTGCTCGCGAGGCAGCCCGAAGCCCTGCTTGAGTTCAGTGCCAGCTGTCGCTGGGGGAGTGGACAGCCAGACCTGCCGCCCAGAAAGCTGCCAGCCCAGCTTTGACGCGCGACAGACTGTACAGTCAGTGCTCCCGCAGCAGGTAGGATTTGGGGGCACATGGTCCCTGTAAAAGGATCGTCTGGCGTGCATGTGTGTGGTGGGAATGGGAGGGGCTGGTGCGCTATCAGGATGGCGTGCAGGCATGCAGGCATGCACGCAAGAGGGCATGATTCCGTGATCCTCTTACAGTAGCTCAACATCTTAACTCTTCATCAAACCTCTGTGATTGGGAAATAAAGATCTATTTGGTACGCTTGGGGCACACGAAGGTGCTTGCAGAATGCATGGACAGCTTAATGGCACTGTTCAGGGGAACGGGGCCGCAGGGACTGCATGTGTAGGGGTGGCAATTCCATATCATATAATCCATATAATTGGCCGACCTGATGCATGTGCGTGTAGGCCCACTGTGCTGTGCGTGTGTGTGCATGTGCATTTGCATCGCCTGCAGGGCATCCAGCATGTGCATGGAGATATACTGCAATGCGCGCATGTACAACCAGCGCCGGGTAGTTTGCATTTGCATGCAGGCGCCCCGCACTGTGCTGCATGCACGTGTACAATCAACACAGGGCACATTGCACTGCACCGCACTCAGCCTATATCCACGCAGGGTCTCCATTCCTCCATCTACTCCAGAAACAGCAGTAATCGCACATACTTCAATGCAGTGCACATCTCGTATCTCACACATTACTCCTCACTGCCCCTCAAATCTCGCACCTCACTGCAGGCCCCCAAGGGTGGTAAGCAGCTGCGCAAGCGGCAGCGCTTGGACCGGCGGGAAGGCATGGAGGGGCCACACACGCCTGATGCAGCTTCAGCAACACCAGCAGCATCCCCAGCAACACCAGCAACCTCTCAGCCGTGCACTGGAGCCGATGGGACGCAGCACCAGCGCCACGGTCAGCAGCAGGGCATGGCAGACATGCGGGGGCCTGAGCTGCAGGGGCAGCAATGCTTTGGGGATGAGGGAGAGGAGGAGGAACGAATGGTGTGTGTATGTGTTTTTGTGTGAGTGTGTGTGTGTGAAGGAAGTTATGTTCTTCAAAAGTCTTTGTGATGATTTGCTTGGAGCCTGTGCTTCTACGTTTTCTTGATCTTCAAACACGTGCCTACATGGACAAGTTCTGTGTGTGCTTGACCATGCACAGGTGGGGCTGGACTGCGAGATGTGTGTGACGGCAGAGGGGTTTGAGCTCACCCGCGCCACGCTTGTGGATGAGCATGGTAAGCCCATGATGCATGTGGTGCACATACAAACGCACACGCACACATACGTCCATGGACACATGGAATTGAGATTCAACGATTGGACGGTGTGCTGCCTCTTAAGATTGAGCCGTTCGCCACCACTCAATGCTGCAGCCGACCTCCTCTGTTACAATTTCCTTGAGGATGGCCTAGCCGTTCTTTGATTAACATGTTCAATTGCTCTGTTAATGGCGACTTGTGCCCATGAGTTTAGGTGAGCTGCTTGAAGGTTTAGGTAGCCAACAGCGTTCGGTATTTCTGCGAGGGCAGTCTTTATCACACTGCTGCTGGAGTTGTTGCATGTGCCTTGTCCACCCCAAGCGGCAAAAGTACGGGCTTTTCCTTTTGTGACCTTGCATCCTGCAAAATCGAATTCCCAGGCACAGGGTGGGTTTCGAACACGCCGGTGCAGACAACCACATGTGGCGAGGCCCTTGTATGTTTGCTCATGCCCTGCTGGTGGCCCCTCTGATCTCGGCTGCAAATCAGTCCAACCTCCCATTGGTCCCACTCATGCTCCTTCCACTGGTCCTTTCTTGGGTATTTTCACTCTCCCTCTCAAGATCTTGTTTGCTTGTCCAGGCTCAGGGCCCTTTTCCCTGCTCATTCTGTTACTTTGTGCGCAGGAGAAATTCTATTTGACAAGCTTGTGCTGCCGCACAACCTCACTTGCTCTTTCCTTTCTTTCTGTTACTTTGCGCGCAGGAGAGATTATATTCGATGAGCTTGTGCTGCCACACAACCCCATCACCGACCACAACACGCGCTTCAGCGGAATAGATGCCCAGACTTTGGCCAAGGTCACCACGCGATTAGAAGACATACAGGTACATGCACATTCATCTCCCTGTATGCAAAGCCTGCAGCAGTCCGAGCCGCAACTGGTGCACCGTTTTTCCTGGTTTGTGGTGATGTGAGTGCTTGTGCGCATGCCACCTTCGCTCCCTTCCTCATGGGCAGTATGCTGCTGTTGCGAGACTGTTGCATGGCCGCCTGAGTGTGATTGGTCTTGTGGCAAACGCGCTCTCTTTGGGTACATACTCCTGCGCTCTGTTTGTGCCGGTGCTCATGTGGTAGTGCTATCAGTTCCTGGTCGTTTCACCCTCTGCATGCATGTGGCTGTTCCTGGTTGTTTCACCCTCCGCATGCGTATGGCTGTTCCTGGTTGTTTCAGCCTCTGCATGCATGTGGCTGTTCCTGGTTGTTTCAGCCTCTGCATGCATGTGGCTGTTCCTGGTTGTTGCAGCCTCTGCATGCATGTGGCTGTTCCTGGTTGTTTCAGCCTCTGCATGCATATGGCTGTTCCTGGTTGTTGCAGCCTCTGCATGCATGTGGCTGTTCCTGTGTCTCACAGCCCCCCATGCTGCAGTACAACAGACTATTGTTGGCCTTTGAGTGAAGCATCGCTTGCTCGAGTGCATCAGAGCAAAAAGAGCAAAGGTGTACATTGGCCTCAAAGCAATGTGTGATGCTGCCCACTGCTGTCGATATTGGCGCTGCCATGCGTCGGGGTGCCCCCTGCTTTGTGGATGGTCCGCAGCCTTTCGCGGTATTTCGCTTTGTGGGCTTTGTGTTTTGTGCAGACTATGTTCTTGTTTTCCTGGCGTTTCAGGCCATGTTTCTATTTTGTGCCCGTCTCACAGTGCTTCACTTTGTCAGCTTGTTGTACTGTGCAGGCCTTGTTCCTGAGGGTGGTGGACGCAGAGACACTTGTGGTAGGGCATGGCCTGGACAACGACCTGCGTGCGCTAAAGGTGCTCCATGCAAGGTAGGATCGTGTAATGTATGTGCTTCCGAGCAGGAAGTTGAGTAGTAGGGTAAGGTTTGGACAGTGACCTTCGTGCGCTGCAGGTGCTCCATGCTAGGTGAGGCTGCGTGCTGCTTGTGATTTTAAGCATGAAGCTGAGAAGTAAGGCGTGATCTGAACAAAGACCATGAGCGCTGGAGGCCCTCCATGCTAGGTGGGGCTGTGTGCCACTTGTGATTTGAAGCAGGCAGTTGAAGTGGGGAAAAGGGGAGAGGAAGTGTGTAGGACTGATTGATCCGCTTTGGTAAGCAGCTCATGCCCTCGCAGAGAAGAGGAATGACAGTGATAGTGGAGATACTTTGAACCAATGTGAAAGTCATCTGAGGCTCTGCTGCGCGTGGCAGAATTGTCACGTTCATTCTCACTCGATTCACACTTTTAACCACCTGAATTCTTGAACCCTCAGGGTGCTCGACACTGCGTTGCTCTTCCCCCATCCCCGAGGACCACCAGCCAAAAGTGCTCTGCGAGTGCTTTGCCAAAAA
>OU611751.1:4492500-4532438 GCA_914767535.2 Dunaliella primolecta | reverse complement strand
CAATTGTTGAAAATCTTCCGACCGAACTGACCACCGAACCGAGTTTCACCGTTTAAACGGTCCCAAAATTAGGAAAGCACGGTCCTGACCATCTAAGCGGCCCGCACCGTCTAAATCATACAGCGAACTGTTTACCGTAGTGGCACAACCCTGTACGTATAGGTGTGTGTGTATGTATGCATGCATGTATGAGTGTACATGTGTGTACAACCTAGTTGCTCCTCTGCACCCCTACCTTTTCTTAAACACCTGCTGCCTCTTCAACCTACGAGGCTCTGTTTTCATGAGCTTTTCATGACCACAAATCGTGACTCGTACCTCTGTGTTGCAACTGTGGCTCTTATTTCTGTGTCACTGCAAACTCTGACTCACTACTTTGTGTCCCTGTTACTCCAGGCGCCACCTATTGTCTACCTCCTGCTAACTTTGTTCATGATGCGTATGCATTGTTGCTGCTGACTCCAGGCCCAACCTATGGTCTCCCAGATGCGCGGCCAGGGCAGTGGGGTGCACACAAGCTCATGGATGTGCTCAGCGCAGACCACGGCAAGCGCTGCTGCTTGGTTGGGCACAGGGACATGCTGGCGCGCTTTGCAACGGGTGTGTGGGTTAACGTGTGAGGGCTGGGGTGCGCAGGTGTGGGGGGGATTTCAGAAGAGGATGTTAGAAAGAGAGGGATATTTTGTTGGTGTGCATCGGCACAGGGGCCTGGTGGTGCTGCACTTAACCACAAGTTTTTGTTTTTGAGCATGTAATTATTGTGCACCAGCACCGAGGCCTGTGAGCGCGATTTGCAGGAGACAGCTTCACCCCATAGTCTGTAGGAAGGGAAGGGTGAGAAAGGGTGTTCTGTGTATGTGCATTGGCACAGGGACACACTAGTGCATTTTGCAGAAGATGGATGAGCCTCTGTGGGGCATGGGAAGCAGGAAAGAGAGCTTTGTTTGTGGTTCTTTGTCCATGACCAGTATCAAGCTCAGAGTGCAAGAAAATGCACTGTCGGTGCACCTTATCAGATGATGGTAAGATGATTGCCGATACGTTGATACATTCTAGAAAGTATAACATTTTGGAATGCACGCTCATGCACACGGGCAATGATCGCTATGTAGTAAAAGGCGCCTTTTATGGAGCAGCCATGCTCTAGCTTTACCCTTGGTTCTGTGGGCTGACAAAATGGTGCGGCAGGCAAACCTCCATCTCAGCTGTTGTCGCTCTCACTCTTTGAGAGTCTCTCGCTTTGTTTCCACCTCCCTACGCTTTTCTCACCACACACATGTACACCCTTTGCGCACACAGGGGCATGTGCAGCCATCCCTGCATACTCTGACGCCGATGCCACCAAGGACGTCAGCCGCAATGTTGCCAGCGGCAGATATGATTTTGTGATGGCACAGCTGAATTCCCTTACTGCATGGCATGCCGCCAGGTGCGTGTGTGCGTATGTGTGTGTGTGTGTGTCTGTAAAAGAGCACGCTGCTCACAGCTAAACCCTGGTTTAACATGGCTTGAGGCAGATCATCTTTTTTGAGCTGAAGCTTGCGTTCAGTTCACAGTCGATGCCCATGACGAGAGTACATGTTCTGTTTCTGCACGTGCTGATTCCCTGTTGCGTGCTGTATCCCCCCACCACTCCTGTATGTGTGTAGGGTGGCCCACCGCCGCACGCTGCACACTTGGATGCCTCAGCCCAGCTGTCAGTCCATGCCAATGGCTAAGCTGCAGAGCCCCCCGCAGCAGCAGCTGCTGCAGCCCTCAGCCTCGTCAGCAGCAGCCACACAGCCCATGCATCGTAATGGGCGCAGCAACCAGGGCTGCAATCCATCCCCCCCTACCGCTGCAACCACAGTGGCAGCTGCAGCAGCGGCAGCAGCGATGCAAGCCGGAGGTGATCAGGAGGAGCGGTTTGGGGGGGCGTCCTTGGAGGAGAAGCTGAGGGAGCTTGATGCGGCAGTGGCACGCGTGTGGGCTGCCCTGCCTCCCAACACCCTGCTGCTGCTCACCTCTGCGCATGGGGACATTGGGGAGGCGGATCGCATCCGGGTAGGTGCATCGGCGAGTGAGCATGTTCGTGTTCAAGTGTGGGAACGAGGGTGTGGGTGTAGGTGCAGGTTATGGGTGTGGGTGTGGATGTGGATGTGGATGTGGGTGTAGGTCTGTGCTCATGTTACACAACCTGGCATGCAGAAGAGGCTCATGCATGCGGCCGTTCTGCCCCTTTTAGCTCGCACGTCTTGCCAATTCAGAGGGACTGGAGTATGCAGGTTATTCGCATGAGATGCTCATTTTTGAACATAGCAGCTGGCTTGAGCTTGCTGACCTACCTCCAAACACGAACGACTGCTTTCTCCCTCGAAAGAGAACGTAGGGGACTCATCCTTTGGGCTCTCCTACTTCTCTCCTACCTGTCGCTCAGCAGCGCTGTGGCTGTGGCCTGAGCAGCGTTTTCTTTTGGTACATTCAAAGCCTTTCAATTGCTTTCACCATCCACTCCACCTTTCTTTTGGTATATTCAAAGCCTTTCAATTGCTTTCACCATCCACTCCACCTTTCTTTTGGTACATTCAAAGCCTCTCAATTGCATTCACCATCCACTCTGCACAGGAGCAGAGGGCGAAGCGAATGGCCATTGAAGGCGCTGAGCCGTGGGGCCCTGCTGACCAAGCCATGTTTGCCACTGTGTGCACGCGTGAGGCCAGGGGCTTGGCGTGGGCTGCTGTGAAGCAGTAGGCCCTTCCATTTCTGAATGAGGCTCTCCCGAAGCGTGACTGGCAATTTATCAAATGAGTGTTACTCGGCTGTGGTTATGCTGCCTGTTGAGTTTGTAAGAGCTTTTGTTTCATTCTTTCACAGAGGTGTTTCCCTTTTTTGTTTCCGTTCAGTGGCACCCTTGCTAACTTGCTAGTCAGGGAACCCTTAATGCCATTAAGTGCAGTGCACATGGCCTCTTGACTGGCACAGTCTTCATATCCTTTCTTCTTTTCATGGAAAGCAAATTCTAAGGATTGTCTTGGATATGATTAATTAATTGGAACCAAAAGACACGAAAGGACAGAGAAATAGAAAAGACTACTTGGGCAAATAGTGGCTCGTACAGTATTGACTACACCTGTATGCCATTAATCAGTGATAAAGTAAAGTAAGGTTACATCACTATATCCGCTTACAAGGGCAGCTGAGCGAAAATTCAGGCCTGTAACCAGACCTGGCCAAAAAATGCCCAACAAGGATTTATAAGGGTTTAAAAGGGGTGGCCTACAGCCCGAGACTCTGGCTGATCGTTTGCTGGAAATTCATGCTCTGCCAGCCTCAGAAATTGAAACCAAGTCTGACAAAAAAGTGTGCAGTTTGGCTACCTTTAACCAGACCGGGCCAAAAATGCCCAACTCACAAAACTTGGATTGGAAAGATAAGATATCAAGTCATGTCTGTTGCGGTCTGGTGTTTGGTGGAATAGCGCGAGGTACGCTATGCTCAAAGGCTTCTAAGTTGTTGGATCAGATGAACACTCGGAACAGTTGATGAACAATGCACTGCTGCATATAATTCATAACTAAAGAAGATTGTTTTTGAAATATCAGTGGTAACATAAAGTTCCTCTGCCTCTCCTACACATAAGCAAACGAAACCACCAAGATACTAGAGACCCTAGCTCACAACCCAAGGAACCTTTCCTAGTTGCGCTCAGCTGAACCTGGCATGCTCAGCTTTTCCTTCCGAAAAGTCTTTCTTTCTAACAACGTTTGAGTTGTCATAAAAGGCTCAATCTACTTCAAGCTGCTGTCACTTTCCTCCACAGTTTTAACTGCCTTTGATACATTAAAGAGACTCCTTTAACCTGCAATGCCGAGTCAGCGGAAATCAGTCGGCCTATCAATTGAATCTTGGTATCAGTCGACCGATTTTAAAAGTTTAGATTTCATTTGTTCCTTCGCAGGGTACAAGATAGCCTCATCAGCTGCCCTCGAGCGGTCCAAGAATTGAACAACTCTCCCTTTTTCCGATTTCTGACGTTTCAATTTTAGGTGCTTCATTCGATATACAATCTAAAATGGAGAAGCACCCATGGTTTTTGGATCTGGATGAGAGCGTCCTCCCACGATGGGAGGGCAAAGCACTTGATGGGTGCAAAGCCGAGGGTGGGGGCTGCATCAGGGGTCAGGGTCGGGTGGGACCTATGCGCCTCTGGAGGGCAGTTCACAACCAGAACGCAGGAGGTGAGAGTGGCGCTGAGAATTGATCCGGCGCCTCCCAACAAGAATCCTGCGTTTGAGACAGTGATCACCCATGTTCTGCAGCTGATGTGTTATGCCATGCAGAGGTGCGCCGCTTGGTAGAGCAAGGGGACAGCCCTAACGAGGTGGAGGCAGCGGGCAACACTCCATTGCACGCAGCTGCGTACCAAGGCTGGGTGGAGGGCATTGAACTGCTGCTGCAACTGGGTGCCAAGGTATGCATGAATTTGTGCAAATCCATGATCTGCTGCTCTTGAGAAACACGCATGCACAGATCTGCTTCCACACGCCGCCAACTGCTTCCAGCTAGGGCCCACAAAGGGCTTGTTCAGAAAAAGAGTATTTTGGTGTGAACAGAGGAGCCTTTGATTGGCAAGAGCTGAGCCATTGCTTGGAGGGTGGAAACAAGACAACAAGGATTCAAAGTCGCTGTGTCCCTTTTGTGCAGATTAATGCCAGCAACAACGCAGGAGATACCCCCTACCATACCGCACTGTACATGGGCAATGAGGAAGCCATGCTGGCTTTGGAGAAGGTGAGAAAGGCGTGTGCTGGAGTACCTCGCGGATGCCTAACAGGATCTGAAAACGTCTGGGTGCAGATCAGAGCTAAGTCTACAGCACTGAGGGTTTGAGGTCATGTTTGTTCGTTATGGAAGTCAGGCGTACACAACGGCCTGTACAATCAAGCTTGCAAATGCTTATGTTGAAAGGAGTATGTTTACTTACGTAAAAATGTTTGTTGTTGCTAGCATATCTTATTGTATGAGCCGAAGCTCGCCCTTATCGAACTTGTTGGACAAAAAAACACATATTCTTTTTGCTTTGTGTGCAGGCAGGGGCATCCAAGGCAGCTGGCAAGGTGCTTGTGCAAGAGCATGTGCCAAAGGTCAAGGTGAGCATACATGCCTCCAGGGAGGGCATTTGTCTCCCGTTGCACGTGCCCAAGGACATAGTGATTTCCCATAAGGGCCCCTGCAAAAAAGGAAAACAGTTCCTGAAAGGAACAAGAAAGAAAGAGAGGCTGGGGTTCCTAGAGAAGTTCAGGGCTCCTTGAAATGAAAAAGTCAAGACAGGCAGGCGCAAAGTTCAGAAAACAGAGATGGAAAGAGGTGCTGGGGCTTCTAGAGAAGTTTTAAGCTTCTTCAGGTAAATATAGAGAGGGATACAGACGCGAAGTTCAGGTCTTGAAGTGTAAAGCTCCTTAAGAGGAAGCAGGCAATGCAGGTGCAAAGCCTTGAACACAAAAGCAAGCTCCTAACAACGTTCAAAGGGCAAGCTCAAAGGCAAAGGCTCCTAGTGTCTCTCCCCAGGCATTGGAAAACCTCAGTCCAGAAAATTCTACGATACCATTCAATCATGTTGTCACACTCAACGCTAACCATGCCATCCTAGAGCTCAAGGCATGTGGGTGTCCAATCATCAGCATAAAAAGAGCTTTTGAGTGACAGGCCTACAGGGTTGGTTTAGGGTCTCCCTAGCAACCAAAAGAAAAAAAAGAAAAGAAAAAAGAAAAGAAAAGAAAAGAAAAGGAAAGGAAAGTCTTTGCAGGCCTGAGGCTGCGTGCATAAAGGGAATGTTCCCTAACTAGCAAGCTAGCAGGGGCCTCACCAAAGCAACCAAAAAAGTCTGTTTGCGAAGGGAACTTGTTAAGCAACATCACTCACTTCTGTCTCAAAGCTGTACATCTGCCTCATTGCTATGAATCATGCAGGAGTTTTACCAAAAAGAGTGCTGGAGTCATCACCCTCTCCCCTACAGCGACTTTGTGGAGTACAAGAAAGAGGAGCGCAAGGCACTGGAGAAGGCTCGCCAGTTTGTTATTCGCGATTGAGCCGCATAATTTGCTTTCTGATAGCATTGCTATAGATGCCGTTTCAAATAACACTTGCACAGACAAACACTTGTATAGCCAGATCTAAATGAACTTTCTTTCTAAAAGTCATCAAATCTAAGATGACAATAAACAAGGTGGCCATGCCTTATTCCTAGCACCTTAAGCTGATGAAGTAGAGTAGCTTCTACCAGGTAAGGCCTTACCCTAGGGTAGCTGGTAAACAGTGCCTCCTGGCTCAATCGTGTTAAATCGCTCATTCTGTATGGGAACCCTCGGCTGCCCTCATTTGCAGCACTACAGTAGTACAAAGTGAGCAGCCAGTCAAAACACTTCCAACAGCAAAGACAAGATAGGGGACGTATTGGCCCTTTAAGCCGTGAGTCATGGCGTGAGTCATCAGGGAAGTTAGAGCAAAGGAGACAGGTGAGGATTTAGCAGCTCCAGGTCCTGGCTAAGCTTTTTAATAGAATGAAAGCAGCTACGCAAGCCAATCAGCCACATTCAAAACACACTCAAATAGAAAGTCTGCAAGGACTGTGTGAGCGTGCTGAACGGAGTGGCATGGATCATGTATACATATTTGATAGGCCTTTGAGAAACCTAGCTGGCTTAATTTAGACCAAATTATACCAGATTTTACTGCTACACTAAGAATGGTGTGCGGGTTGTGAGTTTTCCTGCAAGCCTCATGCAGGGTTGCTGGCTCGTGTGCTGTGACACCTCCAGCTGATTCCTAGCTGGAGCTTTTTCACAGATCTCAGCTGCTTTTTAGTGTCAGTGATTCAGCGGATAGATCAATTTTGTGAGCTAAGCTAGTGAAACTGTTTGGGAGATACTGGGTTGTTGTGCCTAAACCAGATCCCTCGTCTTCTGCATACTATGGAAGGGATCCTAGTAGCACCTGGTGAGGTCATGAGGAGGGGGTGTAGGGGCTAACTGGCGTGTATATACACAAACACTTCAAGGACTCTATTTGACCAAAAGCAGGTAAAATCTCAGAAGGGGCTATCTGAGGCCTAAATTTGCCTGTGTTTTGCATGCTCCCGGCACATGTTCTCCTCAACTGGTAATTTTCAACCTTGGCATCTTCTGGTAGGAGGTTTCTGTAACTCTAAGGTTTCAAAGTTACCAGTTGGGGAGAACATGCCTCATTAGCCGCGGCGTAAACCCAACTTGGTTGAACTTGTTGGCACCAAAACTCCACATCTAACCACCCACTGCACCAAATTGGGTGATTTCCAGTGATTTGGGGTCCTTGTAACAAAAGAACATCATTGCAAAGAAATGGAATGAAAAGACCCCGTGGTTGGTGTTATGTGGCGATTTAAGCCATTTTCCATATAAAGCACCGAATTAGGTTTTACGTGCCCCATGTGAGCTTTAGCCCAGTCTATCTAAGCACACAGGCAACTTACACAAATCTGAGCATATGCTCTGGAAGTTTGTAACGCCAGTTACATTTTTCTAGAATTGTCTCAATTAGATGAAGTGGCTGTGTGTGGGCGCACTTTAGATGCAAAAAAATAGTATATTTGGGCACATTCTTAGCTGGCCCCCTCTGATATAATCTGCTTAAAGTCCACCAGCCTGTGGTCTCCCCTTTGTCTCAGACTGAAATCGCACACCACATCCTCTCAGGTTACCAGCATCATGTCATCTCCAACATGGCCACCGAACACCATATTGATCAAAAAGGCAATCAGCAAAGGGGTTGGTTCTTTTTAGGTTATGCATTTTCTCCATGGGTCCAGACAATGCTATTTGTTCCGCCCAACAAAATCTTCAAGTCCACAGACTCTGTGGCACAGAGGTACCTCAAAACAGTTTTTCTATTTATTAATCAGGATTTTTATCCTTTTCCTTTTTTTATATTTGTCAGAAAACGACTCCTCCAGCCACTCTGATGGAACTCTGGAAACCTTCAACTGTATCAGCTCCGCTAACCTCCTCCTCCCCCCCCCCCCTCTTGTTCACACTTTCATTACAGTCAACCCGTAAATAAGCCAGAGTCACCTCACAACAGCATACAACCTTCCAATTGGAATTGCAATTAGACAGTGAATTAATCTTCAAAGTCAATCTGTGTACTACCTCCTGAGTGTAAGCAGCATTGCTTGTTTTCATCACACTTGTCAATAGCTTTGTATAGCAATTTATGCAGCTAGGCTGATGAAGGACTCCTTCATCAGTTCGGAACTGCAATTCCTGCAGCAAACATTAGGTAGTCATCGATGATAGCAAGAACAGCTGCAGACTGTACTGCCTGGATTTTTTTCCGGGCTTGAAATCTTTTACAGGACAATTCCTAGCTTCCTAGGTAGTAACAGTTAGCTCTATTTCCTGAAAGGCTTTCGTTCAAGCTTGCGTTCTGAATGGGTGCTGATCAGGAAGGCATCACTAGCAAATACACACACACATACACACATACATACATACATACATACATACATACATACATACATACATACATACATACATACATACATACATACATACATACATACATACATACATACATACATACATACATACATACATACATACATACATACATACATACATACATACATACATACATACATACATACATACATACATACATACATACATACATACATACATACATACATACATACATACATACATACATACATACATACATACATACATACATACATACATACATACATACATACATACATACATACATACATACATACATACATACATACATACATACATACATACATACATACATACATACATACACACACACACACTCAATGTTGAACATCTCCCCCCTTCCCCGCTTGATCCTGGATGTTCTGGCCAGACTGTTGAGGGAATTGTGCATGCTGGCAAGTGCGGGATGTCTCCTCACCTGCACACCTTCCATGATACAACCTTTTGATCTCGCCTTACAGCAGAGGTTTCAGCACAGAAAGCCGCTGCGCCACAGGGTTCCCATACTTTCACTGCCCATGTAGTGAAAGGGTGACTTATCACCTTAGTATGTGAATGTGTTGTCACACTCGGCCTTGATGCAGTCTTCCTGTGTGGCAACGGCGTTGAGCACCAAGCTAGGAGGCAAACAAATTATATTGCCCAGCGCTCCTGGTTCAGAAGCCATTGATGATTTGGGTACATCTCTTCAAGACCTGCCTAAAGAGGTGTGTACCCACATATACTTTGAAGCATACGCTTACAGGACAATGTCACGTTTTGAGAGCTGCTTTTGTTCACGAGGTTTCGCCTCGTTTCTTGCCAAAGACATCCATTTCTTCAGTTGTTCCTCTTATCTCCGATTTTGTGGATTTTCATTAAATGTGTTTTAGCTCTCGGTGTCTCCTTAAGTTAAGTTAAGCTTTTCTAGGAAGTGGATAACTCCTACCTTGCAGCCTAGATTGTTTACGTGCTCTTCACCGCTGCACCAGACACAAATGGTCTCATAATAGAAGACTTTTCTGCTTCCTTGCCCTGTTCCTGCCTCCTTTACAAGCCCTACCTTCCTCTAATTTCACTAAATGCGGCATAGAGTTTTTTAAGGGGGATGCAAGTTTTCAGCTTTGTGTACAGGGAAATGTGTGTGTGTGCGTGCGTGTGCATGTGTGTGTGCGTGCGTGCGTGCGTGCGCGCGCGTGTGTTGCTCTCTACATCCCAGGTCGTAAATATCTTTGACCAGCTATCAGCAACCAGGGACAATGCCAGAAGCGATCCTCAGAAGCTGAATCACAGCCGGGTATCTAAAAAACCAAAAAACTTCACGCGCACACACACAACTATCTGCCTGCCAGACATTTCCAAGTGCTTCACCCACGCATATTGTAATGCAAAATGTTTCTCACAAATGGCGTTTCATCAATCCTATCTGCTCACAAATGGTGTTTAATCGACCCTATCTGCTCACAAACGGCATTTCATCTTTCCTAGCTGCACTGAGTACCACAGCTGCTGGTATCACAGAGGCATTGCATAAATGGTGATAAATGATTATAGCAAGATGCTACATGTAGCTTTTGCTCATGCAGGTGTTGACGCAGGTTCTTCTCAGACTTGACAACCTGGCGGGCGTGAGCGCTCTCTCCTCAACATGTCGTGTGCTGGCTGGAACGTCAGACCACCTCATGCTCGCACAATGGTGCCTACGGTACAAGACAGCAGACGATGCGATATTTCTGGCTGCACAAAGAGGCTGGTCAGATGTGATGTCCTCTCTTATAGAGCGATGTGGTCTGCCTTGAAATGAAAGGTATCATGGGGTGGATGCAAACGGTTTCAGGGAGTCCACTGGAGAGTTTTTCGGAGGCAGCAGACTACCAATTGGGGCCGCTTTTCCTTCTGGGCTCGCACCGCTAGGTGCGTTTGCTTTCAATTCTTATGCTATGATTCATTACATCACTCCAGGATCACAAAGCAACACCTGCGATATCACCCCTCTGCTGTGCATCTGCTGCAGAGATTGCCGCCAAATACAACCACCCACGGCTTGTGGCAGATTGTCTTAACAGGTAAGCAACTTTGCAAGGGGCATTCATTGCTGTCACCTAAAATCCGCAAGCACATCGTGCACGATCGTTTGATCCACGTGTTCAAGGCTAGCAATGGCACATGCTCTATGACACAAAAGTTCAAGGCTAGCATTGACACGCGTCCCTCCCCTTGCTGGCCAGGCCTGAGGTCCGTGCAGATCCTGATGCTCCTTGTGGAGCCCTCTACCTTGCGGCTGAGTTTGCGAGTCTGGAGAGCTTGTCCATCCTTCTCAGTCCCTTGTCACCCGTGGACGCCAACAGCCGTGGCGACACGCCTTCCAACACTACAGCTCTGCACAAGGCTGCTGGCTCAGGGAGTCTGGCGGCTGTGCGCCTGCTACTGTCTAAAGGTGCTCAAGTTTGTGTACGAGACCATATGGAAAATCTCCCTTTGAGCCTGGCTTGCCAGTCAAGCAACCGGCCAGAAGAGCGGGCTGAAATAGTGCGCTCGTTGTTGAGCGTGCACGCATCCACGGGAGCCACCCTCACCTTTCAGCAAGCTATCGACTGGGTCTCGGATGATTTATACCCCTTCACTCCAGTACATTGGGCTGCAAATTCGGGTCTACACAGGTGCTGTGAAGTGCTGCTGAGTTCGGGATCACAGGCCCTACACATGCGCACTCCTGCAACTTTCCCTCGCGTTTCTTCTGCCATCGAACGGAATCGCACCCCATTGGACCTATGCATACTTCGCTTGCAAGATGCGTCCTTGGCTGCAGAGGAAAACGATCCGCCCCCAGGTAGTTTGGCTGCCCGGCTTGCTGGTCTGTGCCTGCCAAGCACAGCAGCCCCCGCTACAAGTCATGACTTCAGCGCTCTTGCCGCCACCAAGGACGTCTTGCTGCAATGGATTGGTGGAAATCAGTAGCATCTTTTAAAGCTAGTACTCTTGGATATGTACGCTTATTTGGAGAGGTGATTAAACAGACAGTCCTACAGGTTGAGCTGGCCAGCTTACTGTGTTGTATGCTTGGTATATGCATGCAGCTTTGGCGCCCTTTGCATCAAAGTGGGAGCCGACATTTTTTGTCAGATTGTTCCTTTTGCTGTCATTTGCTTGTACTACTCTAGTAGGCATATTGTTAACATATTGTTTTCTTTGTGTCTGTGCACATAGAAAGCACAAGCCTCAGGCTGTTTGAGTTCTTTTCAAACTTGGCCAGGTGTCAATGCTTGTCTCAGGCCAGGAACAGACCTTCACATTAGTTGGATAGGAGTAATCAGTATAGCATCAGGACGACTGGATGTGACTGGATCTCTTAGGAAAATTGATAGGAAAAAGATAAGGGGGTATAATTCTGTTTGATGCATGTGCAGGGATTTGGAGGTTGTGTTGCGCCAACTTATCATCACTCCCTATGTCCATGTTAACCAAGCCTGCCCCCCAAGGGCTTTTGCTAAGAGCTTTGATGATCATTCTTCCAGCAACATTGTGGCGTTCAGTTTTCACGCTGGAGATGATATGGTTTTGGCAGCCTGAAAGCATGTGGAGTGCGCTGTCTAATTGATGACAGCCTGGGAGAGGGCATAATGGGTGAGTGGACCTCTTGAAGCGAACCGCATGTTTTTGGTTATAGATTTGCACAAAGCTCTATAAACAGTTTTCACGAGACTCCAAACAACCTATCAGAGACTAGACGTGCTATTGAAAACAGTAATGCTTCTCACAGCCATGTTCTGAAGCTGGCTGCTTCCAGTAACCTTCCAGATCCCCATTAGCTTTTTATTCTTTGTAGCTTCATGGTGGAGGGGACTCACGGCTCTTCTGAGCCAATGTGTCTCCTTTTTCCTGACTTGATGTAGGGAGAGTTTCCTCTGCCTACATAGTTTTTCTTTTCTTTCTGTCTGTTAATGCAAACCGTGTAACCCCTTCATATTGGAAGGGAAGGGAAGGGAAGGGTTACATAGCTGTACCTGCCTGCGGGGGCAGCTTAACTGAAGCAAAACGTGCCTGCAACCAAACCAGTCCAATCTAAAAAGCAAAATGAGCTAGAAGCTCAGCCCTTCATATTGAGTTTGATTGAAAGAACACTCAAATGGGCCGCTTCCTTGTGGCTTGCAAAGGATAGGATAGGATAGGGTTACATAACTGTGCCTGCCTACACAGGCAGCTTAGCTGAAGCAAAAAGGGTGCCTGTAACCAAACCAAACCAAATTTGTGCACAAATGTCAACTGGAGAAGGAAGTAAGGCTTGCAAAGACGTATTCTGTTTCAGCTGGTATGTGTGCAAGGAAACCTGTTAAAAATTTCAAATGCAAAGTCTGCAGAGCACTAAACAATTATGAGCCTGCCTGCATGAAATATGTACCCCACACTTGACTGGGCTGTATAACAGCATGCTAAATATGAATAGCAGTACTTAACGCTGTTTTGTGCAAGCCAAATTGCAGTTACAATCTAAGGATGACAGCGCTGGGCAGCACAGTTTATTCAAGCCTTTTGAGTCTTGTGTAGTTCTGAAGTTTTTGAGCAGGCTGTGAGGTCAGGAGGTGCTAATTCCATGCGTTGTAGTGCAGACTTGAGGTACAGATTGCAAGGGGTTTGGGGGGACCTGGGTCAGTGGATCTCAGAGGAAACAACAATAAGCTTGCTACCTACCAAGCTTGGTTTGCTACTCCTTTGGCATGCAACGCTCGTCAAACCTGCATACCCCTGCCTTGTTATCTTTTTCTGGATTTGCCTAAGCAAGATGCGTGTAAATTGAGCAGGTTCCGGCTTTGTGCTCATACTCTGAAAGTTAAATCGGTTGTTTAGCAGGATGGGACCTCTGTGTGTGACAAGTGTTCTTGCAACCAAACTCAAGATGAAGCACATGCTCTTTTCCACTGTATTTATGAACAAGTTTATTCTTTGCGCTGTGCTTTTTGGATCACTTACTTACTAAGTAAGGAGTAGTACTCCTTACTTCCAGGATTTTCTGAGACGCAACCTTTTTTGCTGCATCAAGTGAGTACTCCATTTGTTTCTCAATTCCTTCTTTAACAAAACATGAAGTTTCTCTTTTTTAAGTTTATGGATTTATTTCTGGCTGAGACCAACCATAAACCCCAAGCCAAACGACCTGGCTGAAGGTCACTCCCCATTGTAACCATTTGCAACTGAGCGACACAATATTGCCAGCAGAATGATCTTGAAAATGGTTAGCAAAGGCTCTAATCTTGTAAAATCTTGTGCATATGGATGTAGGCAGCACAGCCTGCCTGGCCCAGCATGACCTGCACATCATTGAACAAGTCTATAATCGTGTAATACCTCCAAACCTCTTCGACCCCAGTATTCCTGATCAAGCTAAACATAACTCCAGCCGCCCTGACGCTCTCTTGGTCACTCCTTGCCCTACTGACCGTAATAGACCACTTGATCCCCCTTACATCGGGTACTTCACATTGTCAGAGGTAACGAAGGGGTAAGGAGCAGCACAACTCCAGCCAGGCAACTTAATGAATTGAACAACCTAAACCGCCATATTCACTTAATAGAAATACTGTAAAGATAAGAGGCATGGTGCCCAGCTGAAAGCCTCACAGCAACAACACAGTGAACTGTGCAAATACCTAATTCCAAGGTGCCGAGAACACTCTCCGTACAATCCTTCTGGGTGTGGGTGGGACTGTCAACACTTCCCATTCCCTGGATCATTGAAAAAACTAGGGATTGACGCGCACAGGTCTACCAAACTTGCAAGGAAGCTCCATGCCCGTTTTGTGCAATACACAGACTAACTTACATCAACCAGATGTGCCATTGGAAACCAAAACACTCATTATGACTCTGGTGCACTGGAGCTGCATGCTGCCAGAAACCCATCAGACCCTAACTAGCTTCCCTCTTACCTTTTGGTGAGGGAGATTCACGGCTCTTTGAGCCAATGTGCCTCCTCTTTGGCAAAGCCCCCGATTCAGAGACGACGCCCGAAAGGCATTGCCTCAGAGGGCAAACCCTATTGTTTACCAATTTCACACTTTTGCTCACACCCAGCCACTGTGGCCACTCACAGCATCTCAGGCTCTGAGACTTGGAACGCCCCAACAAAAAACTTGTTAGGAAGAGTGCCAGATTTTGGAAAAGAGCTAGCCCGGACTGGTGTTGCTGCAGCTGAAGTGCTCCTGTAATGTTGTTGGACTCCTGTTGGAGTGCTACCTGGTGCAGTGGTGCAGTATGCTGGCAGGCACAAGGACACACACATACACGCACCCATACATACATGCATGCATGCACGCTTGAACAGGCATGCACGCATGTGCATGCTTCGCCAATTTTCCGCATTGCTTGCAACGCCACCCCTTGTCTCATTGCATATGCCCTTCAAGTTTACATAGCTGTACCAGGGCTCTGGATGTTCAAGTGGACTCTTGCAGCTGTATTCCAGACTGCAAAAAAGCTACTTAGGCAGAGAAAATTCTCCCTACATCAATTAAGGAAAGAGAGACACGTTGGCTCAAAGAGCCGTGAGTCTCCCTCACCAGAAGATGAGAGGAGAGTTAATGTGGATCAGGTGGGTTTCTGGCCTTATCGTCACAGATGGGGTGGCAGATGGAAATCCCCAAACATTTGGATGAGAGGGAATTGTGGTGGGCACCAAAAAGAATTTCATTGGGGTCAGAGCTCCAATAGTGTACTACACTACCTAGTAGGTAATGAGTGTCATAGTCCAAGGAAGAGGCCATTTGCTCTTGGGTGGAGGGTGCTCATTTTTGTAGGGCATTGTGAATGTGGGGTGGGAGCAAATGGCCTATGGCCTTTTAGTGAGACCCTTTCTAGCTTGCTGGTCAGGGAACCCTTCCTTAATGCACGAGGCCTTTTGATTGGCGTAGACTTTTCTTTTCTTTTCCATATGGTCTTGCGGGCTAGGAGTCCCATTAGTTCGGGTTTCACAAAGCTTGTTGGTGGAGGGCATATGCTATGTGTAGGCCAAGTGCTTTGGTTTTGTGGACCCCACAGCATTTGGAACACTTTGTAGACATCAAAACGAGTATAAACTGTTCCTGTTCCATATTTAACACGTTGATCTGATTTTTAAGGGTGACCTCTGAAGAGAAAGGAAAAGGAAAACTACGCAGGCAGTGAAAACACTCCCCACATCCATCAACGAAAAGAGGATACCTAGGGCCAAGGGTGATCTTTGGAATGCTTCAAAAGGAGTTGCTAATTTCTTGGTTGGCAAGTTGAGAGGTTCGGTTCTGAGCTTCTGTATTGGCAGTGATGTTTGGGGGAGCGGGCTGCATGGCATAGTTTAGCCTCATTAGCATATCTACCCTCATTAGCATATCTACCCTCAATAGCCTCATTAGCATATCTACCCTCATTTGCAACTCACAAGCCAATATTTGTTTCTACAAAAGTAAAATCTCATGCTGGCATTGCTGGTAACAAATGTGCAGATGCTATTGCTAAATATCCAGCAAGCCAAGCCAATAATAACGTGGCTGATACCGGGATCCCTAGCGCAGGCCCTGGCAGAAATCCTTTTTCTCAATCATTTTGCCAGTGGTTAGCCAAGGAGGAAAAAAAGAACACAATGCTGGCACATCCACAGCTTCTGCACCCAATCCTCAAATCACCTACCTTCCCAATCTTCAAAATGCTCTCAAGTCTCATATGCATACAAAACACAGACTTGGATATGGCAACTCCAAAACAGGCTACTACTCATATTATCAGAATTTGTTACCACATGTAGATAAGAAAATCAGCAATGCCTTTAGGAACATGCCTTGTATATCCACACCCATGAAGCGCACCATCTTACAATATTGCACTGGCAACCTCTATAACCAAAAACATGTGGTTTGTTTCAAAAGGTCTACTGACCCACTATGCCCTCTCCCAGGCTGTCATCAATTAGACAGCGCACTCCACATGCTTTCAGGCTGCCAAAGGCACTCTGGCAGCACCTGCAGCGCACACGCATGCCCACTTCTTTCGTGTCCGTCATTAAAATTATGTACGATGCTGATGAGTATATTTTGAAGGATGGAGAGAAGAATGCTCAGATGCACCCTAACACAGGTGTGAAACAGGGCTGCCCTTTGTCCCCTCTGCTTTTCTCTCTGTATATTAATGACATTGATGAAATTGCGGAGGGGGTGCAAGGTGCTGTCACGGGTACGGCTCAATTCTATGTGACGCACATGTTACCTGGTATATGGTATATGCTGATGACCTGACTCTGATGGCCAACGATCCTGTTGCGTTGCAAACCATGTTGAACCGCTTGCATGCGTATGCTCAGAGGAAGCACTTAGTCATCAACACAGCTAAATCTGAGGTGGTGCACTTCAATTCCTCTGGGTCGGACCTGCCTGTTTTTCATATTGGGAGGGTGCCACTGGCACACAAGGAGTCTTTCAGATACCTCGGCATGATGTTTCACAAGTGCATGAGCATGGTCAAGTCCTCTGAGCATGCAACTGGCCCCTTCATGGCGTCTACCTTTCGGGTTCATCAATTTTTTCGTGAGAATTTTCTGGCAAATGGGCCGTATGTGTCTCTGTGGCTTGGGAAGACGTATATGGTTCCAGCTGGAATGTATGCAGGCCAAGTGTGGGGCACTGAACACATTAAAGCGGGCAAGGAATTTGCAAGCAATCTGCAAGTGCGGCACATGAGTTATCTTAAGAGCACGCTGGGTGTTAAGCGTACCACTACAAACTGGGCTGTTCTGAGGGAGTGTGGTCATGAGCCGCTTCAGTTTTACTGGCTTAGGTCTGTTGTCAAAATGTATAATAGCATGCTGAGGTCTAACAGTGTGATGTTGAGAAGAGTGCAGAAAGCAAATTTGAATATTCATTCGCGTGAGCCAGCCTGGTAGACTGCTCAAGTTTTAGATGCTTTCCAAGGCCTACGACGCTGTGATTCCTTTGCGCAAGCTGTGCGGCAGGGCACTCCTATCCATATTCAAGAGTTTACTGATGACCTCAGACACAGGTCGCGGGCAGTGTGGAGAGATGTTGAAGGAGTGAACCTGCGGGACACATATAGTAAGCTGGCAACTTACCAGCCTCTTTTTGCAGTGCCTTTTGACCACATTGTGCGTGCCCCTGCCCGTTTACCAAGGCACATGCATTTGGATTTGTCTCCACTGTGGCACATGTCATGTGGAATGTTAGCCGGTTCAGACTTAGGGCACACACACTGAAGGTGGAGACAGCGGCTTGGGATACTCGGAACGCTCTTTTGTGTGATCGCTGTTCTTGTGATGAGATTCAAGATGAGGCTCATGCCCTGTTGGTGTGCAGAGACGCAGATGTTTGTGCTTTGAGAAGAAAGTACGCTTACCTGTTCAACTGTTTCTCTAATGATTTTTCAATGGAGCAACCATTTTTACAACAAGCCAGTGTCCAGGATGCTTCTGATTTCCTCTTGCAACACAACAACAAGCTTTTTTCGTTTGTTTCTGAGCTTATGGACATTATGTTGACTGGCGAGGACCAGTCACAGGCCGATCAGCCGAATAGTCTGGCTGAAGGTCCCCCTGTGTAAATCTAAATCAGGCTGCCAAAATCATATCATCTCCAGCATGAAGACTGAACGCCACAATGTTGCTGGAAGAATGATCATCAAAGCTCTTAGCAAAAGCCCTTGGGGGGCAGGCTTGGTTAACACCATGATGGACATAGGGAGTGATGATAAGTTGGCGCAGCACAACCTTCAAATCCCTGCACATGCATCAAACAGAATTATACCCCCTTATCTTCCAAGAAATTTTTCTAAGAGATCTAGACTCACCTCCAGCCGTTCTGATGCTATACTGATTACTCCCTATAAAAGTCAAACCCACTCCTTCTTCTCCTTCTACCTCCTGCTCACACAATCATGCGTTACGCAGCAGACACAAACCCACACTGAGGACCACAACAGCCAACCGCGTGAGGCAACCCCACCAACTGGATGTGAACCAGCGGCTTGTGCACTTGATTGAAATTAAGTACTGTGAAGACACGAGGCCTGGACAGCAGTTGGAGGCGGCACAGCGGCAGCATGCAGACCTCTGCAAACCCATTAATGCAAAAGTTGTGACTCCACACACCATCCTTTTGGGTGTTGGTGGGACCTGCTGTACAGAGCACAACCTTAACCAGTTTAAACAATTGGGACTTGACCACCAACGCGCCAATAAACTTGCTTGCAAACTTCATGCCCATTCTGTCATGTGTGCCAACAAGCTTGTTACCACTAGGCGTGCTATTGAAAACAAGAATACTTCTTGCAGCCAGGTTATGGAGCCGGGCGCTTCCAATAACCCTCCAGATCCCCATCAGGGTGTTCTTTTTGTAGCTTCGTGGTGGAGGGGACTCACGGCTCTTCTGAGCCAATGTGTCCCCTTTTCCTTAGTTGGTGTAGGGAGAGTTTCCTCTGCCTACGTAGTTTTTCTTTTTCTTTTCTTTTCTGTAGCCTCTGCCAGCTATTGTGACATTTGCTACAGGTATCAACAGGTATCGGCCGAGCTTGTGTCTTTTGTGCGTGTGTGTTTAAAGCTCGTCTTCAGGTTGGTGAGGCAGTGATTTGGAGCAGTGTGGGAGTGATGTGGCTCACCGTTGCGTCTGTGTGAGGACTTCAATGAGAGCGACGAGGGCAGTCTGTCAGAACAGACTGAAGTCTGTACCAGCAGGAGCACCTTACATCTCTGATACTCACCCTCGTTACCTTGACACAAATAATTTAAAAAGCTATCATGATAATACCTGGAACCAAAAAAGGGCTATGAAATAATGGAAGTCAAACAGGACAGTCAGTACCTTGTACTTGACCAGCTCTTGAAGCAGTGGAGTGAACAATGTTCCTGAAGTCTGTATACTACTCTGCCTGACCTGCACTAAATGTACTCCAGCAGAAATCTCTGTGAATTAGCACACGATACAAAATGGTTGGCTATTTCCTGAGGCCGCCACCTCCGTTTCCAGACGCCGCCCTTAAAAGCGCGCATTGCAGTAGATCGCTCAACCAAGCCCCGTCCAACCCAGCTCCCTCTTGGTGCTGCCCTCCCCATTCTACTGGTGCTGCTGTGCCTCCCTTTGTCGATGCAGCAAGGGCGTTCTCTGCAGCCTGCAGAGTCCTGAAAGACACTAGCATGCGCTGTCCATTGGATCCTCCATAGCGGCGGAGCTCTGTGTTGGGCTGGCAGCTGATTGGATCTCGGAAGTCATGGGACAAGTGCTGGTCTTTGGGGCCGCCTGCTGGGTTGTTGCTTTGGGATGCAAGGAGTTGGTCAACGCTTGATGCCACATCACGGTGCACTACCCACCTGCAGGGGTTGTGGGGTGCAGGAGTTGAGGTGCTTGTGCTCCCAGGTTGGAGCTGCCTTCTGTCATGGAGGAGACAACAAGCAGCTCACACTCTTTTGGAGCAAGTAGCTGACAAATGAGGGGTCCGGACTGGATTGGTGCAAATTCAGAAAAGAAAAGAAAACTACGCAGGCAGTGAAAACACTCCCCGCATCAATTAAGGAAAAGAGGATACCTAGGGCCGAGGCACCGTGTATCCCCTCCACCAAGAGAAACAAGAAAGAAGTCAATGGGGATCAAGAGGGTTACTAGCAGTAGCAAATTCAGGACTACTTTTGAACTCTTGATAACATGCAGCAAAAACAATGTTGAACCTGAGTGAGGGTCCATGTCGAATAAAGGAAATCTATGGTTTTACTTGATTTAAATGCTGAGGCTTGGGGCAAAAATAATGTCCAGTTGAATGGGGTGCTTGAGCTTGGTACATTTGGCAATTTCATGAAATAAAAGAAAACTCTTCCAACATCAATTAAGGGAAAGGAAAGACATTGGCTCAGAAGAGCCGTGAGTCTCCTCCACCACAAAGCTACAAAAACAGAAAGTGCTAATGGGGATCCGGAGGATCACAAGAAGCACCCGGCTCCAGAACCTGGCCGTGAGAAGTATTATTGTTTTCAGTAGCACACCTAGTGGTAACAAGCTCGTTGACACACAAAACAGAATGGGCATGAAGTTTGCGAGCAAGTTTAATGGCACATTGGTGGTCCAGTCCCACTTGTTTTAACTGGTTAAGAGTGTGCTCAGTATAACAAGTCCCTCCAGCGCCCAGGAGAATGGTATGGAGAGTCACAGCTTTTGCACCAATAAGTTTGTAGAGGTCCACATGCTGCTGCTGTGCCGCCTCTGACTGTTATGAAAATATCATAATTAGTTGCAAAGCATTCATCAAAAAGAGAGGGCATTGCTAAGCAGCGGTTTCAAAAGCTCGGATTGGGCCTACAAATTGAGAGAGGGAATATGTGAGCACAATCAAAACAGGATCCCCACACTGATTGGCATTTATTTCTGGCACAGGACAGACAAAACACAAAAATCCAGACAAGCAGCATGTGCTCACACACACACGCTACACACACACGCGTGCAAGCGCACGCACACGGACACATACATTCACACACATACAGACCTGTAGTCAGGGAGGACTTCAATGAGGATGTCAAACACTGGTGGCCCTTTCCTCACTAACTTGACTTTTTGCCCCTGATTTGTGCGTTTTGCCTCCTCATCTCCCAGAGTGACCGACTGCACATGCCACAAGGACAGGGGTACTCTTTGTCAATTAACAGTGGGAACTGATCGAATGTGTGCTCATTTTGGCAGAGCTGGACAACTCACCCCAAAAGCAGGCATGTTTTTACATGCTCCCAGCATAGGTGTCCCATAACCTGGGACGCTAAAGCTTGGTTTAAACTGTGTTGAGATAGAGCTTAACAGTCCCAGTTATCGGGACTTACGCCTAATCAGCAGCGGCGTGAACCCTACTTTTTGACCACCAGAACTCCATTCTGGGACACCTACTGCACCAACTTGATTAATTTTTAGTGATTTGGAGTCCTTGCACAAAAAAGCAGCGTTGCAAAAGAAATGGGATGAACAGACCGTGGTTGGTGAGATGCAGGACTTCATACACTTCCCTTTGAGAAAATCCACAACGCAAGGTGCCACAGAGGTCAAACTTTGACCTCCTTCTTTCCTTTTTTTAAAACACAGGATTTTTATGAAGTTAAAAACAAAATTTGGGAGTGAACATTTAATTGCACCAAGTTGGCCCCAGGGTGGAGTTGTGGGCCTTTTTGGGGTGATCATAGGCAAGCAGAGTGATCTGGAGTCCTCCGATTTTCTTCAATCTTCAATGTTTGGTGAACATGAGATTTCATGGGGGAAAATACAACTATGTAGACAGAGGAAACTCTCCCTACATCAGTTAAAGAAAAGGTGACGCGTTGGCTCAGAGGAGCCGTGAGTCCCCTCCACCACAAAGCTATAAAACAGAAAGTGCTTATGGGGATTGGGAGGATTTCTTGAAGCACCTGGCCCCAGAACCTGGCTGTAAGAAATAATTATGTGTTCAATAGCACGCCTAGTGGTTACGAGCTTGTTTGCATACAAGACAGATTTCATGGGATCACAATGATTGGCATGAATACATTTCTTACAGAAAACCGAGAAAGAGCATAGCTAGCAATATTGGGGAGTTGTCCACTTCTGTCATTTTGTTTCTTGATTGAGAGTCATTCTGCGCTACCAAAGATGTAGCACAAAATTGATTAGAATCTGATCATTCCATTTTCACAAGATAGATCCGAAACTCATGTTCCCAATTCATTCACCTGATTTTTTTGTTTCTGGCAGCTGGCAGCTGGCTACATGCCTGCCTACTACCAAAACTGTTTTTTCCTTCCTGCATCTTCCAATATACCCTGAAGATTGCAGGCCAGAGCAGCCATTGCACATGTCTTGCAATGTCCATAAATTTTCTTTGAAAAAAGGAACGCCACCTCTTCAGCATGTTGAACAGGCCTCTCCCTATTTGCATCACAGCACAGCATCTCTGTTTTTAGCTGACCCACAGGACTTGTGGCATATGGTTTTAAGTCACCTTCATACCATTCAGTTAGGTGTGGGTGAAGTTATCTACAACCCTCAACTTTGGAGACCCTTCAAAGGTTGGTCTCGGCATTCATAAAACCAATCTTGCTAAGCTTCATGTTCATTCTGTACAGTATAAACTTGCTAGCGCCAGACGTGCTCTTGAGAAAGCTTCTTTCAACAACCGTCTCCAAGATCAGACACAGTGATACTGCTATTGAAAACACAAATACTTATCACAGCCAGATCCTGGAGCCGGGTGCTTCTAGCATCCCTCCAGAACCCCATTAGCACTTTCTGTCTTGTAGCTTCGTGGTGGAGGGGACTCACGGCTCTTCTGAGCCAATATGTCTCCTTCTCCTTAATTGATGTAGGGAGAGTTTTCTCCGCCTACATAGTTTTAATTTTCTTTTCTGCTAGTAAACCTCCTGATCCCCATTGACCTCTTTCTTGTTCTCTTGGTGAAGGGGATACATGGCGCCTCGGTCCTAAGTATCCTCTTTTCCTTATTTGATGTGGGGAGTGTTTTCACTGCCTAGGTATCTTTCTTTTCTTTTATTGTGGCGTCTCAAGGCTTACCTCAATCCCTCCCAAAAGGGGTAGGAGCTCAGGGTTCTTCATTAAGGAGTGGATGTCGTGACCATGTGCAGTCCCGATCAGCCGCACGCCACGCTGGGAGATGGTCTTGGCTGCCTGCACCTCCTATGCGGGATTGAAGCCAGGAACGCATATTCCACTGTAAATGTTGCAGCTATTGATTTTGTAGCTGTCATCCACCACAAAGAGAAAGGCAGGAATGGAAGCAGCACAGATCCTGAGCAGAGCGTGAGTGGCTGCTGCCAGAGTCGCCTGAGTTACCTCCTGTTATAAGGACATTCTGGACTAGACTGAATGACAGACTAAAAGATGGGTTTGTCCAGCAAGTCAGTGTGCACATGCCCATGCCTACATATCCATGGCAGCCCAATACAAGCCTGGAGTCGGGAACCTCTTTTGCTTGTTAGAATGCACTAACCTTCACAGTTCCAATCTCATCTACAACCAGGACGTCTGGGCAGTGGTTCTGCACAGCCTCAACGAGCACCTCGTGCTGCAGGCTACGCCGGGGCACCATGAAGCGTCTTGCAGATCCAATGCAGGGGTGTGCAGAATCTGCGTCACCTGTAATTGCAGGCAAGCCAATCACGTGGTCAAAAAGGAGGTGTGGAAGGATGACACTCAAAATAACAGAAAAACGTGTAATTCCTCCCCACCCACGACCCTTCTACACAACTAAGAATGGCACAACCTGCTCATTTTGTGCATCAACACCGCCCAAGTACTGTAGAATATACTTTTTTAATCATGAAGGAACGTTGCAGTATGATCCCAACATCAGACAGCACTTGTAGGTCAAGCCCAAGAATATATGGAAATTTCTTGGCCATGCTGCAGATCCTTTCAGCTGTCCAGGATGAAATGCACGAAAGCAGCAGCCACCGAGCTACCCGTAAACCTGGAGGGTCCCTCACAGGAGAGGTGGTACAAGGTGCAATTGTTGGGGCCCCTGTGAAAGAGAACTTTCAAATGGGAATTTGAGGTGAAATAGAAGATGTTACGCAAGTGCACCCGCAACTGCTCTAACCTACACAGGAGGACCTGGCAGGTGTCCTCTCTGGGCTTGGCTTGTGCTCCGTATGCAAGATGTTTGTGGGGAAGGATTTGCCAAAAGTGAAGCAGTGGGCAAGAGGTGTTTTGAGGAGGAGGGACTCATCAACATCAGCATACAATGGTCTTTCCAAAGTCTCCAAGGAAGCCGCAGCAACGACTGAAGCTCATTTTTTTGGGCAGATTTTGGTGCTCAGCACAAAATTGAAGGTAAATACAAATAAATGAAGGTCAAAGGAAGTACAGATCAAGAAATGTAGGTAAACAAACAATTCGAATGTGTAAATGGTACAGCCGTTTGAGCCACTCGCTAAGGGGCTAAACCTGTCAGACCCATCAACAAAAGCCATTCTTTCATGTATGCTTGCATGATTGACTGACCATGTCTGGACAGCAGCCAACGTATCAGGCTCTATGTCAGCCGTCATCCATCAAAAATGTGTTCTTCTTCTTGAGTAAGCAGTGAGAAGTTATGGTTCTCATTAGCTTACCGCTTGCTGGCAGAAACATAAAAGGCGGCTGTAGGCTCTGTGTTCATTCAGAGTACGCAGTGGACACATGCAATGCCCATCACAACAAGAAAAGTCATGCGACAGATACCTGCAATCTCATTGGAGGTGTCCACTACGATCACTGCCTGGTGCATGGTGTCTGCCAGGATCTTTGTAATGTCGCGCAGGATGGTGGTTTTGCCAACCCCGGGCTTGCCCACAAGCAGGATGGAGCCCATGGTCAGGTCCGTGGGGCTGCAGATGCACCCAGATCAGCATCCAGGACACTGCTTAGCAGTGTTCAAACCACAAGGCATGGCTGATAATCAAGCTAGAACCATCTTCAAAAATAAAGTAGGTGTTACCCGATTTAATTGCAGTTTTCCCTGTGTTGGGGATCCTTGCATGTGCATTTGGCCAGCTTTGCATAAAAAATCAAATCACCTGGACAGCACTGTGCAGGCACAACAGTTCAGAAAGACGCATGCATGCTGTCTTTAATTCTGCAAGTTGGCTAGGCAACTAAGTACACCTGCGTGAACATTTTCATTTCCCTAAAAACGGAAGAAACAAATTCAGCCAGGATATATTCAGCTCACCCAAATCAGCAACGAGTACCTTAGCAGATCAGCAAATATGCTGGCCACTCCAGGGATGTGGCGGCCTATCCTATAGGTGAGAGCGTGCACCTCTCCGTCCTTATTCTTCATGCCGCTGATCCTGCAAGTACACTCCATGAGTAACAGGAGCCTTGTAAACAACTGCACAATTGAACGGGATAATTGCAAACAGCAAACAAGCATTGGGTTTCAGAGTTGAAGCAGAAACTCAGAACAAAGCATCTCGACGCAATGATAAGTTTCCTTTTTAAAACCTTTTTTGTAACGAACTATAAAACAGATTAATACAACGGGCAGGTGGCAAGTGTGTCAAGGATAAAGGAGAGTTAACACCCATGGCAAGCACGCATCACGAAAAATTGCCCTTGCCGCATTCCCCTACTACAGAGTGCATATGTGCATCAACCCCCCCCTGCACACACGCGCGCGTGCACACACACACACACACACACACACACACACACACACACACACACACACACACACACACACACACACCAATTCCTGATCTTCACCTTGCCGTTTAACTCCCCCCCCCCCAAGGATGTACTTTGTGCCTTTGTAAAGTCATCCTGGGCTGATCCTGTTTATAATGCATCATCTGAAGTGTGTGAACGTCAAAGACGAAGCCCACCTGTGGAGGGTTCCTGGGATGCCCATGCGCCCATCACTGCCAAAAGGATTGCATTGCTGTGTCAGGGTAGGCCCTGCTAGCTTTGAGCCCTGCAAAAAGCAGATGTGTAAAACTAAACACTTTGCAATAGGATGCTCATCAGGCAGACGTAAGCTGTGCAGGCAGAATAAGCCAGACTTTGCACGTGCTCTGGTAGCTCTTGTTCAAAAAAGAAGTTTCTTAAGCTGGCTCAGTGGATTCAATATTGCCATTCTGAGCACAGGACTTTTGGTACCTAAGCGAACCATCATGAATGTTTGTAAAAGCTGAGATAGATGGTGCAGCACTTTGGTGCCATTTCACAACGGCAATGTAACTACTCCAATTCTCAAGACAAACCATCAAAACACCCACCTGGAGTTTGTAGCGCTGTTTGGCTAGTGAGAGCAGAGAGACAGCCCCGGCCACTGATACCTGCAATGTGGAAAATGTGCAGCCAGTTGCAATATAAATGTACAAAATGACATGCAAAAATGAATATGTAGAGAAATTAAGATTACTAGCCAATCTAGCGTGGGCTTATGGAAGCCAGTTATGGCACGTGCTTTAAAATGAAACTTCATTGCCCTTTGGCATAGAAAATCAGCTAAGCATGTGCCCAAATATGCTCCTTGTTTGCATTTTAAGTGCGCCCACTCACGGCCACTTCATCTGATCGGCACAGCTTTAGCTTTAAAGTGTAGCTAACGTTACAAGCTACCAGAGCATATGCTCAAATTTGTCAAAAACTGACTCTTCATACTATCCTTCTTGGTGTTAGTAGGGCCTGTTAGATTGAAGGTACCCTTAATCAGTTCAAACAACTTGGACTTGGCCACCAACGTGCCATTAAACTTGCTTGCGAGCTTCATGCCCATTCTCTTATGTACGCCAACAAGCTTGTTACCACTAGGCGTGCTATTGAAAACAATATACTTCTCACGGTCAAATTTTGGATCTGGGTGCTTCCACTAACCCTCCAGACCCCCATTAGCACTTGTTATTTTACAGCTTTGTGGTGAAGGGGACTCACAACTCTTCTGAGCCAAGGTGTCTCCTTTCCCTCAATTGATGTAGAAAGAGCTTCCTCTGCCTACGTAGCTTTTCTTTTCTTTTTTTTGTGCAACTTGCCCTGTGTGCTTAGGTAGACTGGGCTAAAGCTCACATGGGGCACGTAAACCCTTATAAGGGGAAAATGGATGAAATCACCACATAACACCAACCACTGGATCTTTTCACTCCATTCTTTTTGCAATGACATTCTTTTGTTACAAGGAACCCATATCACTAAAAAGCACCCAACTTGGTGCAGTGGGTGGTCAGATACGGAGTTTTGGTGGTGAAAACTAGGGTTTACGCCGCAGCCAATTAGGCATGTGTGCCCAAATTGGTACCTCTTGAACTCTAGTGCTACAGAAAGACATAACAAAGGAACCCAGGCTTGAAAGGTGCCAGTTGGGGCACACCTATGCATGGGAGCATGCAGAAACACCTGTTTTGGGGGCCTCAGCTGACCCCTCTGGCCCTTTGGAACCTTTTGAAAGCGCTCCTCACACGCCTACAACTATTCCTGCCCTTTCGAACTTTCTTAACAGCCATGAGTGCTGATGCAAGGTGATAAAAGCAAGGCAATAAAAGCTTTTTTTAAGTACAAGCACCTTGATGGGCAGCTCGTCAGCACTCCTGTCACGGAAGCGAAGCCACACATTGCGTCCCTCATCAACCACAACTTCCATCAGCTGCCGTCCAGGAGTGAGTCTGCCCATAGCCAACGCCCTGAGCCTGATGAAGGGCACATGCAGAAGAGGCTCATGATGTGCTGTAGTGTGTGTTTCAGATCCATGGCAAATGATCTTGAGACAGTACATGCGAGGCGGTTTCTCTTCCACGTAAGTATTAGGCATCAGGCTGCAGCTTGTATAACAGCATTTCAGCAAAGGAAATCCCTTTACTTGGCAGGCTACCAGACATCAGTTTATATACACTGCTAACAGTAGACAGGTAGGGTCAAGGAGGTATTACACAGTAGCTAATAGTGAATACAGGCAGAGTCAACGAGCTACAACACAGCAACGAATGGATCCTCAATCTCTGCAAGTCAGGGGCCAATGGATATATTGCATCGCATGCCTTCTTGGCTCTCTCTCTGAGACACAATACCATGCTTACTTTGCACTCAAAGAGCATAATACCAATCTGCGCAAGCTTTCAGATTGTTTCATGCTCATAAGGTCCTGTGCCGTTTGATTGTTGCTCCCCGCAACAGCATTCCAAGTCGGTGAAGGGACACACGGTGCCTCTGCCCTAGGGATCCTCTTGTCCTCAATTGATGTGGCGAGTGTTCAACACAACTGCCTAGTTTTTCTGTTCTTTACTTTTCCAAGTAGCCTGCATAACTCACTCTTCTGGCAAGAGCTCAAGAACCGATGCAGCATCCTCATCGATCTGCTCCATCTCACATCTGCTGCTGTTGCTGCCATTACTGCCCACTGCTGTACCTGCTCCTGCTGCCTCAGAACCTGTCATGCTTGCTCCAGATGTGGCTGACCCTTTCCTGCCTGGTTGACCTCCATCTCCATCCAGGCCTGGCAGGAAGAGGCTGAATTCCGGTGCCCAGTTCTCGCCAAACTGCATCTCAAACTCCAGTGGCGCTCGAGGCAGCTGTGGGGCTGGCCGAGCCCTGCCCAAGGCACCCTTCTGCTCTCCAGCATGCTGCTGGTGGCGGAGGTGGTCCCTCAGGACAGACAGCCACTCTGGACGTGAGCTGTTTTTGGTGTTGGGCTTGTGCTGGTGAAGATCAGCCTGTGTGGATTTGCACGCAGCAACTGGAGCATGTTCCATGCATCACATCTGCACCTGCTGCAACTGGAAGTGTGCAAGACTTTTCCTACGTTCAGGTCAAAAACATTACTCCTGTTTACAATGAATATTTGACCCTGCTCTTGTTTAGCCCAAGGGACAATAGGTGCAATTAGTGACTCTGTTAATATACATGCCCTGAGGCATGAAGCTAACATGCATGTGTTGTGCCTTTCAAGTCATAAGGCTAACATGCATTGCATCTTTTGGGGCATGAAGCTAACATGCATGCTTTGCACCTTTTAAGGCATGGAGCTAACATGCGAAGCATCTTTCACTCAGGGTGTAACACACCAGTTGTTTGATGGGCTACTCAAGTGGCTGGCAGATGACTGTACACAACAAGCATATCCACTCTTTTGACCAGCTTTCATGCCAGTGGTCTGATGCTTTAATACAGGAAGCAGCACCAACAGATAAATTGAAGAAGCAACTCACCTGGACCTGACTCAGGGCAAGCGCAACTCTGCAGTCCAGCGCGTTGAGGTACCGAGCGATGTGGATCAGGTACGCTACATCTCCGACTGCATAGTCAACAGCGCCTGGGCCCAGGGGGCGCTGCATCCAGAGCTTGCTGGAGCCCCTGTGAAGCCACATTGCTCAGCTGTGTTTGTGTGCTGTATGAAGGCTGTGTTGCACAGCAGACTTCACAAGCATTGAAAAATGGCTTTGTGCTTTCTCTGGATCAATACAACAGGTTGGGCAGGGCTGTCACAACGAAAGTCTGCTGCAGCGAGAGTGTGCTGAAAATGCCTGATGGTCTGTCAAAGTCAGGTGTGTGAGGTGTGACCTGTATTTTGTTGGGACTTTTCCATGGACTCGCTCTTTTATCCTTCTTCTGTGGAGCATCCTTCTGAGTATTGGCGCATTTTCCTTTATCCCTGGCCATGTGCCAGGGGTGTTGCTCCTGATGTAATGATGTAACCTGGTCAGCTGGTCCGCCCTTGTCCGCTCTCTGTCTCTCCCTGTGCTGTGCAGCCATGCCAGCACTCAAGCAACGCAACTCAAGCAACGGCAGCAAAGCTAGCATCAGGCAGTGGTGCAGCTCACCCACATCAAATCAGCATTTATGCTGATCAGCATGCAGCCTAAGCTTGTAGCAGAGCATTAGCACGCTCTCCCCCCTTCACGCCTCTTTTTGGTGCGCCATCCAAGAAGCTGGACCTGAAAGAAAGGGAGCTGCAGAAGCACTTCCTACATGAAGTGCTTCTGCAGCTCCCTTGCTTGTCTGGGTCAATGGTACGCAAATGAAGCTGTAGCTGTTGCACCAGGTCCTGTAAAGATTGTTCTTAGTAATTGCTAACCCTCCGTATTGCTGTCCTGGGCCTTAAATAGCTCTGCAGACGACATAAAACTGTGTCTGATGCAAATCACCATTGCATCCATCAAGACATGTTGGGTCAAGCTCACCCCTGCACAGAATTGTATCATTGATCCTAGTGCTGTACGGCAGCCTTGTACATGTAAAGACAAAACATGAAGCTGAAAGGAAGCTTTCCCAACACACTCACAGGGGATCTTGCTGCCACGAGAGGCACATGACTGCCTTCTGCCGCGCTGCCGATGCGCAACCACAGAGCTCCATCAGCCGGCCCAGCCCAATGCGACGCACAGAGTTGACAGCATCTACAGACATGCCACAGGATGCTCCCTTGCCAGCCGCGGTGTTTTGGAGACTCAAGAGGGAGAGCTTGCTCAGGGCGTATGCGATCTGAGTGTCCAGCACAGGAGTAATGTAGACGCCGCAGGCTTGGTGCAGACGCGCAACATCCTGCACACGGCACAGCAGCGGCAGGCGCAGTGCCAATTTGTGGCTTGGAAGGGAATGAAGAAGACCATCTATGCAGGCTGCAGGACTTGAGCTGTGGCTGCATGATTTGGCAGCTTCAAAGCAATACTTTGCACTGCACCTGGTATTTTTGAGCAGGTGTTCTAATTGCACATTTGCCACACAGGTCTGACAGTACATGCTCCTACAAGTGGAGACGTGTCACGTGGAACAGATCAAAAGACTGAACCTTTTATTTGAAAATGTGCTCCCAAAGTCTTGTGACAAGATGTACAAAACAAATCTTTGCTATGCAATTGTTAAACAGCTAGCTCAAATCGCGCTTTGACCATCGCAAAAAAGGTAGAGCAAGGTCTGTTGAATGCACACTACGCACCTCGCGGCAATCGTGGAGCACTTTCAGGGTCGCAGGAGCTTGAAGCATGGGTTTCAAGCTGTGGAGCAAGTCTAAGCTGCCAGCTACTCCATGTGATGCTGCTGCAGCAATGGGATCAACAAGGTAGGCCATCGCCTGCAGGTGTCCACTGCTGCTGTTGCTGCTGCTGCTGCTGCTGCTGCTGAAAAATAGATCAACTGCTGGTGCAAGGATCTGCACCAGACACAGCTGAGATTGCTGATCAGGGTGAGTGGACCACTCACAGTCCAGTGCAACCTCAGAGCAGGCCTGCAGGTGCTGGAGCATGAGCATGTGCTCCAAGGAGCCGCAGCTGGTAATGATCTTGATGCTGGGGGCTGGTGGTGCTAGTGGGGCTGGTGCTATGGCTTGCAGCAAAGGTGGCTTTGGCATGAGGCTTTCAGGGGGGAGGCTACTGTGAGCAACTGATTGCTGTTTTTGGGGGGCCTGATTGGAGGGGGGAGCCTTGCTTGAGTGTAATGCAGAATTTGCTGCTGCCTTTGCTGCTGCCTTGGATTGAACGACAGCGGTTGCTGGCTGCAGTTGCTGCTTCTGCTGCTGTTTCTGCTGTTTCTGCTGCTGCTGCGTTGTTGCCCCTGCCCCTGCACGGCCCAGCTGGGGTAGGATCTCAGCTCGGAAAGTTGAGGAGAGGCGGATGCAGATTTGGCTCCCTGGTGCCATCGGAGGTACCTCAAATTGCCCGTCTGTGCCCTTAAAGATGTTTCTGAGCTTGCTAAAAGGCTTCAGGTTAATGTTGTCTCCAAGCACAGCCCCTGTCAAAGCATCTCCTTTTACTTTTTGACCTTTTTTGCAGCCACCCATCCCCAGCAAAAGCTGCACAGCCATTCGCTTGACAGGAGCATTAGCATCGTCCACCCAGTACTGCTGCAAGATACCTTGGAGCCTAACCTCATCAGCAGCCTGCATGTGTAAAGAAATTTACAACTGTTACAAGAGTGTGGCAGGCAGGAAGGGTCTGCAAGCCGTGTGGACAGTGCTGGATCATGCATGCATGCGTATGTACATGTGTGTGTGCGCGCGCCATCACCTTACGGTCTTCTGTCATATTGAATGTCAAAAACAAAAAATGAGATCCCGTGGAAAATCCCCGAATCCCGAATTTTCACAATCCAGGCGAGCACCCCCCCCACAAATAGTTTAAGAGGGTTAAAATGTCTGAGCATATTGAACTCTGCCATATCCGTTTGCTAGGGTGCTTGAATAACGCGATCAGTTCATTCATGCGTCCAAAGCTTCAACTTGCGCTTGCATGCAGCGGCAAACCCTCACGCTGGCAGCAGGACCAACAGCAGGACCCCGCCCCAACTCCTCGACAACAGAAGCGTGCGAAGGCCTGGGCCAAGAAGCAGCTGCAGAGAGTAGCAGACGCAGGCGGCGAGGCGGTGGAGGGGGCAATGGGACGCGATTTAGAAGTGACTCCAGAGGACCAGAAAATGAATGCCCCCCCTCGCCGCCCCTCAAACGACTCGGTGCGGCCTTTGCACTTCGATTAGATTGGTGGGTTCGGGAGCGTGACATCTTGTGGCTGTGCTGTTGATGCATGGGGGCAGTTTGATGGGAGGAGTGTAGGCCCATGCGAGCTTTTGGTGGACTCAGTGCACCAAGGTCAGACCCTGCATGGATATGGCTCAGTGTGTGCTCGCGTGTGGTCACCGCCTGTCTGGGCATGCTGTGCTGTGGCCTGTGGTCTTTCGCAGACGTGTGCTAGGGCCAGGCATGCGTGTTTGCATGTGCATCACCGTCGCTGGCAGTCCATGCCTCAGTCCTTGCTGTGTCTGCCTCAGAAGTCTTTATGGTGAGGCCCGCATGTGTGTGCTTACAAGGCCCCTCTGTCTGTGCCGCATTTTGGGTGTGCCAGAGCTCTGAGCAGACAGGCTGGGACATTGACAGCAGCCTGCGGCCTTTCCGTTGAGTGTGCTGTCCAGCCTTCTGTTGGGGTGAACCTCCACTTGAGTGTGTGCCAGAGCTTCCGTGGAACTGCGTCCTGAATGTCTCATTGCCTCTTGTATCTCCTGTCACAGATTAAACTTGGTGCTCAAACTCGGAGTTTCAGGCGCTCTCTCTTGTCTTGATTTTGGTGTTTCACATCTGATTTCAAACATGTCAATTGGTTTCAAACTAGGTCTCAAATCTGATGCTGGTTGAGCATGTTTCACCGGCGACCGATCAGCCAGAGTCTCGGGCTGTAGGCCACCATTGTAAACCCCTTTGTAAACCCAAAGCTTCAACAAGGTCCAACAAAAGCTGATGACCTTGTCTATGCGGATATATGAGGCCAGGTGTTGGCCATCCGTCTCTCTCTCTCTCTCTCTCTCTCTCTCTCTCTCTCTCTCTCTCTCTCTCTCTCTCTCTCTCTCTCTCTGGTCTCTTGTTTCTGGGCTTTTTTTAGCAACGCAAAAACAGTTGTAGACTCCAAGCTTTCCTTCTAGTTTCAAACTTAGGTCTGGTTTGGTTGCAGGCATCTCTCTATGCTTCAGCTAAGCTGCCCTCGTAGGCAGGTACAGCTATGTAACCCTTTCCTTTCCTTTCCTTGTTTCTGGGTGAAAAGGAAGCGAGATATCCGGCTTTGTAAAAGGTCTACTGGACACTAACCAGCGTGCATTAAGGAAAGACCCAACAGTCAGCGCTAGCACTACCAGTGATTCCCACCAATTAGAAGCACAGCTAGCGAGCAAACCAAACTAATGCAGATCCGGCGGGTTGTCGGCCATCCTTCCAGGCTTGCATCTCGCCCCCCTGTAAGCAGCCCGGCTATGTAACCCATTCCACCCTTTCTTTCCTACACAAACGTGTGCAGTAAGGCACCATGCCTAGAAGGGTGACCCTTATATCAATAATGAAACCTTATAGCCCTTCTTTCATCAATAACACTCCCTGTTCATAAAAAAATAGGAACAAGAAGCGTGGACCAGGGGGTTGACTTGCAGCTGAACCCACTATGTTGCCCTTATTTTGAAAAGTTCTTCACGAACACATGCAGCTGGGTGAAAGAAGAACCACATAGGCAGGGGAAACTAAACTCTCCCTACATAAAGATAGAAAAAGGGGGCACATTTGCTTAAAAGAGCCATGAGACCCCTCCACCATGAGACAGGAACAGAAAGGGAAAGTAATGGGGATCTGGAGGGTCGCTGGAAGCACCCGGGTCTGGAACCTGGCTGTGAGGAGTGTCCTTGCTTACAATTTCGCGCCTAGTGGTACCTGTGTGGGTGTCCTTTACAGAATGTGCATGGAGTAGTAAGTGCAAGCTTGCTAGCTCGTTGGCTGTTAAGGGGATGGTGCTGCATACCTAAGATGCACTTGTCTTTCCTTTTACAAGTCGTTCTTGCTTCATGACATGTTGCCTCCATCATGTGTGCAAGACACAGTCGGTGCAACCAAAATGAATGGTGTCTTTCAAAATCACCAACCTGCGACCCTGTTGAGCATGCAGCACGAGGCAAAATCAAGCAAAGTTGGTTTTATAGATTGTAAAATAAAAAATCCTTAAAGCCAAACAAGGAATGTAAAAAATTACAAAGCTCACCCCTTGTTGCAGAGGCGCTACATTTTGACAATACCTTCTGTAACACATGGATCAAACTTCCCTGTTGCATAAGAGCTCATACTTGATTTTGTCATGATCCTCCTTCAAACAGCGTATCATACACAATTGCTGACTTGGCTTCGCTGACAGATCCCAGCCCATTGACATGTGGCAAGCGTGCTAGTAGCATGCGTGCACCATCCTTGTTGCCTCCTGCAAAGATGTTTAAATGAGCAGTAAATCCAGGAAAGCATTGAGCACATGGTGCTTGAGAAAAGCCAGTCTAATCTGATGCATGAAGTCGCCGCCATTTCTCACTTATGACTGCACAAGCCACAAAGGCAATTATCCCCTAATGCCCAGTGAGAGCAAGTATGTTTTGGATGTTTTCATCACCAGAAAAGAGCATAGAGTGTCAACCAGGTCCCCCCCCCCCATCAACGAATTTGCACACAAAGGCTAAGTAGACTCCTGCTTAACCCAGTGGACTCACCCACTGTTTTACCTGGAGCACTCAATGCTTGATGGTAGGCTGACCAGAGGGAAGGGAGTGTTGGGTAACGGGCTGTAATCGCCTCAACCGTCTGCTGGCCGAGTCCTACGGGTTCAGTTGTGGCTTTGGATGTGTGAATTTTGGGGGAAAGCTGCTGCTTGGCAAGAGCTAATTAGTAAGGGCTGTCTAGTCCACCTGTAATAAGTCAGTACATACAGAGTGTGCATATGCCTGCAGTCCAAAAACATCAGGAGGAGCCAACTGGTCTACACTGCTGGGCATACTCTTTCTCGTGCTATCAAGTTATGCCAATCATTGCTATACATAGATTAATCTCATCCACCAGCATATGGTGAAATCCGGAATATCTCAATTCCTCCCCTGGCCTCAGACCACTCCAAAATCACTTTATTTGGTGCAGGGGGTGATGGAGAATGGAGATTCGGTGAAAAGTAGGGTTCACGCCCATGCAGGTTAGGCATGTGCGCCCCAACTGGCACTACAAAAAGGGCCCAGGCTGGCACCTTTGTTGGGAGAACTCATACAACATCATTCTTCGGCCTCGAATAACCTTCAAAACATATTTTATGGAGCAAGCCCAGAAATTGTGCAGGGGAAATACCAGGCTTGCACATGATAGGTTTGAATAAAGTAACCTGCATGCCTTAAACACCACGTGCCCGCAAAGCATAAGGACACACCTGTATTATACACACGAGCTTGCTGGCCAATAATACCTCCTTTTTTCATAACGTACTGAAGAAAGTGTTATTCTACTGGAATGCAAGGAGGGTACTGGACAGCAAGCCTAAGAGCACAAAAAGTGGAAATATCATAATTTAGCCATTCACCCATTTCCATGCAGGTTTGAATCACACACACACACCTGGGACAGCACACAGCATCTGGCCCCACACATCCTGGATGGTGCGGCTGTCTCTCATTCGCCTCACGCGAGTAGACCAATCAGGGTACAACGGAGGCTGCTCCAGCTGTTGGCGGGAGCCATTGCCTGTGAGGGCAAACAAGTGTGCATGGGCATGCCAGTATCAAACCTCAGAGCAACTGATTTCTGCTTCACCTTGTCAGCTGATGTGACGTTACGACAGGACATCACTTATGCGTTAAGGGCCCTTAAAACCCCTGACTACCCCTGACCTCATGACAGGACATCACTTATGTGTTAAGAGCCTTAAAAACCCCTGCCTGGGTAACAGATGGCTAACAGATGAGGGAGGCAGTTCCATGCTTGTGCTTCCGTGCTAGCGAGCAAAGCAGTTGGTCAACAAGAAAAAACCTTGCGCGTGCAGCTTGTTGACAGCTGCTGTGACAGCAAACAGTGGAAGTTGTGTCAAAGATCCTGCAGGTCATGGAAGGCAACATGCAAGCGCTTCAACGACCACCCTGCACATGTGTCAGCCTGTGCATGCGGAGGTTCAAGACTCCTGGTAAGCTGATATTCCTCCTGCCCTGACTATGAATGCATGCTGCTGCTGCTGCTACTGCCGCTGCTGCTGCTGCTGCAGCTGTTTTGCTTCTAAGACTTCAGCACTCGCCCTCAATGATCACACAGGCATCACACACGGCTGCCACTGACCTGCTGCCAGTGCTGCTGCTGCGCTGTAAGCGCGTGCGATGGCATGCGTCAAGCGGGTCAGGAGTGTGAGGGTGCCTGGAGGCCCGGAGCTGCGGAACATCCTCAGCCCATCCAGCTCGTTGGCCACGTTCACTGTCTTCCACGTCTTCAGGTCCGACTCTGAGGCAACAAGGAAAGGTATCAAAATGCGTTCACTGTCATCCACGTCTTCAGGTCCGACTCTGAGGCAACAAGGCAAGGTATCAAAATGCGTTCACTGTCTTCCAAGTTTCTAGGTCTGACTCTGAGGCAAGAAGGCAAGGTATCAAAATGCGTTCAATGTCTTCCACACCTTCAGGTCCGACTCTGAGGCAACAAGGCAAGGTATCAAAATGCGTTCACTGTCTTCCACTTCTTCAGGTCCGACTCTGAGGCAACAAGGTACCAAAATACGTGGTTCGTACCGTGGCAGCAAAAGGCAGGCATCAGTCAGGCTTGTCTCAGCCAATACACATTCTGCACAGGTTGCAACTTGGCACCTAAACAAAAGGCACACCTGTAGGCAGCAAGCACACACAATGTTGCACGATTTCCAACACCAAGTCAAACAGTGGACCTGAAATGCATCAACCAATTAAGGAAGCCCCCTAAGGCGCGTCCTTAGCAAGATTCACCATTCTTGTCCTTCCAGAATGGGCATCAGCACAAGAAAATTTCCAATCACTTGTGCACAAATCCTGTTCCCTCATGCACACCTTTCCTCCTTTGCGCCATTGCGTCCCCCTCTGGCACCAATAAAGAAAAAAAAAGAAAAAAAAAAGAAAAAAGAAAAAGCACCAATACTTGAACGCTCTAAATCAATTGCGCATTGCACGCAAAGCCGGTCCCCACACATAGCATGTGCACACCTTTCAGCCTCTGTGCCGTCGCATCCCCCTCTAGCAGGTAGCCAGGCTGGCGCAGGCCGCAGCGCATAAGCCACCACTTCTGGCGCTGGAAGCGCTGCTTGGAGCTTTCTTGGATGGAGGACAGCAGGTCGGACACGCTCTTGCGCTCAATCACAAACTCCAGCACATACTCTGTGTTGGGCGCGGCCTTGCGCCTGTGCACGTATGCATAGGACAGCAGGTTAGAGCATGTTGCGTTCAATCCCAAACTCCAGCACATACTTCGTGTGGGGCACGGCTTGCGCCTGTGTGCGTATGCGTGGAGCGTGTGTGCTAAGCAAGGATGTTAAAAAGACCGGGTCTGTCCAGTTCACCCATGCATTTTGAATTCCTGTGCACAAACCAGTGGAAGCCAAATGTAGTGCTTGCTGACGCACACCATTGCGCACTTGGTGCGTGTTTTTGAGGAAAAGCAAGATGCTTGATGCACAAGTTGAACAAGTTCGTTCTTGCAAAAGTAACAACGATGTTGGATCCTACTTTAAGTGCTAAAATGATCTAATTTACTCCCTTGGCAACTCTATACCATCTCACCTTGCAACCCAAACGACGTCCCCAATGCTCAGGGATCTCTCTTCCACTGTTACTCCACGCGCTCGCATCTGTAACACACCAGAACAAGGTAAACCAAGTCACAAAGTTGGACAGGTGCGCACCAATAATTTGGATAAACATGTCCAAGAAATAAGCCCTCTGAGCTGGCGCAAGGCTGCCCTGGCCAGCTAACCCCGCGGTTCATGCTCTAACACTTGAGCACGACGCACATATCGCACATACTTTCAAACCCACACCCACCCACCCACTCGCACCACCCACCTGCTCCATGAGCACGAGGTATGCATTCACAGCCCTGCATCCCATGCCCCACTCATAGCCCAAATCACTGCAACACTCATAGCCCAGTTTTCACCACCCACCTGCTCCTCGTGCACAGGGCATGCACTCACAGCCCCGCGCCCCACACCCCACTCGCAGCCCCACTCACAGCCCATCTTGCACCAACCACCTGCTCCATGTGCACAGGGCATGAACCCACAGCCCCACTCCCCACACCCCACTTACAGACCCACTCACAGCCCATCTTGCACCAACCACCTGCTCCATGTGCACAGGGCATGCACTCACAGCCCCACGCCCCACACCCCACTCACAGACCCACTCACAGCCCAGCTGACACCAACCACCTGCTCCATGTGCACAGTGCATGAACCCACAGCCCCACTCCCAACGCCCCACTCACAGTCCCCACACCCAGAGCCCCACTCACAGCCCAACTGACACCAACCACCTGCTCCATGTGCACAGGGCGTGACTGGGCGCCTGTGAGAGAGGTGCTCCCCACGCGCTGCACAAAGCGCTCACGGTTGTCTAGTAGCATCACCACCTGCACATCCACGCACACACAACAGTGAGGTGAAAACGCATGGTTGAAATCCACTTTCCGCAGTCATCAGTGCCTCGTGTTCATGTTCTTCCTGCATCTGCACGTCCTTGACTGCCATCGCCAACATCGCCAGCAACAGCAAAAGCCACGGCACTTGTTGGCACCAGCCACCAGCATCATCGCCATCATCGCCAGCAACAGCAACAGCCGCGGCACTTGTTGGCACCAGCCACTAGCATCATCGCCATCATGATCCACACTGCCTGATGCCGCGCCGATAAGTTGCTGCGCCCTTACCTCATAACAAGCGGCTGCACTCTTTCTCATCTTGCATTCCCGCTCGAATAATGAGCCGCGCCATCCAAGTAGCTAGACCCGTACTGCATGCTCCCGCTCAAAAGGCAAGCCACGCCAACCAGGTAGTCATCCTTCACCTTGCACCAGCTAGGCATACACCTTGGCAAGGCTAAAGATGCACTCTCACCTCTTACTTATGCTCTGGATACGAGTTGCACCATCCAAGTAGCTGAACCCCTACCTCATACTACCGACCAAAAGACGAGCCGCGCCAATCAAGCAACCCTACCTCTGCCCCATACCAAGCAGCTGCACCCTCACCTCGTACTCTCGCTCGAAAGACGACCCAGCGGCGATAGGCGGCAAGCGCACAAGGGGAGGAGAACCATCTTGGGGCATAGTGCCCATGCAGGGGAGACTCCATTGGTAGGGCTGCACGATCTCAGCTGCCGCAGCTGCAGCAGCTGCAGCAGCATCGGCGGCTGATACACAGGATGGGCCAGCAGCGCTGCTTGTTGGCCTGCTTGTGTGTGCATGTGTGTGTGTGCGTGTGTGTGTGCGTGTGTGTGCGTGTGTGTGTGCGCTCCTGCACACGTGTAATACGCTCGTGTATGCTGATGTCCAGCAGCAAACACTTTGGATTGTCTGGCCATGCATCTCTGACTCAGACCGACCCCTCTAGACATTTTGAGCAGAGTGGATTCTCCATGTCTTGCAGAAATTGCTGAGTAAGAATGTCCTCATACCCAGCCTTGCCCACCTCAA
>OU611751.1:4390000-4487500 GCA_914767535.2 Dunaliella primolecta | reverse complement strand
CTTGCCGCGCATCAGGGCGTCGTCGTACAGGCGTGCTGCCAGGGCCACGCCCTCCGGCTGCACCAGCTTCACGATCTTGGGGTTGCTCCAGGCCATGACCAGCGGTGGCGTCCGATTTATGAGGGACTGAAGGGCAGGGTGAGGATGCAAATACATGTCATGGTGCCCCACGAAACAAACATTGGCAGCTGTGGTCATTTTGCACCATAAGCGTCGACTGCAGGGTAGGGTGAGGCTGCAAGAACAGACGGAGCCAGACATAAGGCAACTATTTCCATTTAATGCTTATAAAGCAGTCCAGGTTGGTAGCTTGAAGCTAGTATACTGGTGCCGTGCGCCAACGAATTTTCAAGCGTGCTGTGCCAAGGACAAATCAAGGGAAACCATGTCCACCGACAAAACATGTTCAAAAAGAGAAAAGAAAAAACAGAACAGGGCAAATAGGAAAGAATCATACTGAACAGAGAAGGAAAACTATGTAGGCAGCAGAACCCCTCCCCTGTATTTGCTAAGGAATACCTTTTTGCCTTGTTGCAAGATGCAGCTATGTACAATCGCTTGTATTATCTGCCACCCAGACATGAGCAGCCTGACTTCAAGTGGGCAAGTAATCCATGATCATGGCACAGAACGCACAAAGTGCATGTCTCCACGGGATTGACAAATGCATGGGCAAGCAACCCATGATCATGGCACAGAGCACACCAACAACTTGCTATGCAGGGTCGACAATTACCAAACCTTTAATGTTCAGGAGATACACATTATGCTGTCCCCACCTTGTTGAAACTGCTCCAGCCATCATAGTACTGCTCTCCTGCCCTGACCATCCCCATGTTGTTGCCCGACTGGTTGAAGATGGGCCTGCGCATTGATAGCAATGGCCACACCAGGCACTTGTGGATTGTGAGGCATTGAGCGTGTCTAAGACAACAAAGAGAATGCACGAAGAGCAGCATGAAGAGCAACAAAGAGTAGTATGAAGAGCAGCTTAAAGAGCAACAACAAGCAGTATAAAGAGCAAGAGCAAGAGTGCGTGAAGAGCAGCTTACAGAGCAACAAAGAGCAGTTCAAAGAGCAAGGGAAAGAGTGCAAGAAGGACAGCTTGTCTAGGGCAATGCAAGAAGGGTGGCTGTGCTTGCAATCAGTAACTGCAAACCTGCCCAGGTAACAAACAAGTAATGCAATGAATAGTTTGAGACAAGGTGCTGAATTTTGCACACATGCAAAGGAGATATGACACGCGTGCAGTCAGCGGCTTGAAGACGGTGTGCACACACACGCACACCACAGGCCCTCTTACGTGTTGGAGAGGCCTGAGACCTCAGCTTTGCGCATCAGGCTTGCTTTTGTTTCGTGCGGAATGCCGCGCTTCATCTCCTGCAATGCATCACCAAAAGCATGACAAAAAAAGCATACCAATACCCAATTGTTGATGAGGAGATGACCCGATAACGTGCTTTCTTAAGTACGCAGCAGCGCGTTTTCACAAACAAGCCAACGATGTCAGAGGGAACCCAAACATAAGCACAGGGTTCTCACAAATAAAGCTGAGGGAGCAATTCGATGGGGCCTGGCCAACCAACTTGTAGGATCCGAAGACAAATTGGTGGTACAGGAGGTGCAGGACCACCTTGGTCATTATATGTATGAGTTGAGCCACTCACCATATACATGACGACCAAGAAGGCATAGTTGGCTGATCCCACTTTCGGCACATATTCCTTGACTGCGCGTGCCTTTTTGGGCTTGGGCTGATCCCCCTCCCCATCGCCATCTTTCTCACCCTGCCCACCTGCAATCGTCGTCACGCAGCATTGCAGTAAGTACATGTAACAGCAGTCAGTTATATAGCCCACCCAGCAGCATTCTTGTATCCAACACTCAAACTTATTTGGCAAGCAGGAATTGCTTGGAAGGAGGCCCTTTGGGGAGCTGATTGGTTCACCAACTGCAGCAGGGCGTTGGATTGCAGGGTGTTGGCTTTGCTGAAGCGCGGAATCCATTTATGAGATGAGACTGATTAGATTTTGGCACCCATAAAGCACTGGACAAGAAAATTAAGGCCCGAATGAGGCAGCCAGGAGCTGCAGGCTTGCTGCTCCTGTCTAATGTTCTGCTGCATGACCGACTGAGGGGCGCCTCTATTGCCTGGCCCTGTAGCTTTGCATGATCTGGCATCCGTTCTTCTCGACAATCTTTCCAGGAGGAGCATGCCATGAAGACCTAGGCAGCGTGCATGCCTCTTCATCACCCTGAAAGCCTCAGTCCCATGCTTGATGAATCATCAAGAGCAGCATAGTACTCACATTGAGAGGGACCGCCCTCTGCCTGGTTGGCCTCCTGCTGCTTGCGCTTGGCTTTGGGGGCGGCTCGCTTGGCAGCTGGGGCATTGTAGGCTGATGCAATTGCCAGCGGCAGCACCTGCACGCATGGTCACGGTGTGGATGTTGAAGTCAGGCACGCCTCAAAGCCCCAAACGCAAACCATTGCAAGGTGTCAAGCAGCTGCCGTTTGACAGCACCTGTACAAGAAGCACAGGCGCAAGCCTGCCTGTACCACATGCCGAGGCCAGAGATGACAAAGGTGATGCCTGTACCAAAACGCAAGGCCAGGGATCAATACCCAAACATTTCAAAAGTGCTTTTTGATTGCTTTGCCAGCACTTGCACTTGTGGTTCAGGTATCCAGTGCATCCCTGTCTGCCCAGGCACATGAGGCACATGGTCATGAAATCACCTGGCCACCCTGTTAACTAGGCCTCAGGGGGTGTCGCTCTCTAATACTCCCCTTCACACACACACATGCACTTTTTCTACCTAACAGCTTGAGCGTCAGCAACCCCACCTACCACATCAAGGCCGCTGCCGGTCCCAGCAGCATCAGCCCCACCGTCAGTGGTGTGCAGAAATCATCACAGTCCAAAGCCTTGCACCTTATCCCCCACCTACCACATCAAGGCCGCTGCCGGTCCCAGCAGCATCGGCCTGTTGTCAGTCGTGTGCAGAACTATAACAGTCCAAAGCCCTGCACCTCATTTCCCACTCACCACATCAAGGCCGCCGCTGGTGCCAGCAGCATCAGTCCCTCTGTCAATTGTGTTTGAAAATGATCATGCTTTCAAGTTGTACGCCTGACCCCCCACCTACCACATCAAGGCCGCCGCTGGTGCCAGCAACGCCAGCCCCACTGTCAGAGGCAGGCACGGCAGAGGGTACAGAGGTAGGGGGTACACAAGGCATGGCGGCAGAGGGCACAGAGGGCACAGAGGCAGAGGGCACAGAGGGTATAGAGGCAGAGGGCACAGAGGGCACAGCTGCCTTGCCCCTCTGTTGCGCAGCAGCAGGGCCGGCGGCCTTTGACGCAGCTTTGGCTGACCTCCGCTCTTGCAGCTTGCGCGCCTTCTCTGCAGCCTTGGCAGCCTGCACACCATGGCATCGCGCCATGCGTTGATCATCAGTACAGACAAGCATGATCACAAGCACATGCATACAAGGAATGAATACCCATGCACTTTTGAGCAGTCCAACAGCTTACACTCAGCATGTCATGCCCCCCGGAGCGTTTTCCTCAAAAAAAGGGAAGACCACCCCAGCCAAGAGGCCGTGTGCATCAAGGAAAGCTTTGCCTAACTATTTAAACTTCAGCCTCTGCAGCTTGCGCGCCTTACCTGCAGTTTGGGCAGCCTAGACAAGAGCACAGGGACACATATGCTAAGTGAAAGCTGTGGGCTTCTGAGATGGTAAGATAGCCGCACAAGCAAAGTCCATTCAAGGTATGAGCCCTGTCAAGGTATGAGCCCTGTCAAGGTATGAGCCCTGTCCCTGAGGTATGAGCCCTGTCAAGGTATGAGCCCTGTCAGGCATGAGCCCTGTCAAGGTATGAGCCCTGCCAAGGTATGAGCCCTGTCAAGGTATGAGCCCCCTGTCCTGCAGCCATCTAGTCTTGCAGGTTTTGGCCTTCATTCTGATGCAAACCTTCCTGGTATGGGAAATTGAGCATGTGAATGGAATGCTTTTTGTGCTGCCTCAGTCGATGACCACATCAAGTAAAAGCACGCCCAGCAGGTAATGCCATCGACTTGCGCAGCTTACACTCTCAACAGCAGACAAGTTGCCTTAGCAACAACAACTCCCAACAAACTGCCACAGCAGAGCACAACAAGTTGACACAGCAACAAAGCCTCCCCAGGAAGACAACCTCTGCTTATCAAGAGTGCAGGACAGCTTTGCAATCAGGACTTGGATTGCTATCAATACAGAAAACGAGGTAAAAGTAAAGAGAAAACGGGAAAAGGAGGTAACCTCATGCGCACCAGGGAGACGCTCATGCGCACCACCAAGTACACAGCATGGGGGGGGGCAGCAACTGGTGCCTGGTGCAACATTCCATCCCAAGCACTGACTACCTTGTCTTCTAGGTATGACTCACATTGCTGAAATGTCACAGGAAGGGTTGGAGAACACCATTAAAGCATACAACAGCAAGCTCGGATCATGGACACCTATCGGCTTCAGCACTCTTAAGCCGCATAAGCTGCATTGAGGGAACTGCAGTGTACATTCCCTCAATGCAAAGCAAGTTGCGCTTTAAGACCAGGCATGTGGCCTAAAGCAATCAAAGAGCTCCTGAGCAATCCATGCAGTGGGACACGCGTACTTCAAGGCAAACGTGACTGCTCTCCTAGTTTGCTTGAAAAAAGCCAATGCGTCTTGAGGAGCTCAAGCACATAGGGAAACATGTAGCTTTTGCTCACACCATCACCCTGCAAACATCACACACAAACACACAAACACACACCTCCGCTTGCTCCTTGAGCTGGTTCCTCTCAGCTTGCTCCTCCTCTGTCAGTGGGTCTGGAGGGTACAGAGACCACAGCTTATGTTGCACAACCTGCAATAAGATGAAACACATTAATAATGATGATGATGATCAGGAGGAGGGTCCAAATCAACAATGACAAATGATTGAAGGTATTGCCATGAGGGTGCTGAGTTGCGGCCGAAAATGGGGCCCTGCGTATCTAAAATTTCTCGACAGATATTACAATTGTTGTCCAAGCCAGTTACGTACTTGGCGCTGCAGCGCCGGCCGCACGCAGTGCACTCCCTCACGCACATCTACATGGAGGTGACCAGGTTCTAGGGAGATTGTAGTGCTGAGGTCCCCAAGGCAATAGACAAAGCTACTGGGCGTTGTGCTGGGGCTGCACAGAGCTGAACAGCGCAGGGTGTGCAGGTCTGCAGCAACGCACCACTGCATGACCACAGCCACTGGGGACCTCGTGATTCTGTAACCTCTGTAGCAACGTGCCACTGCACGACTCAAACAAGCACTCCACACAGAACATGATTTGTAAGGCCAGATAATTTGAGCCTTACTCAAGAAAAACAAGGAAGCTGTGTGACCCTGGCATTTCTCCAGGCAACGTCACTATGCCAAAATTCTGGTAAGCTCATTTGGTCTGATATTGCTGGTGATCAGATCGAGCACTAAGTAGCACTCCTACAGGACAAACCTTTGCTGTCAAGGGCCCCACGTAGGCAAGCTTCTGCAGCTCCTCTGTGCTTGCAATACGCAGGTGGTAGTCACGGACCGAGCGGGTCGCCTTGCGCAAAGCCTGAGCAGGGATTTGCGTGTGATTGTTATCCAGAAGCATTGGGATCCATGCACTCCACATGCATGAGAAAAGGCTATTGAGCCTCTGTCATCTGTTCGCTGTTCTTCTCATGTCTCTAGGACTCATCACACTCACCTGTAGACCGCATAAAACACCCACAACTTACAACTTCAATACCGTGAAGCAACTAAATCACCGCGCACAAATGTCGTTTTTTGTTCTGAGCGTTGACTGCTTGCACAGAAAGTACATATCAATTTCAAGGGTGCGCGACTGTGTAAATTAACATTTCGGACAGCAAGAGGGTATGAGTGGTCAGGAATGCCCATGCGCGGTTGTGCAAAATAACTATTTTCAGGCTGCGCTGATGATGCAATATTGCAAAAATAACCATTTTGGGGGGGTTACGCGACAGAGGGTCCCAACACATGTCTGCAACTTTGACTGCTATAAATTTGCGCTGGTCTCTAGAACCAAAACAAAAGTTAGTGTGTTGGAAAGTGTGTTATGGGCTTTTGTTAGCAATATTTATTCTGGTTCCAGTGACCGGTGCCAAATCAGGCTTGGTCAAAGTTTGGCTGGAAATCTGGTCAAACCTCAGAATTTCGACCCTAAATTTTGGATTTAGGCCTTAAAATGACAGAAAAGATGTCACAATCAAAGAAGTGTGGGGAAAAGCTCATGGGAAGTGCTCCCTGAGTGAAAACAGAGATGAGTGCTCAGAGGTCCACCTCCCCTCCCAGACGCTCTCGCCCACCCTGACCCAGCCAGACCACCAATTGACCCCATTTCTATTGCAATGGTGTCTGCATAACACTGCTACACATCTGAGGGTAAATTTGACAATATGGGATAGGGTGGAAAGTTCACATTTTCACCGCATTGCCCATTTTCCCTCTTTTTGAGCACCCTATAACGCACACCGAGCCGATTTCCCCACAACTTTTTTTGCAGAGTTTTGTCTTTATAATCATAGAACATAAGTGCATAAAAAGTTTTGGGAGGGGGGGGCCAGGGAGGCTTAGAAAAGTCTCCTGTGACAGAACCCCCCCAAAATGGCCAAGTTTGGACCCTTTAGTTTCGCGAGTCCATTTTTGCACGGTAGCTAAAATTGGTTGCGCGTATGCGTGTTCTTGATCAGTGAGGATAATTGAAGGCCATTCGTGGAGCTCAGGTTTAAATATTCATTTTATTGTGAACATCTTCCCTCTGCAGGTATGCAGAAGATGGGTGAGTATCACCATACATTAAATTTACAAACTTTGGCAGTGCTTTCTTTTGTGATAACATTGACATGTGCAGTGCCATAAGCTTCCACGTCCTTTTCATGTTTAGATGCTTATGTGAGTGCCTTGTCTCAAAATCAGGAAGTGGAATCAAGTAGAGGAATGCAATCGCATGCAAGACACGCTTTGCAGGCTATGAATCCCCTGCTGTGGGGCTTTCTAAAGGTTTTCAGGCATTTTTATCGTACGCTTGTTGACCCACTGCCTAGCCACAACCTTGAAGCGTGCAGCGGGCAGGAAGTATGCCGCACTGCCTGAACGGACACGATCCTCCCTGTGTTAGTTTTGCCCATCCCTGTAGAAGATTAGGTATATTGTTCACGTCCCCCTGTCCCCTCTTTCACTTGTTCCAATCCTTTCTGACGCGCACCGAATGCTGAGACAATACCTACAGGTTAGATGCCGCAGTTTTGCACGCTTTTACTAATGGAATAGGCGTACTTTCCCTATGTTCTCTTACCGTGCACCAGCTGGCATAGGTGCCCGTGTCCAGGCCAGAGGATGCAGCCTTCTGCTCCTCGCTTTCCAGCAGGTACCTTCGGACAGTGATTCATGTAGATAAGAAGTAATTACAGATGCTGCGCAGGTAAGGATTCAGTACTCCCAGCCCAATGGGTTTCCGAATTGAGAGAGATCAAGTGCGTGCTTGCTGCTTAAATGCTTTTTGAATTTAATGACAGCTTAATACGGTCGCTACCAGCAGCCTATACGCAAGTGGGAAGGCAGGGAGGCATAGCATCCAATGGTCCACTTGGTCAAGCTTGGTCTTCTCTATCAAGGGGGACATTCACTGAGATGCCTTCGCACGCCTTTCACCCTAGATCCTGATTGCTGTGTGCAAGCCTGCATAGATCCCTTCCATTCAAACATTCAATCAGGCGTAAAACACAGCAAATAAAGGCTTAGAGCGTCAACTCTAAGAGTCTGGGGGAAACATTATAGTTGAAAGTTCCTTCCTGCCGAATTCAGATCTGGGCGCAAACACCTTGTGCTCCTCAAGGCATGGAATGCTGCTCCATAATTTGGTCCTAGACAGAAGAGCAACGAAAGAGCAGGCCCCAAAGCATGAGGTGCATGTGCCTTGAGGGCTCTCGCTCTTCCTGGAGTATGACCTCTCTTTTCAAGTAACACTCAACCCACATTAGGAACAAGTACAGCTCATCGTTGCCCGGGCATCGACAGCGGCCTGGATGGTCTTCTGCCATTGCTGCATGAGCTGTTGAGGAGGCATCAAGCATGCAATTGAAGGTAAGCAATGGGCCACGTACGAAGAAGACGGGCAAAGGACATGCAGCACCTTCATGCACAGACTTCCAACTAAAAGTTTAGAGCACCGCTTCTTGCGGATTCCCAAAGGGACAAGCAAGAAAGAAACTCTCAATGCAAGACACACCTGCGTGTGCGCATGTTTCATGTGCAGAGCCCTTGCTGGGTGACTTGGAGGCCTTGCTGGGAGAAAGAGTGGACATGGCTGATTATTGTGCAAGGAGGCTCAAACTAGGTGGTCTTGCCTTCTCTTCCCTCATCTGTCCTGCATTATTATTCCCAACTGTCAATTGCTTCCTGATCTGGTGGATTCACAAAGATACAAGCAAAATAAATGTTGTCTTATGTCTAATACTTTGAATCTGTTCTCGACGAGTTGTTTCTAACCAATTCCGGTGTTTGGTTGTCCCGGTCAAATTTGAAACATGGCTCATCTGGACTTTGTCATTCACGAGTGAATCAGCATGAGTTGTTACAAGCATATAATACCACACCAGCAGACAACAACCCTTTCAACTCGTTGAGTGCACTCAATCTAGTCAGAATCGAGCTACTTGATGTCCTGGGCAGCATGGGATAGCTGCAATGGGGATATGGGTGAACTGGCGCTTGCTGTGCCTGGGCATCTGGGAGTCTTTGCAGCTGCACCGCTGTGTTGTGCTCTTCGTTCTGGATGATACCCATCGATTATGGGTGCGCGGCTGCAAGCTTGCATACACATGTTGTATGTGCTACTTGCTTTGTTTAAATGTGCGCTTGTGTGTGCGAATGTTTGTGTGTGTGTGTGTGTGTGTGTGTGTGTGTGTGTGTGTGTGTGTGTGTGTGTGTGTGTATGTGTGTGTGCGCGCGTGTGTGTGTGCGTGTTTGTTTGTGTGTGCATGTGTGCGTGCGCGTGTTTCTGAGCATCCGCGAATGTTTCCTATGAACAAACATTTGCGTGCGAAATTATGCTGTGCCTTTAATGTGCGTACCAGTGAGTGCCTGTACTGGCAGGTAAAGACACAAAACAAATCCGTCATGGATGCATGTGCAAAAAAATTGCAAGCTGTCATTTATGTCCTTAATGGCATTTCAATTTCGTAAAGTTTCAAATGTAGTTAAGGTGAACCTGAAGGTTTAGAATTAAAAATCTTACTTTGGAATCCAAACACGCACACAAACAGACACACACACGCACACACACAAACACACACACATGCCCAGGCCAAGGTCCTACACTGCCTGCTCCTCAACGGTTGCGTGTTCCTGGGCAGCCTGGTGTGGTGGATGCTAGCCCTGCAACCTCTCATCCATTGGCTGATGGCCACACAAGTAGTCCCCGTGACTGGCAGCATGAGTGCCAGCATCATAGAGTCACTGCTGCATGCACTGTACCACGCATGCTGGCTGGTACCTGTGTATGTGGTGACTCTAGCTGTCAGCTGCTCATGGTGCGTCTATATTATAACATAGTGTGTGTGATCCTAAGAAGAAAAGCAGAGCTAGAAATGGCACAAATGTAGAAAGGGAGGGAGCATTTAATGTGCTCAAGGAACCCTTGTCTTTGTTCTAAACCATCACCTGCTGGGCCAAGTTTTCAGGTTGATTGTCTGCCATGCACTCAAAGCTGCTTGAACACTCTGTGCCATATCCCCTCTGTTGGTGGACAGGCTGTGAAGCTGTTGCCCTGTAGTGCTAGAATGTGATGCTCAAGAGAGCTAAAAGCACTTCCTGGTTTCGCAAGTCACTGTAGCCACAATGAATCACCATTGCTTTATTTATCTGTTTGGATCTTGCATTTGAAGTTGAAGGAGAAGTCTGAAGCTTTATGACGGCTTGGATTGTTTGCATGGTTCACTTCTTTTCTGGAACTGCATGCCAAAGAATTTCACCAAAGCAATGTTTGAATGAAATACTGGGCTACTCTCTGCTGGAAAAGGCAGGTGAGGAGAGCGGCAGCGGCAGCTGTGCTTCATCCTGATCCTGGTTGACTGTGGGGGGCACTCTCGGTGCTGCCTTTGGATTAGCTCGAGGTTGTAGTGTCACGTGCAGCATCTTCCAGGGTGCATGAATTCAGTGTTGTAATTGTGTGGAGCCCTGCAACTTTTGGCATGCAGCCGCTTGAAACCAAAACTCATGAATAGTTATGCATTGGGCGAGTAATGAACCTGTGGTATGATCAACCACTGTCATTTACAGTGGCAAACAAAAACAATCAGCTGACCCACCAACAGGTTTGAGGCTGAATTGGTTGGGCAGCTGATTGTTTTAGAGCACCCTGAGCACAGAAAAGTTTGTGTCATTTTCTCCTGCTTCCAGGTATGATGAGATGGCGACCATAGCCTTGCAGGTGCTGCATAAGCACAAGGTGATTGCTGGCAAGCAGCCTCAAGAAGGGCGCCCTGGCCAGGCGCATCGACCTCCTTCAGATGGACAATCGAGTGCATCCGTTGGAGGACCGGGGCCTGCAGGGGGCTCAAGGATCTCAGGTGCTTGCAGCCGGTCTCAGGTGCAGGTGGAAACGGTGGTCTCAGGTGCTTTATACCTTGCATTTTGCTTTGCGTCTGCCTTGCGTTTTGCTTTGCAACTTGCAAGTGGCTTCTAAAATCTCAGGTGCTTGGAGCCAGTCCATGGATGCACAGAGGGGTAGTTTGGATTTTTCTTAGGTTAAAGATTATAGCTGTAGGACCACCTCCTTATTTTTGTTACATACCTTGCTGGGCCTGTAGCTGAACTCTCTGGAGCTATGAGACTCTGGCGCCTGCAACCCATGCTAGGCCGACCCCAAAAGGAAGTGTGCCTGCATGCAAATTTTTTTTCCTAGCTGTCACCCCCTTCAGTTCTAGGTATTCCAACTGTGTACCTGTAGTAGCCTGTGCAGGCAGCATGCCTCTTAAGGCATAGCGCTTCCCCACACCTGGATGTTTTCACAGCGCTTTCCCGATTCTGGATGGTGTTGACTGTCGCAGCCAGTGCAGGCAGCATGCCTCTTAAGGCACAGCGCTTCCCCACGCTGAGGCCTTCTCCTCGAGCCGCAACAGCAGGGTTTGAAGAGGTGGCTGCGCAGGAGCTGTTCAGGGTTGTACTCTTCTTGGTGTTCTATGGGGAGTCATGGTTGGTGGGCCAGCTCCCTTACATCGGTGAGTGTTGTGATTTGTTGAGAACATGTTGAAAGTAGTGCGTCACCTGCCCTGCTGGTTTTACGTTCGAGGTCTGGAAGCATCCACATGAGTAGTGGAGCAGCTGTCACATTGGCAGCACCACCAGGTGCAAAACTACAAAATCCCCTGCTTTTGGCTTTTGGATTTGCACGGCCTGTGCAGGTCCACCTGTGTATTTCGTACTCTCATGTTGGCTATGGGCATACTACTGCTATGACTATGCCTGGGCGCTCCGAGGATTCAGCCTGCCAGATCGGTTGGCTTTTTTTGAAAGCAGCGCAGCTTTTTTTGCAGGTCAGTAGCATCGGGCTGGAATTGTTTACAGGCTTCTGTTTCGGTGGTACATAGGCTTGGAACCAGGTTACTTGTCGCTTTGCTAACAAACTTTTCAATCCCAGTTTCAAGGCCTGTCAACAAATCTCTGACGCAAGCAACTCATGTGCTCAGCGTGCAGGATTCAGTGAATGCCATTCCACGCTGACAAAGGATCTGACCTGCAGCTGTTGCTGCTTCTATACTATTCCCGCATGGGGGTGATGTTCGCTGATGTGGGGTGCACATATTTTGTGAAGGCCACGCGCAATGTGTGTTAGTCATTCGGCTATCGTCAGCTACTCAAGCTGCCCAGCACTGTACTACACTTGATCTTAGCCAAAAGGCCGAGAAAGGTATGCCCAGCACTGTACTACACTTGATCTTAGCCAAAAGGCCGAGAAAGGTATGCCCAGCAATGTACTACAATTGATCTTAGCCAAAAGGCCAAGAAAGGTATGCCCAGCACTGTACACTCAGCTTAGCATTTTTCCGGGGTCAATCAATTCTGTACCCCCCCCCCCATAAAAAACTGCCACCATGGCTGCATGCAACAAAATAGGAACAGCCTGATCTTAGCAATAGATCAGCGGAGGGATCCTATGTCTATGAAGGAGGACCGAAGCCCAGGGTACACTGTTGCCGTATGCTTTGCGTCTGTAGGGGGATAGGTGCCTAGGTCTCGACCTCAGTGCCTTGTTCCTCAATCATGTCATGCAGGCTATGGCCTCCTCATGACACTGGTCACGTTGCTGCTGCCCTTCTACATTGGGGCTGCTGTCACAGCGCTGCTCTTCCCCCTCTTTGTGCTGGTGGCTTGCCATTCTGACCCGCCCGCCATCATAGCCACAGCACTGCTCAAACATAATAGATCACAACAGGGCATCCAACATGACAGTTCAGAAGGTGGACCTGCCAGATGGCCAGGCACTTGGCGCATCCCCATCTTTGCGATGGCGCTGAAGCCCACACAATGGCTCTTGCATCGCCTGCTTCAAGCTCTGCACATTCCTGGCTCATCAAGACCTAAGGCTGTGTAGCTTCTGCATGAGCTAGGGCTGCACTGCCAACGCGTTGGATGGGCACGTTGTATGGAGGGGGGTGCTGCTACCCACCCTCTTGATCATCATTGACGTTTGCTGATGCTGGATGAGGGGGTTGGCTCCCTGCGCCTCGACTCAAGCAGATTTCTGCTGCCTTCATAGTTCCCATGCCTTCATCAACATGGAAGCACCACTAGAAGCGAATGCGCAGTTTTACTTTGTCTTGATAAGCATTCCTGGATCAGATCACCAAGCGCATGAGACAACAACTTGGCCTTGCTTCTGATATTGAAACATGTCAAGGTCTCCTACTGGATCTAACAGCCCTCGTTGGTCTTTTAAATGCTCATGTACGTTGAACTGTAGTCATTGCTGAATCATGGTTAAACAGCTGGGTGTTTGGTCTATTACTCTTGTTCTTAGCCTGGCTCAGAAACTGGTCGGCCAGCTGTTAAGATTGTTGTAAAGAAAATGAAAGGAAAACTACGCAGGCAGAGGAAACTCTCCCTACATCAATTAAGGAAAAGGAGACACATTGGCTCAGAAGAGACGTGAGTCCCCTCCACCACAAAGCTACAAAACAGAAAGTGCTAATGGGGGTCTGGAGGGTTTCTGAAGCACCCGGCTCCAAAACCTGGCTTTGAAAGTATCATGGTCTTCATAGCACGCCTAGTGGTAACAAGCTTATTGGCAAATATAACAGAATGGGCATGAAGTTTACGAGCAAGTATAATGGCACGTTGATGGTCAAGTCCCAGTTGTTTAAACTGGTTAAGGGTGTGCTCAATGTAACAGGTTCCACCAACACCCAGAAGGATGGTATGTAACGTGACAGCTATTCCACACATGCTTTTGCATAGACCTGCATGCTGCCGCTGTGCCGCCTCCAACTGTTGTCCAGGCCTCGTGTCTTAACAGTACTTGATTTCAATCAAGTGCACATGTCACTGGTTTGGATTTATTTGATGGGGTTGTCTCATACGGTTGGCTGTCCTGGTCCTCTGTGTGGGCTGTTGTCTGCTGCGTAATGTGTGGTGTGAGCAAGAGGAAGAAGGAGTGAGTTTGGCATTTTAAGGAGTAATCATTATGGCATCAGGAAAAGAAAAGAAAAAAGAAAAGAAAAGTCTACGCAGCCTCGAGACCGCGTGCATTAAGGGAAGAACCCCTAACAAAAGTTAGAGGCCTCACCAAGAGGCCCTCCACCTAAACTAGCCAAAACTAGCCTAGGAGAGAGCAGGAAGCAAAACTAATGGGGATCCGGGGGATTGGCCGCCATGCCCCTGAGCGCTCGGACTCTCCTTCTCCCATCCTCAGCCGTAGCCGCGCGCCCAGCAAACCCTCCCCTCCCAGATGCTCCCTGAAAACAAAGTGCATGTCTAGTGTTAATGATGGTGGATAATCTTTGGATGGCATGGACACTGAGTTGGGAAGCTAGTGATTCAGCTTTTTGTTTGGTCAATCCCAGATTTATGAGAGGTGTAATTGTATATTTGTTATAAATCGTGCCACCAACACCAATTAAGATGATGTGCAAAGTCACTTTATTATTCCTGTTTGGGTTTCTTAAGCTGCGTGTTTTAAGTTTGTTAATGATGTGGGAATGTTGAGTTTGTGCACGCTCCAAGGTGCTGACAGGATTAGTGTCGGAGCAGAATTTAAGTTCAACAAGGTGAATGTCTCTATCTTGTGGTGGGATCTTGGTAGGATCAAGGTGGGCTTGTCTGCCTGGGATGTGTCGCACAAATAGAGCATCAGGGCGGCTTGTGTGCCGTACAGGTGAGGCAGCGCCATTTGGGAAAACCCAATCTGGAATGGCTTGAGAGGTATTTTCAGGGACTTGTATGCCTTGATCCATAAGTCTGTCATGATTGCAGCCATCCATGCTAATGAGGGATGAGCCGTAACGACCTTTGCTGAGGGCTTCTACACAGAGACTTAGGGCCGCATGGTGTCTCTTGGTGTGCATCCCACTCATTGTTGGGTTGGTACACCTAAGTAGAACATGATAAATGTTATCTGTATCTGCACAGAGTGGGCACCTATCAGAACTGGAAAAGTTAAATTGAGAGGCATGGCCCTGTGTGTACAGTGTATCCGTTCGATATTTCATGAGATTTATTTGTTGTTTAAGGGTAATCTTTGGATTTTTCCAGAAGGAGTTGCTGATTTCCTTGTTTGCAAGCTGAGAGATTGGGTTGTGAGCTTCATTGTTTGTGTTGTTGGTGGATGGTGTGGCATCGTTGAGCTTCTGCCATCTCTGGTAGTGGTAGCCAGAGGTGTCAGCAGAGCCAAGTTTGTGTTTCTTGTGCATGTGTGTTTTAAGTTTTTCACTCAGGTTGGTGAGGTAGTGTATTGGGAACGTGTGGGAGCGGTGCCTGCCATCATTGTGTGTGGAAATCTTTAATGAAAGCCAATAAAAGTTGTGGAAAGGGTCCCTGGCATCCGGAAGTGTAATGTCTACTGTGTCAGAGAGGGCTGCGGTGCGAGCACAAGCGTCAGCCCCCTCGTTTCCTATGATGCCAGAGTGGGCTTTGACTTTATAAAAATGGATAGGGGAGTGCTCTATTATGGTTGATATTGCGTGTATCAACTCCGCATGTAGGTGATATCTCATGCGCATGGGATGAAGGGTTTGATTTGAAATTTGAAAAATGCAGGATGCACTATCAGTGGCAATTTTGGTTTGCTTATGTTGGAGCGCCACCAGGATACCTACGAGTTCTGCTCTCGTGATAGTATTGGTAGGCCCATGGCCGTTGGGTTTTATGTGCAGTTGTAAGTGTTGAGGGGGTTGAGTAGTGTCTATACCAGGTTTGTAAACGCCTGAACCTGACAGGGGTGGGGAATCGTCATCTTTGTGTTTAATCACACTGCCATCTGTCTGTGTCATTTCCCTCCAATCCTTGATTTTGGGTGTGAACATCTTTTTGAAGTTGGCAGGGGTGAATGCTGCCCTTTCTTGAGGGCATTTGTGCGAGCAGTTGTGGGTGTCGGGGGGGAGTGATTGGAATTTCTGCTTCCAAGTGTTTGATGCAAGGTGTTGGTGTGTTTGCAGTGACATGACTGGATTTGGAGTATCCAAGGGTAGCCAAATAGCTTCTGGTACAACTTGCTTTGCATCTTGCTGGAAAAACTGAAACCAGTCACTGTTTGCGCTGTCTAGCATAACTCTGGCATTATGATTCCACACAACAATGAGCTGCATAGGATAGGGTGGTGGGGTAGGATTGGGTATGGTATCAAACCAGTGTTGTGGTGCCTGAAATTGGATTTTTCTTGCGGGGAATTTGGCAAGTACTTTTGCAACGTCTGGGTATTGTCTGATCCAGGTCATATACGCGTTGCAGCTGAAGCCTCTCCAGTGAGGCAGGAGCATGAAGGTGGCAACTGGATCTGTGCTTTGGAGGGAGGAATGCACTGCATGGCGCATGAGTTTGAACATTACTTCATCATCATGGGGTGGATGGCAGAAGGAGAAGCCGGTGTAGCGCACTGAGAGGGCGTCTGTGTATGCTCCGAAGACTTGGTCTCGGCAATTTGTACTGAAATAGGTGTTGTATGTATTTTCAAAATGAAGGGGGCTGGAATACCTCTCTACTGAGACCATGCACCATTTTTGCAGGGCTGAACGGATGTGGGAAGGAATGATGAGCGTGTTAGAGTTGAAAACCTTTTTGCTCTGGGCAAAGAGATCTTTTTGTTGGGCTTTCTGGCGAGAGAGCAGACCCATAATCTCAGTTGCTGGATTCTGGACAGGGGGTTGAATGGTGTCATGGATGCCTGCCTTTTTGGCAGCTTTGTAGGCTTCAAGCAGGGTCCTGAGTCTGTCTATAGTGAGCATGCCCACGCATTTGCCATTGGTATTGTAGACGCAGGCGCATTCAGAGGTGGTTATCTCTGGCATTTGTGCTGGCATGGCGACTTCATCACATGTGTCAGGGTGAAGGTTTTCCTTCATGAGGTCAACATTTCTTATGATGATGTCGCATTGCCATGTTGGCATGATATCTGTCTGTGGGTTGGTAGGTTGGAAATCAAAGGTGACATTTTTGCGAATCGCGCAGCCAGTAGTTGAGATCCATGAGGAGTCAGAAAGGCTTTGGGGATTGCCTTCAAAGCCTTGGTTGACAAGATTGTCCAGGTCTGTATCAATGGTCAAGGGGTCTTCTATAAGCTCTGGGTGTTCCTCCGAGTCAAAGGCTTGCACATGAGCATCCAGGTCTGGATGTATTCGTAGCTGTGCTTCAGCTTCCCATTTAGGATGCCACTCTACATATATCATTTCGCAGTCTTCAGAGAAGTTGATCCTTTCCGCTTTTTGAGAGTCTGATAGGGAGGCGCAAGCAGGGCAGTCCCAGTGCTCACTGTGATTGAACAGTTCCTGGTCATTTTGGGAGCAAGCCTTGACATCTATGAGACAGCCCCAATGGTATGTGCGGTGGCAGGTGTCACAGGTGGGCATATCGTTATGGCATTGACTCTCAAAGGTGTGTTCCTTGCTTAATGGGCTCCAGCAGAGCTGGCAGCATGGGTCTGCTTTAGTTCTTCTCGGTACATGCTTTGTAGAGGCAGGTTGCAGCCTATCATTTTTGAAAATGGGCAAGGCCCATTTCTCAATGGTGACAGGGTGCCACTGTATTTTGGCATCAGGACGAATAGATGTGTGTCTGGATCTCTTAGGAAAAGTAAGTGTAAAGAGTTAAGGGGGTATGATTTTGTTTGATGCATGTGCAGGGATTTTGAGGTTGTGCTGCGCCAGGCTATGATCACTTCCCATGTCTGTGTGAACCAAGCCTGCTCCACAAGGGCTTTTGCTAAGAGCTTTGACGATCATTCTTCTTCCAGCGATATTGTGGCACTCCGTTTTCATGCTGGAGATGATTTTATTTTGGCAGCTTGAGAGCATGTGAAGTGCACTGTCTAATTGATGACAGTCTGGGAGAGGGCATAATGGATTAGTGGATATTTTGAAGCAAAGCACATGTTTTTGGTTGTAAACGGTGCCTGTGCAATATTGTAAAATGGCATGCTTCATAGGTGAAAATATACAGGCATGTTTCTAAAGGCATTGATGGTATTCTTCTTAACATGGGGTAACAAGGTCTGATAGTTAGAGTAGTCGCCTGTTTTGGGATTGGCATATCCAAGCCTGTGTTTTGTATGCATGTGAGACTTGAGAGCATTGTGAAGGTTTAGGAGGTAGGTAATAATAGGATTGGGTGCAGGAGCTGTGGATGGGCCGGCAGTATGCTCTTTTTTTCCTCCTTGGCTAACTAAAATAGATGAGAGAATGGATTTCGGCCAGGGCCTGTGCCAGGGATCTGAGTATCAGCCACGCTGTTATTGACTTGGTTTGCTTGATATTTTGCCATAGCATCATGCTATTGATGATCTGCGCCGTGCAACGTGTGACATCCGTTGCCAGCAATGCCAGCATGATATTTTACTTTGTAGATACAAATATTGGTTTGCGAGTTGCTAATGAGAGAAGATATGATTTTAAGAACATCCCCTTGAATATGTTGTTTGTGCTTCTCAGGGTAAATGAGCTGTTTAAGTATTTGATGAAGAGAGGTAAGACTGTCTGAAGCAATGTGTGAATAAGCGTGTGTGATGGCAGCAGCGATTGCTGCTAATTCAACTCGACATATGGTGTTGGTAATTCCAGCACCGTTGGGCTCGACAAAACTTCTGCTGTCAGTGAGAGGGCAGTAGACGCCTGCTCCAATTTTTTGTTTGCCATTCTGGATTTGAAAACTACCATCGGTGTAAGCCCACGTCCTCCAGTCAGGGACTTTGAGCTTGAGGGTTGGACTAGATTGGTTAGGTACAAAAAGTTCTTCCTGATTACTTATATTTGGATAGGTTGGGTTTCTAGATGTTTGTTGTTTGTCAGAGGGGAGGCGTTGGCATTTATTGAATCCAGGCATATCAGCATGCATTGTATTGAGAGTAGAATGGTTACCTATATTGCATCATGCAATATATGATAGCTTCCAGTTAACTTCTGGTACAGGCGAAGCCAGGCCCAGCAGCCAAGCTGGGTTGTGGTTGTTTAGATGAATCCTTGCAGATGTGTTCCAGACTGCAGCAATTTGTAGGTCCCATGTGTGCTGAGGAAGAGGTATTTCCTGGTTGAGGCAAGATTGTGGATCATTGTATCAAAGTTTAATACATGTGATTGTTCCAAGTTCACAACAGAGATGTGGATAGGCAGTGATGAGCTTAGAGTAGGGGTTAGTTATCATTTGTTTTCCCCAGATAGGGAGGAACATGAAAGTGGCAGTGGTGTCTGTATTGAGAATAGCTGAGTAAATAGAATGACACAAGGCCTGAGTCATAGCATTCTCATCATAAATGGGATGGCAGACGGAGAAACCGGAATATCTGGATGAGAGGGAGTTATGATAGGCATCGAAGAGAGTGTCTCGGGGGTCGTAGCTCCAGTAGTGTTGGTATTGTGGGTTGTGGTCCAGCGGGGAGGCCATTTTTTCTTGAGTTACCAGGGTCCATTCTTTAAGGGCAGTGTGGATGTGGGTTGGCAGGGCTCGCGAAAAGGAGTCTTTAATCTTTTTGCTAGCATACTTGGTTTCTAGCATAGTCTTGCGAGTAAGGAGCCCCTGCAGCTCAGATGCAAAGCTAGTAGGAGGAGGTGTTATGGTTTCATGCGAGCCGGCAAGTTTGGCCTTATAGAATGCCTTGTAAAGAATTTGAAATCGGCTAGGGGTTATCATCCCCACACATTTACCTTGTGTGTTGTAAATGCAGGCCATGCATGATTTGTAACTTTGAAATTCCTGGAAGGATAAGGGGAGGTGGGACACGAGGCTGGGGGCTGTTTGATTCAGTGTCTAACGGTGTTTGATTAGGGTTTTGTTCAGCTTTGTACTTAGCAAGGTCAACGTCATGCAGCCAAAATTCACAACAACCAGTGGGTTTAATGTCAACTTGTGGATTGGTGGGGTGAATATCAAAGGTGATTTTGTTGCGTAGTTCTGTGTCAAGTTTCTGCTGCCAGGTGTTTATAGCATAAGGCTTTTTAAAACCTTGTCTATCAAGGTTAGAGAGCGCAGAGTCTGCTGCGGGTCGAGAGAGGTCGAATTCGCTTTGCCTGGCTTCAAATTCAAGCAGGCGCTGTTGGAATTCAGGCCTAATTTCTTTAGTTTCCTCAGGCTCCCAGGAGAGCAACCAAGTGACCCTTATGAGCTCTTCTTTAGACTGAGATTCTCTGTCAATCTTCTGTGCAATGTCTAGACCTGCACAGGCGGGACAAGCCCACGTGTCAGCCTCATCTATCTCTTGTCTTTGCCCATCAGTGTAGCAACCTAGTTCTTTCATGCATTCCCAGTGGTACGTTCTTTGGCAGACATCACAAATATACATATCGAGGTATGGAGGTTCAGAATTAATAGGTGCATAACCACCATGGTAATTGCATATTTGGCAGCGTGCACATTCAATATCAGTGCGAGCAGCAGTTGAGGTAGTCGCAGGCTGAAGGCCAGCTTTCTTGAAATAAGGCAGGGCCCACTTCTCTATAATCATTGGGGCAAAATGGGTGTGGTATTGCACTTGGTGGTGGATTAGAGTTCTCCTTCCGTCTTTTTTATGAACTGTGCAGTTTCTACAATCATCTATATGGGTTATGTCAAAGCCATGATTATATATAACATTGATGGCATGGCTAGCTGTTTTTGCTTTTTTGAGCTTCTGGACAGAGGCCGCACAGGTACCTTATTCAATCAAAAACACGTAGTGCGCTTCAAAATGTCCACTAGCCTACAATGCCCCCTCTGTGGGGAGCCTGACAGTGCCCTTCACATTCTATGATAGAATTTCTATCAGGATGTAAACATTCCACCATGTAAAATATGGTAACTGATTGCCACAATATTGCCAGCAGAATCCTTCTTGAAGGCGTCAGCAAAGGCCCTCTTGGGGCAGGCCTTGCCTCCATGGACATTGGCAGCGCAGATTGTCTTGCTTTACAGAACCTGCAGATCCTTGGACACTCAACAAATCGAAACCTCCCTAAATATATTTTCCCTCGACGCTCTCCTGGCAAAGATAGGCTCACTTCTAGTCTCCCTGATGCAATTTTAGTTGTTCCAACTTGGATTGAATGAAAAGAGTGTCAAGGACAAGTTTCCGGTATCTGTTGAGAAGTACAGGGGGGCGCGGGGGAAATAGGGAGCACTCAGCGCCAGCCACAGCCACTCCACTTCCTTCCAAGATCCGTCATCCTAGTCAGCTCCTTCCAGGACAAAGGCACGTCCATCTTGTGGAGGTCAAATACAAGGGTTACAAGGGGAAAAAGGCCTCAGTCAAGACGTTTGACTGCTAGCCTGTTCATAAATACACATGAGGTCATGAAGAAAAAAAGGAAGTTTGTTGTTATCCTGGTTTAGAAAACAATTGATATCCTGGGAATTCACATGGTGAATGGTGCCTAGACAGGACATTCTGTGGGAGACGTGGAGGTGTAGGAAAGAGAAGTTGTGTTCAAAAAGTGAGGCATACTTTTGACGGAGAGAGCAGACCTGGGAATTAGAGCATCTGAACAACACATGTTTTTCATCTTTTATGTCATCAGAATCACAGATATCACAGACCGGAGAAGTACTATTGGACCAAGTAGCCCGTTCAACTCAGAGAGCGTGTACACGCAGCCTGAATCTGGCAGTGTTGCGAAGGACATGCTGGGGAAGATCCAAGTACATGCATTTAGGCATTGTATAAGGTGGGTGAATGGCATGTGCATTTCTGACAGGGAGAGCGCACCATTGATGGTAAGTCAGCCGCTTACTGTTGCTTACTCTTGGATCAGGGGCTGTGAATTGGTTCCAATAGCCCAGGTGTCTAGATCTCAGGTCCACCACAAATTGACTGAGGTTCACAGGATCACAAGCCATAATTTGACGTTTCATCAGATCCGAGTGAGCCAAACCATCCAGCGCAGATAAGAGGTGGGACGTCCAACAAGAATCAGTCATGGAGCTAAGGCTGATGTCAGCATGGAGAACCTTTTTTAGAAGGAGACTGTTGCACTTAGTAAGCGAGTTGTAGAAGCGCATAGTGGCACGAAACCAATTGAACTGAAAAGGTTCAATGCCACATTCTCGTAAAATGCTCCAAGATGCTGTTGTGGATTTCACTCCAAGAAGATTTTGCAAAATGTTTAGGATCCACCTCTGCAACAGGCTGTCCATTTCTGCGCCCTACCATAAGTAAGGAGTGGCCCATATCTGGCTAGCATACATTCCTGCTGGGATTGCATACGTTTTCAAGAGCCAGATGAGCGCATGCAGCCGATTTGTAAGGTTGTGGTCCTGAGCAAAGGTTTTGACACGATAAGTCCCCGCCATGCATGGTTTTAGAGCAGCCTCAGCAGCAGTGGAAAGGTTGAGACGTTTGTCACAGATCATACCCAGCTATTTAAAAGAATCAGTGTAGGGCAGGTTTTCACCATCAATCGACAATTGGGGAAGAGTGTCAGCTCTGGAATTGAAGCAGACGACCTCAGACTTTTTTGTGTTGACCGTCAGGCATTTTCTGGTTGCATAACCCTGCAACTTATTTAACGTGGCTTGCATGTGGGTGTGGTTGTTTGCAGTCAAAGCGAGGTCATCTGCATAAAGCATATGAGAAACATGAAAATTCGGTAAGCCTGTCGCCGCGGCTGTTTCCCCATTTGTGATGCAGCCAATGTCATTAACATAGATTGAGAATAGGAGTGGTGACAATGGGCACCCTTGTTTAACTCCGTGCGTTGGCTGGACACTTGCCCGTTTATCTCCATCAATAAGGATGTATTTGTCGTCTCGATAGAGGTCTTTAATGATGGAGATAAGCTGGCTGGGCATCTGGCATTTGTGTAAGTGTTCCCACAATCAGTCTCTGGGTATTGAGTCATATGCCTGTTTGAAATCAATAAAGGTGGCATATAAACGTGGGGAGCCTTGAGGTTGAAGTATCTGAGCTGCATGCTTTAGGTGCCTCAAGATAAAAAGTGGTTGTAAGGTGTTGCGGCTTGGATAAAAGCCAAATTGACTGTCAGGAATAATGTTGTATTTTGCACACCAGTCTTGAACCATGGAGCGGAGGACATTTGTGTACAGGCGGTAAAGTGTGTTACTGACTGCAAGCATCCGGTAGTTTGAAGGATGTGTCACAGCGCCATTTTTGAATATTGGAGCAAGTTTGGCAGCTTTCCAGGATGAGGGGATGCGAGCAGTTTTGAGCATAAGCGTGAAGAGTTGTGAAATGTATGGAGCCAGCACATTGTGATGTTCAAGACCTCTGCCATGACGTCTAGGGACAAGTTTGCACGCATGTTTTATGAAAGAAGGAAGGACTGTGTCAAAGCCAGGTGAAGAGGAACTGCTCATGTTGGAAATGTGCTTAGAGACAAGGGAGGTTAGCTCAGCTTCCCCAGGCAGATTGAAAGGGTGCGGGCCTGTGCCCCCTAATGCTTCATCATGCAAGCCATGAGTGTCATTGTTGGAAGCAGAAGGATGGTTAAATAGGTTGTTGATATGTTCCTGCCAGGCCTGCTCAGAAATAGGATTGTTACTGGAGCTCACAGGCTTCTTCAAAAGTTTGTGTACAGCCGGATCTTTTTGAAATAACTTGCGCATGAAATCTACAGCTTGAGTGCGGGTATATCGTCGCTTAGCACGCTGCGCTTCAGCTCTATATTCTCTGTGTACGTCAGACATTTCAGGCCACGGTTGAAGAGCGGTCGATACGGTTGACATCAACCGCGGTTGATGAGCGGTTGACAATCCATTAAACAAGCGCTGGTTTGCGGTTGAAATACAAGCGGTTGATGAGCGGTTGATGTCAACTGCATCAACCGCGCGGTTGACATCAACCGCGTCAATCGCATTATCAACCACGTGTATTTCAACCGCATACAGCGATTGTTTAATGGATTGTCAACCGCTCATCAACCAGCCAGGCATCACAGGACTTCAAGTCCCGTTGTACAACTCATCTGGGCTCCTAGAGACTCTTTGCCTTCCCCTGTTGTCTGTGCACTTTTGCGCTACTTCCACACACGCATGTGTGCGTGCGTGCGTGCATGTGTGTGTATGTGTGTGTGTGTGTGTGTGTGTGTGTGTGTGTGTGTGTGTGTGTGTGTGTGTGTGTGTGTGTGTGTGTGTGTGTGTGTGTGTGCGTGCGCGCGCGCGTGTGCATGTGCGTGCGCATTTCATTTACCACTGCTTCATGCGTGTGCTGCTGCTTCTGTATGTATTATTTGTTCATGTGCTGCTGCTGTAGCTACACAGTGTGTGTATGTGTGTGCTGCTATTGCTGTTTCTGCTGTTGCTGTTTGTTCATGTGCCACTGCTGCTGCTATGTGTGTGCATGCGATGCTGCTGCTGCTGCTGCTGCTGCTGTTTCTGTCCATGCGCATGTGCTATTGCTGCTGTGTTGTCCATGCGTATGTGCCGCTGCTGATGTGTCCATGTGCATGTGCATGTGCTGCCGCGCGCGCGTGCGTGCGTGTGCGTGTATGTGTGTGTGTGTGTGTGTGTGTGTGTGTGTGTGCACGCATGCGTGTGATGCTAATAGCATCATGCCACGTGTGTGTGTATGCATGTGTGTTTGATCATGCGCCGCTGCTGCTGCTATGTGTGTGTGTGTGCATGTGCTACTGTTGCGCGCGCGCGCGCGCGCGTGTGTGTGTGTGTGTGTGTGTGTGTGTGTGTGTGTGTGTGTGTGTGTGTGTGTGTGTGTGTGTGTGTGCGTGTACGCATGTGTCACTCATGCTGTGTGTGTCCATATACATATGCTGCCATGCGTGTGTGTGTTGTGTGTATGTGCATGTGTGCGTGCGCGTGATGCTAATAGCATCATGCTATGTGCGTATGTATGCATGTGTGTTTGATCATGCGCCGCTGCTGCTGCTATGTGTGTGTGCATGTGCTACTGTTGCGTGTGTGTGTGTGTGCGTGTACGCATGTGCCACTCATGCTGTGTGTGTCCATATACATATGCTGCCATGCGTGTGTGTGTGTGTGTGTGTGTTGTGTGTATGTGCATGTGTGCGTGCGCGTGCGCGTGATGCTAATAGCATCATGCTATGTGCGTGTGTGCTACTGTGTGTGTATGTATGTGTGTTTGTTCATGCGCTACTGCTGTTGCTGTTTGTGTCCATGTGCATGTGCCACTGATGCTGTGTGTGTCCATAAACATATGCTGCTATGCTGCTTGTGCGTGCGTGCGTGCGTGCGAGTGTGTGTGTGTGTATGTGTGTGTGTGTGTGTGTGTGTGTGTGTGTGTGTGTGTGTGTGTGTGTGTGTGTGTGTGTGTGTGTGTGTGCGCCCGCGCGTGTAACCGCGTTGATTTGGCGGCGTCTCACACGGAAGCCATTGCGCTGCGGCGGCGTACTGCTCATGAGCTGTTTCTCACGTCCCTACTTCGCAATGAATGTCAGCGCCGCCTACTTGCCCTCATCGTCCACATTTTCAAGTCCTTATCTAATCGTTGCATAAAGAATAATGAACTTATTAAAATTAAATCCAATTAGGTTTGTGCTGTGCTTGGAAAGCAGTGCGATCAACAAAGCTCAGCTGGCCAAACCAAGGTATAAACAAAGCATAAAATATGTCTTATGAAAAGGGACTTAAGGGATGTGTTCAGTTGCTGAGTTTCTGAATTTGTATTGCATTTATGAGCTTCCATGCATTTTGATTTCAATTGCAGGTATGTAGTTCCTGTTAGCAAGGACTTACAATACCCATGAACATAACCATTAGTTAGTAGCACTTAGCAATTGAGATGTGAAATTTCAATCATATACATCTTCACTGTCCACTTCTTTGTCATTTGGGCGCAAGTAAAGGTTCTGCATTCAATTCCAGCCAAATTTTGATGCTGTATACAGCTACAGTTGTACGTACAACTTGTTTGAAAGCCTCTCAGGATTTCCTCGGTTGAACTGCGGTTGATGCAGTTGATGCGGTTGATATCAGATGCCAAATTTCGTTTGTGATAAACTCAGTTACAATGTGCGGTTGATTAGCGGTTGATGCGGTTGATGTCAACCGCACGGTTGACATCAACCGTGAGCGGTCGACGAGCGGTTGACAGACTATCAACCGCACGTCAACCGCATCAACTGCTCATCAACCGAGGCAGGAAGTTTCTGACGTAGTTGCTCACAAGCGTGCCTGGCTTGCCCAGTCTTCAATGCCATTAAAAAGGCCTTCTTTCTGGCTGCACACACATCATTGAACCACTCAGGCCGTTTGTGATTTCTGTTGCGCACCATTGCTGAGAGCGAGGTCTAAGGGCAATCATACCAACATCCGGGTGTCTGGCAGCATTAAAAATCCAAGACTTCAGGCAGGTACATGCTCTTTCACTGCTCCCTGCTCATCTGGGCCCCCAAACCTGGCAGGCATACCTAGAAAGCATGCTGAACAAGTCCTCATACTCAGGTTGTGGCCAAACACAGTGCTTGCCTGGTTTCCCTGTTCACACCACTTTTGCCTACCAGGTGCGCACAGGTGACCATGCTCTAAGTGCTCTGGACCAAAATTTGCCCCCCCCTTTTTTTCACTCCGAAGGATCAGGATTGACCTAAAACCTACCTGAGAGCCAAAATATGGGCAGAATTTGGGCCAAAGCAGGTGTTGTGGCACCCATTTTCCTGGAAATGGTCAAAAATGACCTAAAATGCCCATGGCTCAATCCTAGAGCCCCACCCTCCCTTTTTTGATGCAGAAGCACCAGTTTAGGCATCCTCAACCACTCAGCATACTCAGTTTGCAGCGGGGCATTAACTCCTCATTTTCACACATAGCTTGGCTGAGCTGACTTTCAGCATCCTGATCTGTGACAGCGGATTCAAAAGCCTCCCTGCTACTCTCATCCCCTTCAATGTGTGCAGCATAAGCTTGTGCTTTATCAGCCCTCCATCGAAATAGATACCTCTCAGGAAAGTCCTGTAACATCTCACTGTCAATGGAGTGGAAATGTTTGTCAATGTGCGTTGTATGTGTGTCTGGGGTGCTAAAGGTGATTATATGAAAGCAGTGGTCTAGACAGATAGGCTCGGTGAATGTCACTTGCTCTATGAACGAGTACAGGCATTTGGAAACTATAAGGTCAAATACTGTGAAGACATCCAGCCCAAGAACCAGCTCAAAGCCTCCAAGCAGCAGCACCGTGATCTGTGTTGCCATCTTTCTAGGGCCTCAGGTCAAGTCACCCTCCATACCATTCTGTTAAGTGTGGGCAGGGTCATCTACACCCCCCACACTCTGGAGCCTCTTAGAGCTTGGTCATGACACTCATACAGCCACCAGGCTTGCTCTGAAGCTTCATGCTCATTCTGTCCAGTATGCTTACAAACTTACTAGCACCAGACGAGCTCTCGAGAAGACCTTTCCATTCTCATCAGCAAGACCAGGCATGGGCTACGGCTAGTACCCCTCCTGATCCCCATTGACTCCTCTTTTTGTTTTCCTTGGCGAGGGGGATGCACGGTGCCTCGGCCCTAGGTATCTTCTTTTCCTTCATTGATGAGGGGAGTGTTCTCACTGCCTGCGCAGTTTTCTTTTCTTTTCTTCCAGCACAGTCTTGCGAGCAAGCCTTAGTTGTTTAAACTGGTTGGAGTAAACGTGCTCACTCTTTATATGCCTGTTTCATATAGCCTGTGTGTGAGCCTTCTTTGCAGCAATCAACACTTTAGAACATGGCTAAAGTCCTTTTGTTTTCCAGTTGATACACCTAGTTGGTAGATTTGGAAACAGGCACCTTTTTGCTTCAGCTGATATAGCAACGTAACCTAACCTCGGTTGATTGCACCAATCAATATCGAGTGATACTGGCAAAGAATTATTCTCAAATGATCAGACATCGCAACATGAGGCCTCGTCTTCATATTCAAATTGATCTTGATGAGCACTATTACACCGTCAGAACAGAAGCCATATGAGCAACAAATGAGAAGCTTTAAGTCTTGGCGGAACAATGAGCCGAGGATGCAGATGCAAGGAACTGAAAAGAAGGACAAACGAAGAAAGGTAGATCCAATCTAACTTGTTCTCACCCATGAGGAACTTGTCGATCGCAGTTCTACAGCAGCAGGCGAAGTACCAGCACCTCCTCCTTTCAACAACCTCGTGAAAATAAAGTGGGAGTAGCCAAATCCAGAGCATGCACCAGGCAGTAAGAATCTCCTGCATCCTTGCAAACGTCCAAGAACACACCTGCACCAGTCTGCCCTGTGGGGGCAGGGACACGCCTCAGCCACTCCGATGTTCACCACCACCACCACAAGTTTTCAATGGCAATTTCACCATGACTCGTGGCAACCACTGACCCTTGCTCCTTTCCCCCACAGACAAGGGACAGGACACGCTGGTCAAGTGGGGTGGTAAGCAAAATAATTTCCGCAGCTTGCCTACAGCCATGCGCTGCCAAGGGCATGACCAAGCTTATGCATACTTGTCAAAAAAGACAAACAGGGCGCGGCCTTCGCAGTCACGGCCGTTGAAGGCCTCCAAGGCGGCCTGCGCCTCCTCAGGGCTGGAAAAGCGTACAGTGCCGTAGCCCTGCACAGAGCACATGCAAAAATGGAGGGAAGGAGCTGTGTTCAGACAAAAGTTAGATTTGTAAAAGTTGAAGGGTCAGATAGGTTTGATTTAAACAAGAAATGGTAATGGGGTTGGGGAGTAACAGAGCTTGCACATGCCTGCATACATGGGCAGTCCATGGGTATGGGGAAGGCAAAGAGGGCACTGACTACCTGAGTATTTCTTGCATCTGAAGCCATGAAATGCATTGCCCATCATCATCTTGAGCAAGTGAGTACTAAGCATCAAGTACAAATGCCTTCTCAGCATGAGAAAAAAAATGTACGAAAATGATATAAAAATGCCTTCAAGACAAGAGTCTGCGAGTGCTCGATTTGAAAACCCTCTATAATCCAAATAAGTACTCCCATCCCAGGCACTTTTGGCACCTTATCTGCTCCCAAGCCTTCTCGTCTTGCACTAAGAAGGACAACAGCAAAAACAACACTGCAAGCTGCCTGCCAACACCCACCCTGCTGCGGCCGTCGTCACCGTACACCACATCAGCACGCTCCACGCCTGCCACCTCAGCAAACATGTCCTTCAGTTCCTTCCAGGTGTAGCTCCAGGGGATGCCGCGCACCACAAGCTGCAGTCGGAGCAGGTCGTGCAGTGTATAAGACAGAGAGGAAAAGCTTCCACGCTTCTCTCAAAGCGCTTCACTTGTGCATGCAGCTGTAAGGCATACTGCTGCGCTGTCCTCGCTCAAAACTGGAAGGCTTGGAGCACTGTGGATGAAACACTATACTCACGCCACAGCCGTTACGCATATGCTTTAAGTGCAGCTGACATATACAGAGCTGTATGTTGCAAGACAGCTAGCATGTAAATAGTCCATGTCATAGCTGGCGCGTACGGAACTGCACGCACGTTCTGACCGAACGCTTCCCGGAGGATGCATGAATGAAATGCTGCGACCACCACTCATGAGCAGCGAGCAACAAGCGAACCCTGAGGCCCCAAAACAAAACCGGTGCCCCGCATTTTTCTAGAGCTGTCACAGCCACTGCCTTGAAAACGCATGACACGGGCTCCTTGTTGCAGCGACTTTAAACGTCTGTGATGCATCACGCAGCCCATGCCTGCAAAACACACATATAAACCTGAGCGCGCGCACAGCACACAATGCAGCCCCTCACCTGCACCATTCACACAAGGCTCTCACTGCCAACAATCTTTTATCTGTTTGTGTGCACACGGGGACACGTCCTGCCACCCAATCCACACAGAGCACACAAATCCACCAACCCCTGGACGCATCCCACGCACACACGGAGGGGCACACAGTGCCTCCAACCCCCCATCACCTGCATCCCTCACACACACGAAGGGTAATCAATGCTATCAACCCCTCACCTGCAGGCCACTGGATGCCTCTGGCCGCTCTGCGCGGCCGCCACCACCGCCGCGTCCACCTGCAGCAGCGCCACCACGGCCGCCACGTGGGGCACGCACGCGAGCCTGGGAGGCGGCGCCCTCAGACTGCTTCACGTCACGATCCTGTGGGGGAGGCGCGTGCACATGTGTGTGTTTTTGTGCGCAGAAGTGCACATGAGCATGTGTGCGTGCACATGGCTAATTAGATGGGTGTTGATTCATGTGTACCAGGGGGGAAGGATCAAAGTGACCACCACATGACTCATGGCTCAACTTCCTGTCGGTCCATGGGCTCTGTCCAGGCAGATGTAGGGTGCAGCATTAGTGCAAGGCTCTCACATATTTTTTCCGGCTGAGGCACAAAGAAACAAGCAAGCTTGGGCGATTCTATGATGCCTGCATGCTCCTTTGGTGAAGCCTAGGCAGGACTCAAACAAACAGGCGAGTACGTCAAGAACAAGAAATGTGCAGGATGAGACGACCAAATAATAGGCTCGGGCACACAGCAATTAATGCATAGGTACGCCCATTGCGGCTCTGGGTTGAAGGAGGTTGAGAGAGAACCATTCAAGCACAGCTGATGAGGCACTGAACTGTCAACCAGTGGGTGCTCTACGGAGTAGCCTGTAGAAAGCACTACTGCTGTCCTGTTAACCTTCAGCTAAGCTGCCCTGGCAAGCAGGAACAACTGTGGTACCCTTCCTCTCCGTTCCTTGCTGACTTTCACAGCATTTGCTTTGGTCTGCGCTTGGCACCCATGACCCACAGGTCCGGCATGTAACCCATTCCTCTCCTTCACCCATGTTGAGCTCTTGGGACCCCGGATTTGGGGTATATCCTCTCCTCATTCCTGCAAAAAACAACTGAGCTTACCTCACGATCCTCGCGGACCAGCACACGGCGCCCGCCCAGCTCAGCACCATTCAGGGTGGTAATGGCAGCGATGGCCTACAGAAAGGAGTCCATGCACATGACACACATGTGTGCTGGGACTGGCCAAGCTAATGTCAAAGTGCGTGATATTGTGCCGGCATCAAGGTCATGATTTGCTATCCCTCAGGAATTCAAAAACAATTGGTGCATCTCGCTATTGAATGCAAGAGGGGTAGCGAACAAACCTTTTGACATCCACATTGATTTTCTCCTCTCTTCATCACTGACCTTTGGCATGGTTAATTGTTAGAGCGCTTATATTTTGAAGGTGTAGGGGGCTTGGAGGCCACAAACTAAAAACACATGCTCATACTTTCCTATTAGCATGTGCAAATGCACAAGTGCACGCATGTGTGTGTTTGTGTGTGCGCACGTGTTTGTGAGGTTTGATAAGGCACTTCTCAGTTTCATCAACAGTCAAACACAATAGTCAAAGTCCATGACTGTTAGGCAGAATTTTGTTTCCTCTCTAGTTTGTTCATGCTCCATTGTATTTTTGGGGCTGTGCAAAGGGTTGAAGGCTATGTGCAAGCCTTTGTGCCTCCAGGGCAGCTTTTGTTTGTTTTGTGACACCCCGTGTCGAGGCTTCCATACCCTTTACCATTCCCGTACACGTATCCCTACCCGTATCCCCGCGTTGTACAACTATGGCACATGTATGTACTCCGTGTGTACGTGGGCACCCACGCGTACGCACGCACACATGTGTTAGAGCATTTGGGACTAGATTGAGAAGTAATGCTGGACATGGTTGAGCACTGAGGTGAAGGTCAGGAGTACAACTCTTGCATGCATGAGTGCAGCTTCAGCTGCCACAGACCATGCATGACCAAGGTTTTGCAGCATGAACTTGGTCTGCAGGTGAGTGACAGATGTTAAGTCATCCGTGCAGCACCCTCTGGGGGCACCCCTGCTTCCCCAGCCTCCCTCCAACACTCCACTCAACGCTTTCCGGCATCATCAGCTTACCTCGTCCGGGGTCTCGAACTCCACGATGCCCCAGCCCTTAGAGCGATCTGCATGCACGGCATTTGCATCAGCGGGTTGATAATGGACATGCGGGCACTTGTGGGGCTGGGCGGACAAGCAGACGGAAGGACCCAAGCCGACAGATATTGTGCTCATATCGCATGACGCTGCTCAAAAGCACGCAGCGCTAGCAGAGACACCCCCATCGCCACTCCTGTAAATTCACCGTAGTAGTAGTAAACCTAGCAATGTTGACACACTTCCGGGGCAAAGCGGGAGCAAGGGAGTACCCACCATCATCGTCGCGCATGACATTCGCGTACACCACATTCCCGCACTCCCTGAACTTGTCCTACATGCGTGGAGGTCATGGGAGAAGAGGAGTTCAGGAATGAAGGGTGAGAGTGAGCTCACTTCTGAACCCTTGGGCACCTGGCTGCTGCATCTGTGCAGGAGAGCCTACGCAAGCGCAGGAGCCCATGCTCCTGGGCAGCCCCTCACTCACCTTCAGGTCCTGCCAGCTGGTCCGCCAGGCCAGGTTGCCCACAAACACCCTCTTCCCAATCTTAACCTCTTGCATCTCTTCCCCCATGTTCCCTCCTCTTGTCCTTCTACTTCCTCCTCTTCCGCTTCCAACACCCAACTCTCCCTGAGCCTCCACTAGCTTAAAAACTTGTGCAAAACGCCCTTGCGGGGCAGTTGATCAATCTGAAATTTTCAACCGAAACACACAGAAGGCGGAAAAACGCGATCGGGGAAGCTGGACACGCTAAATGATTAAAGTCACTAATGTGCATACTATGTTTCTCCGCACAGCAAACAAAGCAGGGGTTGAGAGCTTCCTGCCGACACGGTATCCTGACAGCAAATGTCCCGTTAAAGCCTGTCAGATAATGTAATCCAGACATGAATGGAAGTGATTCGCAACTTTTGGAATTTGCTCACCTCTCATTGGCAGGCTGCACCAACTGTCCTCCTGAACACAGTTCCAGTACAGCTGCATCCAGATTTTGCAGCATTCCATGCATGCAGCCTTCCCGATTTCATGGAATTCTGCGATCGCGACTGATACTGATTGTACATGCCATGCATTTGTTCATGGAAAGAGAACGGAGGGAGTGAGAGCACGTCAAATGAAGTAAAAGAGGCACATTGGACACTGGCTCAAAGAGCCATATAAGAAGGAAGCTGGCGTGGGTCTGGTGGGTTTCAAAGTGTGGGTTAGCCTGCTCAGGGCACCGGAGTTGTGTTGAGTGTTTTTGTTTTTGATGGCACGTCTGGTTAAGGTAAGTTTGTGCGCATATTGCACAGAATGGGCATGGAGCTTTTGGGCAAGTTTGGTAGATCTAGAATTTGTGGGTCAAATTGAATTTCTATTTTTTCAACTGATCCAGGGTATGGGCAGTAGATAGATAGATAGATAGATAGATAGATAGATAGATAGATAGATAGATAGCGCTCTCCACATCCTATCTGGCTGCCAATGCCCCATCATGTGTAACATGGTAACTGAGCGTCACAATATTGCTTGCAGGATGATTTTGAAACTGGTCAGTGAAGGCTCTTATGGGGCCAAGAAAGAAAAGAAAAGAAAAAGAAAAGAAAAAGAAAAACTAATCTTGGGGCCAATCTTGTGCAGTTGGATGCGGGCAACACAAACCATTTGGCCCAGCACGACCTGCAAGTCCCTGAGCAAATCTCTAATCGTGCTGTGCCTTCCTACCTCTTCAAACCCCTGCAAACCCATGCAATCATATGATTCCTATTCAAACCAGATGCAACTCCAGCCGCCCTGATGCTATCTTGGTCACTCCTCACCCAACCAACCCAAACAGACCACCCACTCCAACCTCACACCGAGTACTGCGCAGTATGGGGAGAAGCACAACTCCAGCCCGCCATATCCACTTGATAAAAATCAAATACTGTGAAGATACAAGGCCTAGTGTCTAGCTAGAAGCCTCACAACAACAACACAGCGAACTGTGCAAACAACTCCAAGGTGCAGAGATTACTATTCACCCAACCCTCCTGGGTGTGGGCGGCACTATTTACACTGCACATACCCTTGATCAATTCAAAAAATTAGGGATTGACTCACAGAGATCTGAAACACTTGCAAGAAAACTCCATGCCCATTCTGTACAATATGCGCACAAACTTACCTCTACCAGACGTGCCATTGAAAATAAAAAACACTCATCACAACACTGGTGCCCTGGAGCAGCGTGCCGCCAGAAACCCACCCGATCCACATTAATTTCCCTCTCATCTTCCAGTGAGGGAGACTCACGGCTCTTTGAGCAAATGTGTCTCTCTTTCCTTAATTTATATAGGGAGAGTTTTCTCTGCCTACGTAGCTTTTTCTTATAGATAGTCCCACCCACACCCAGAAGGATTGTGTGGAGATTGATCTTGGCACCTTGAAGTTGTTTGCACAGCTGACTGTGTTTTTGCTGTGAGGCTTCTAGCTGGGCACTAGGCCCAGTACCTTCCCAGTATCTGATTTCTGTTAAGCTAATATGGCGATTTTGGATGTTCAATTCATGAAGTTGCCTGGCTGGAGTTGTGCTACTTCTTACTTCATTACACCTCATACTGCGGAATACCCGATGATAGGGGGAAGTAAGTGGTCTATTTGGGTTAGTAGGGCAAGGAGTGACCAAGTTAGCGTCAGGGCAGCTAGTTGCGTCTAGCTTGATCCAGAATACTAGGGTCAAAGAGAAAGAAAGAAAGAAAGATCTACGCTTGCCGTTAACGTTCGGCCGCGTGCATTAAGGAAAGAGCCTCCGAGTCCCATTGGCTCCCACCAATAGAGGGCATCTTTATCTCCACCCCGGCCACAAGGATTCGATCCAGACCTCCTCCTTGCTGTCGCCCTCCTCGCGCTTGACCAGAGTTCCGTGACATGACGGTCAAAGAGATATGGAGGTATTATACAATTGGAGGCTTGCTCTGTGGTGTGCAGGTCATGCTAATAGATCATCCAAAAGTGTGTTTTCCCCGTCCAGGACTCGCCACCTTTTAGGTACACAGGGCATACAATCCCAGCTGGACCTGGCTTTAAGCCTCCTTTTTGCCCTATGTCCAGCCCCGAAAAACTTGAAGTTGAAAGGCAGGTGGCTGAACTCCTTAAGCTGGCACTCATTGGGCTTAAATCTTCACCTTCAAGTTATATATAAGATATGGACTCTATATATATATAAGTTATGGACTCTGGTGAAGGTGGCTCGGAGCTCCAGTGCTCTTCGTTGGTAACAAGGATAACTCCTTGAAGATGTGCATCGACTACCAAGTACTTAACAAAATTACCGTCAAAAACAAGTATCACTATCTTGTATTGATCAACTCGTGGATTCTCTTGCTGGTGCTAAAGTCTTTCTTTCTTTCTTTCTAAAGTCTTCATTAGCCTAGACCTTCAATCAGGCTACCACTGAATTTGCATTCACCAAAAGATGTAAGCAAAACTGCTTTTTGTACACCTCTTGGTCATTACCAATTCGAGATCTTCAGCTTTGGTCTCAACAAGGTTGCTCTGGAAAACTTCCAAGCAGCCATGAATGACTGGCTTAGACCTCTCCTTGGCAAGTTTTTTGTACATTGATGACATCCTCATTTGCAGTAAAAATGCTGAAGATCATGCATCACACATGCGCCAAGTACTTGACCTCATCCGAGCTAATCACCACATTAAAACTCTCCAAGTGTGAGTTTGAGCAGAAAAAGGCCAAATTCCTGGGTCATATTATTGGTGATGATGGAAGTAGGTATAACCTGCCAAAGTAGCCATCATCAATGCATGGCTGCGCCCCAGCAACACTCACGACGTCCGGTCTTTTGTGAGCCTAGCAACCTACTTCACAAAATCCATCGATCCAGCTCCTTCCAGAACAGAGTCACATCCATCTCGTGGAGGTCAAATACTGTGAAGACACCAGGACCAAGAATCAGCTTGAGGCCTCCAAGCAGCAGCACCGCAACCTCTATCGTGATCTTCCAAGGGCCTCAGCTCAAGTCACCCTCCATACCATTCTGTTAGGTGTGGGAGGCGTCATCTACATCCCCCACACTCTGGAGCCTCTTAAAGAGCTTGGTCTTGACACTCATAAAGTTACCAAGCTTGCTTTAAAGCTTCATGCTCATTCTGTCCAGTATGCTTACAAACTAACTAGCACTGGACGCGCTCTTGAGAAGGCTTCCCTCGAATCTCATCACCAAGATCAGGCACGGGCTACTGCTAGTAACTTTCCTGATCTCCATTGACTTCTTTCTTTCGTTTCTCTTGGTGAAGGGGAAACACGGTGCCTCTGCACCAGGTATCCTCTTTTCCTTAATTAATGTGGGGAGTGTTTGCATTGCCTGCGTAGTTTCCTGATCTTTTCTTTCTTTCCTCAAGGCCTGCTCAAAAATGGTTGCTCCACCCACAGGCCTGATTAAAAAGGATGTTCCTTTTATGTGGGACAGTGTGTGCAAAGCAGCCTTCCTTGCAGTCAAACATGCACTCACAAATACCCCTGTGCTGCCCTTACCAGATTTCCTTCTGCCTTTCTTAGTCGAATGAGACGCTTTAAAGGAAGGTATAGGAGCTGTCTTGCAGAAACTAGTAGCATATGGGAGCAGAGAACTCAGGCCAGCAGAAACCAAGCACACCACCGGTGAGCAAGAACTGCTAGCTATAATGCGTGCCCTTAAAGAAAGAAAAGAAAAACTACGTAGGCAGAGGAAACTCTCCCTACATCAATTAAGGAAAAGGAGACACAGTGCCCTTTAATTGTGGCGTTGCTATCTCACAGGCCCACATTTTACTATGGTAAAGAAAGAAAAGACTACGCAAGCCAGGTCCAGCTGCGTGCATTAAGGAAAGGTCCCCTAACTAGCAAGCTAGCTAGGGCCTCACCGAGGAGGTTCACTGGCCCAGTCTAAACCAAGCTATGAACCTATGGAGAGCAACTAATGCGGGTTCGGCAGGTTGCTGTCAGCCATGTGCCTGCGGGCGTGGACTCTCCTCCTCCTGCTCTGAACTGCCTCGCCCCCACTGATGCCACTGCCAGAAGAACCCTGCAAGTATAATGAGTGCCTGGTGTTTATAATTTTTGTTAATGATTGGAGTGCATGGCAACTTAATTGAGAGGCTAATTTTTCTGCGTTATGTCTGGTAAGACCCAGCTCAACCAGGGAAGTTATGGTGGTCATTATAGATAGTACCTGCTGCACCAAGTAAGATGGTGTGCAAGGTCACTTTATTATTTCTGTTTGGGTTTCTGAGACTACGGGTGCGAAGTCTAGAAATGGAACCAGCATGCTGGTCAGCAGCTTTTTGTAGGCTTGGTAATGGGTTTGTATCTGGGCAGTATTTGAGTTCCACAAGGTGGATATCCCTATCTTGAGCAGGTATTCTTTTAGGGTCGAGATGGGTTGCTCTCCCTGGGATAGAGCGCACAAAGACAGCATCAGGACGGCTTTGGTGTCGGGCAGAGGGGCCAGCACCATTGGGAAAAGCCCAGTCAGGAATTTCCCTGGTGATGCTTTCAGGGACTTCAATGCCTTGTTCTTGGAGCTTTTCCCTACAGCAAGCATCCATTGCAACAAGGAATGAGCCATGTGCACCTTTGCTGAGGGCTTCGCAACGGAGACTGAGGGCAATGTTGTGTCTGTTTATGAGCATCCCTTGGCATGTTGGGTGTGAGCATCCAAGGACAATGTGATAGATGCTATCCATGTTGCCGCATAATCGGCAGTTGGCAGAGCCAGAGGTGTGATTAAACCTGACAGCGTGCTTCTGGGTGTAAATTGTGCCAGTGCGGTACTTGAGAAGATTTATTTGTTGCTTAAAGGTAACCTTGGGGTTGCTCCAAAAGGAATTGCTAATTTTTTGGTTAGCAAGTTTAGGGGATAGCTTAGGTAAGCCTGTGTTGGTCTTGCTGTTATGAGATGGTGGTTGCATGAGTTGCTGCCAGCCTGTGTAATAGCAACTGGATATATCGGCAGAGCCAAGCTCGTGTTTGTTATGCATATGGGCTTTGAGCTTGTCTTTCAAGTTAGTGAGGTAAAGGGGTGTGGGATTATGGGAGTGCCCTCGGGGAGGTTTGATGGATAGCCAAAAGGAGTTGTGGAAAGGGTCCTTGGCATCAGGCAATGAGATATCTGTGTTATCCATAATAGCCGCAGTTTGTGCGCAAGCATCAGCTCCCTCGTTGCCAATGACGCCTTAGTGGGCTTTGACTTTATAGAAATTCAGCTGATGTGGTGAGTGCTCTATAATGGTTGAAATAGCTTGAATGAGCTCTGCATGCAGGTGGATCCGCATGCTCATTGGATTGAGGATCTGCCTGTAAATTTGGGACAAACAGGACGCACTGTTGGTGGCTCTGTTTGTGTGGCCCTGTTGGGGTGCGACAAGGATGCCAGCCAGTTCGGCTCTGTTGATTGTGTTAGTTGGGCCACGGCCGTTGGGTTTGATGTACAGTTGTAGTTGTGATGAGGGGTGGTTGCCCTCTTTGTTTGGTTTGTAGACGCCTGAGCCAACTAGTGGTGGGGACTTATCCTTGGTTTTCATGACGCTGCCATCTGTGTAAGTGATTTCTTTCCAACACTGAATTTTGGGTGTGAAGGTGGTATTTTGCGTGTGATGTTGATCTATTACTGCTTGTGTGTGCTTGTGTGGGCATTCAAGGGACACCTCGAGGGGAAGGGATAAAAACGTTTTTCTCCGTTTGTTTGATATTAGTCGTTGGTTGGAGCTCAGGTTCCTAAGGGGGGGCAGGACGAGCAAGAGGTAACCACTGGGCTGGGACGTTGTGCTGAAGCTCTTCAAGCCAGCGCTCATTGGCATTTTGTAGGGACTCCCTTGCTTGTGTGTTCCAGACAACAATGAGCTGTGTGGGGTATGTAGGATGGGTGGGGTTGGGTAAGGTGTTGAACCAGTACTGGGGGGGTTCAAAATGGATGTGTCTTGCAGGGAATTTGGCAAGCACTTTGATGTATCCTGGGTGGTTGTTAAGCCAATTCATGTAGGCATTGCCGCTGGAGCCCCTCCAGTGGGGTAGGAGTATGAAGGTGGCAACCGGCAAATCAGTTTGAACGGAGGAAAGGAGCGCGTGGCGCAGGAGTTGAGTCATGGTTTCATCGTCGTGAGGGGGGTGACAGAAGGAGTAACCAGAATAGCGCACTGAGAGGGCATCTGTGCAAGCTCCAAAGATCTGGTCACGAGGGTTGGCACTGAAGTACTTCTTGTAGGAGGGGTCAAAGTCAAGAGGGTTTGAGTACCTTTCCGTGGAGACCATGCAGCACTTTTGTAAGGCTGAGCGTATGTGGGAAGGTGTGATCAGCGTATTAGAACTGTAAACCTTTTTGCTCTTGGCAAGTAAGTCTTTGATCTTGGCTTTCTGCCACAGGAGTAGGCCCATGGTTTCAGTCGCCATGTCCTGAACTGGTGGTTGGAGTGTGTTGTGTAGGCCTGCTTGCTTGGCTGCTTCGTATGCTTCAATGAGGGTCGAGAGTCTTTCTGTAGTGAGCATGCCCACACATTTGCCGACAGTGTTGTATATACAGGCAGCTTCACAGGTGGAGAATGAAGGCATTTCCACGGGTATGCTGGTCTCCGAGACCGGGAGTCCCTGTTTGGGTCAGACTTTTGGATTTCTTTCATGAGGTCAACGGGCCTGACAATGATCTCACATTGCCATGTTGGCAGGATGTCTGTTTGAGGGTTGGTGGGCAAGAAGTCAAATTTAGCATTTTTGCAGATTGCACGGCCATTGGTTGATAGCCATGAGGTTTGGAGATAGTTCTGGAGGTTGCCATCAAGTCCTTGGTTGGCGAGGTTATCAAGACCAGCACTATTGGCTTGGGGATCTGGTGGTTGTTCTAGTTTCTCCTTCTCAAAGGCTTCTACATGGGTCCATAGGTCAGGATGTTTTTACAGCATTTCAGCCGTTTCCCATCTGGAATGCCATGTGACATGGATCATCTCATGTTCTTCAGAGAAGTTGTTCCTTGCTTGTTTTTCAGCTTGGGGCAATGGAGCACAAGGAGGGCAATACCAGTGCTCATGAGATTCGCTCAGCCTCCGGTCTTGTTGAGAGCATACTTTGACTTTTATGAGGCATTCCCAGTGGGAAGTACGGTGGCATGTATCACAAGTGGGCATGTCATCGTAGCATCGGGATTTGTACGTGTGTTCTTTGCTTACTGGGCTCCAGCAAAGTTGGCAGCATGGATCTTCTGCCAGCCTTCTGGGTATGTGAGTTATGTTGTCCACTTTCAGCCCTTCATTGAGGAAAATGGGTAGGGCACTGCCTTTCCTTAACGAGCAGCAATCCGAAGACTGCTACCCGCCAGGTTCCGTTCACTTGCGTGAAGGAATAAAGGCACTACGACGCTCCGTGTTACCAGGTGATCCCTCAACCCAGTACTGATGGAGCCCAATGCAGATTGACTTCGCAGTTCTGATGAGAGGCGGTCCGTTCTGCATGGTATGATCGTAGCACAAAGGCACTACGACACTCCGTGTTCCCAGGTGATCCCTCAACCCAGTACTGATGGAGCCCAATGCAGATTGACTTTGCAGTTCTGATGAGAGGCGGTCCGTTCTGCATGGTATGATCATAGCACAAAAAAAAAACTATGGTCACTACGGTCACAGATCACAACCCTCTTTTGCACTTACCATCTCAGCCGAACCTCTCTGGCAGACAAGTTAGATGTCAGAATGCTTGCTGAGATTCCACTTTTACTGGGTCTATAAGCCTGGAGGAGGCAACTTAGCTGCTGGTGCCCTTAGCCATAACCCAGCCCATAAAGCTTATAGGTTTGTTGCTGCAGCCATGCTCATGATGCTCACCGGGAGAAAGTCTAGACCCTCCAAGGTGACCCTGCATACAGAACAGTGGAATCCGGATGAATTTCCTTCTGAACTCTACCCCAACTATTATAGGCGCACGCGCCGTTGTAAGTCCATGACGCAACAGCTCCACAATGAAAAGATTTTGCAGGCTGACATGCGGCTGAGCTCGAGATCTGATGATTGTTGGTCCTCCCATATTCTGTCAGCCATGGATGGTTCGGCACACTCCCACATTTTCAAACAGAAGCTGTTGAATTGTGAGCCCATTCATCTCAGTCATTTTGTGGTGGATCTCAGGACCAGGCATCTACAATATTGAGCGCCTTTTTCCAGCACACACCCAAGAGAGCGCAACAGTAAATGCTTGATCTATCACCAGTGGTGCGCTCCTCCTGCAAACAGGGCCTCGGTTGTGCATTCTCCCTACAACCTCCCTAAATACATGTTCCTTGACCTCCCCCATGATGTCATTTGCATCGTGGCTTGATTTAGACTAAGTGTTTACACCTTTCGCTATGGGACAGCAACTTGGAATCACAGGTCTTCCCCAAACTGTGACCTTTTTGAGGCTGATGATGACGTCCAGGATGAACAACATGTCCTCTTTCATTGCACACACCCCCAGGTGGCCTCTCTCTGCAGGAAATATGCTCCCTTGTTCTCACAAGCAGGATCTCATGACGTGTCTGCTTTTTTAAACCAGAACAACAACAGACTTCCTTTTTTCCTTCATGAATTAATTGCCTTTTATAAGCAGGCTAGCAGTTGCACTTCTTGACTGAAGGCCTTATCCTTGTAAACCTCCCACATCATTCTGATTGGCGTGGCTGGCACCATTTACAATGAGTACACTATCAAACCTCTTGTCAATTTAGGCCTAAAGGAAAAAGGAAAAAGGAAAAGCTACGCAGGCGGTATACACCCCGAGCGTTGATTAAGGAAAGGCCTAACCAAGCATAAAACTAAATCCCTAGCTTTCAAATTGAGCTGTCATGCCCTGCAAAAATTAACCACTATCACTAACACCAGACATGCTCTCTGCTTACAGGGGGCTTCAGGGGGGGGGGTTACTGGGCGCGCGGAGTTGGATACCAGAAGAAGGAGAGTCCGGGCGTCTCGGGGCACTGCTGACAACCCACCTGATCCTCATTAGTTCTGTTTTTTCCCTCTCTCCTAGGCTAGCTATAGCTAGTGTAGTTTTGAGGTTGTTCAAAGGAGGGGGGGGAGGGGAATCGCTACTCATCAAGGAGCCTGAGCCCACACTGAATCATATATTTTACAACAAGGGTCTCAGGCAATCCATAATCTCAGGCCATCCATAAGCTCTGAAATGCACGACACACCCCTCTATGAACATGATGGCAATTCCAAAACAAAAAAGCTTGCGCAAAAGCTCTTTTGATGGCCAAACATGCTAAATAATATCATCAAGTAAGTCAAGTGCTGTCCCACTAGTTGGCTCTGGCGTCTACAAACCAAACAAAGAGGGCAACCACCCCTCACCACAACTACAACTGTACAAACCCAATGTGGACGTGGCCCAACTAACACAATCAACAGAGCCGAACTGGCTGGCATCCTTGTCGCACCCCAACAGGGCCACACAAACAGAGCCACCAACAGTGCGTCCTGTTTGTCCCAAATTTACAGGCAGATCCTCAATCCAATGAGCATGCGGATCCACCTGCATGCAGAGCTCATTCAAGCTATTTCAACCATTATAGAGCACTCACCACATCAGCTGAATTTCTATAAAGTCAAAGCCCACTAAGGCGTCATTGGCAACGAGGGAGCTGATGCTTGCGCACAAACTGCGGCTATTATGGATAACACAGATATCTCATTGCCTGATGCCAAGGACCCTTTCCACAACTCCTTTTGGCTATCCATCAAACCTCCCCGAGGGCACTCCCATAATCCCACACCCCTTTACCTCACTAACTTGAAAGACAAGCTCAAAGCCCATATGCATAACAAACACGAGCTTGGCTCTGCCGGTATATCCAGTTGCTATTACACAGGCTGGCAGCAACTCATGCAACCACCATCTCATAACAGCAAGACCAACACAGGCTTACCTAAGCTATCCCCTAAACTTGCTAACCAAAAAATTAGCAATTCCTTTTGGAGCAACCCCAAGGTTACCTTTAAGCAACAAATAAATCTTCTCAAGTACCGCACTGGCACAATTTACACCCAGAAGCACGCTGTCAGGTTTAATGACACCTCTGACTCTGCCCGGCTGCCAATTATGCGGCAATATGGATAGCATCAATCACATTGTCCTTGGATGTTCACACCCAACATGCCAAGCGATGTTCTAAAATATACACAACACTGCCAAAGGTGCACATGGCTCATTCCTTGTTACCATGGACGCTTGCTGTAGAGATAAGCCCCAAGAACAGGGCATTGAAGCCCCTGAAAACATCTCCAGGGATATTCCTGACTGGGCTTTTCCCAATGGTTCAGAAATTAACCACTATCATTAACACCAGACATGCTCTTTGCCTACAGGGGACATCTGGGGGGGGGGGGTCGCTGGGCGCGCTGAGGTGGCTACCAGAAGAAGGAGAGTCCGGGCGTCTCGGGGCACAGCTGACAACCCTCCAGATCCTCATTAGTTCTGTCTCTTTCCCTCTCCTAGGCTAGCTGTAGCTAGTGTAGTTTTGAGGGACCTTTGGTGAGGCCCTTGCTAGCTTGCTAGTTAAGGGACCTTTCCTTAATGCACGCGGCCCCAGGCCTGCGTAGACTTTTCTTTTCTTTTCTTTCTTTTCTGGCCCCTCTGCCCGACACCAAAACCGTCCTGATGCTGTCTTTGTGCGCCCTATCCCAGGGAGAGCTACCCATCTCGACCCTAAAAGGATACTGCTCAAGATAGGGATATTCACCTTGTGCAACTTAAATTCTGCCCAGACACTAACCCCTTACCCAGCCTACGAACAGCTGCTGACCAGCATGCTGGTACCATTTCCAGACTTCGCACCCATAGTCTCAGAAACCCGAACAGAAATAATAAGGTGACCTTGCACACCATTTTACTTCAAGCAAGCACCAAGTTGGTGTAGCAGGTACTATCTATAATGGCTACACCATCACTCATCTGGTTGAGCTGGGTCTTACCAGACATAACGCAGAAAACTTAGCCTCTCAATTAAGTTGCCATGCACTCCAATCCTTAACAAAAATTGTAAACACTAGGCACTCATTGTACTTGTAGGGTTCTTCTGGCAGTGGCATCTCTGGGGGCGAGGCAGTTCAGAGCAGGAGGAGGAGAGCCTACGCCCGCAGGCGCATGGCTGACAGCAACCCGCCTGACCCTCATTAGTTGTTCCCCATCATTTTATAGCTTGGTTTAGGCTGGACCCGTGAACTTCCTCGGTGAGGCCCTAGCTAGCTTGCTAGTAAGGGGACCTCTACTTAATACACGCAGCTGGACCTGGCTCAAGTAGTCTTTTCTTTTCCTTAAAACAAAGTTACTGTCACAATCCATAAAACTTTTTCATCGAATGGAAGGCGGTCCAAATATTCAAGTTGGCCGAGGGACTGCCGCCCCCTTGCAAGCTGTCAAGCCCTGGAGCCCCTCAAAAATAAAGCCTAGAGCCTGATCCTTGAAGTCGCTAGCCCACCTACAAAGGCAGGAAGCTCAGAGCTTAACCATTGCTAGCTTGCTTGTTAGGAACGTTTTCCTTAATGCACGCGGCCTCTTGGCTGGTGCAGACTTTTCTTCTCTTTAGCATTCCCAGTGTCAGGCTGACTTCTGGGGCTTTTTCTCATGCAAGATGGTTAAACAGCACAGGCCAACTTCATTACCTTCAAAACAGGTTGCACAACTAGAAGGTTGCACTTTGCGGCATATAGCAATATAACCTCACCTTTCTTCGCAGCAACTAGGTAGGCTTGAGGCAGATTGACTGTCTAAAAGCCTAAAACTCCAACTTTCTTTGTATGCTTACTCTTTATATGCTCATTTCAATACGCCTGTATGTGAGCCTTATTTGCAGCAATCGACCCCAGAACGTGGCTCAAGGCTCTTTCTCTTCAGTTGACATTTCTATTCTATCATATCCTATTTCTATTCTATAAATCATGATCCTATCCTATCCTATTTCTATTCTAGAAAAGAAAAGACTACGCCAGCCAAAAGGCCGCGTGCATTAAGGAAAGGTTCCCTGACTAGCAAGCTGGAAAGGGTCTCACCAAAGGGCCCTCAAACCTAAACTAGACTAAGCTAGCCTAGGAGAAAGCCAGAAACAGAGCTAGTGAGGATCTGGAGGGTTGGCTGCCATGCTCCTGAGCGATAGATTTATATACAGGCACATTTTTGCACAAACAAAACTGCCCTTCTAGGCAAGTTCAGCTATGTAACCCTTTCCTTTTCTTTCCTAAATTTTAGGCTAAAATCCAAGATTTCCTTTAATCTTTAACATTCCCACATTTAGCGCTGCAACATTGACAACCAAAATGCTTGGAATTGACGAGAAAAAACAGCAGGGCAGCTGTCACTACAAAGGCAATGCGTTAATTGCTATCCTTGAATCAATTATCCCTTCTAGGCACAAGCTACACGGCGAAATGAATACAAGATGAGGGCGCAGAGAAAGAAGCAGGCCTACTAAGCAGCATGTCCCAGAAACCTGCTGTCAACTTCTAATGCAGGGCCACATGCAAGGAGTTAAAAAAGTCAAAAGCAAACCCTGCAGCAGCTTTTTTAGGTATAGCATGTACCATTGTTCACACTGCACGCCTGGCTGAAAACTGTCAGGGAATTTGTCATTGTCCACATCGGCCAATCAGCTTACTGTGCAATAAGGGCTTGAAGAGGTTGACCCCTTGCCGTTGTCTTCCTTGGAGGTTGGCCTTTCCACCTGCTATCACTTGGCAGGAATGGTGCGGGGGCATGTCTATCAACCAGAGAATGGCACTTATGTGCTGGAAATGAATGCGTATTTTGCAACTCACTGTTGCCACTGTTTTCATGCTCCATCTGGATAGCAAAGCAGTCAGAAACTGAGTCATACACAGGAGGGGCACGCTTTGCACATGAGCTGGATGCAGTGTAGTCTTGTTTCTGAGCCCAATCTAACCTTTAACTTGCAAAACCCCTGGCCTTGGTATGCTTGTCTCAGGACACAGCGGGTGAGGAGGATGAGCAATGAGATCAAGCCATGACATGTTGCATGCGTCTGGTCCTTTGATAAGGAAGGCCTCCCAACAGATCTGGGCCACCCAACCACAACAATTTTCTCCCCCCCACCCACCTCTGTCATGTCAGATTAACAAACTGTGAAGGCAAGAGAAAGCTGTGCCCGGGGACATTGCACTGCAGTTTGAAAGACACCAATCAAGCACCTACCAACCTTTTTTCCTTTGCCGCAAAGGCGAGCCTGTTACTCTTACATCAACCGCAAAATCACTCATTTCCATGGTGTTTCTCCGAGTTGCTTCTGCATTTAACAAACAAACTGTATAAGGAGCAGCAAATTGGTGCTTGCTGCTCCCCAGAACCCCCAAAGTCAGGCCATGAACCTCACCTTCACATAGCTACCGCCATTGCCATCCTCATCGCTGTCGTGTTGCTGCTGTGCCGCAACCCCAGCCTCTGCTAGCCAACCTTTGGCCTCTGCGCTCATTGCATCTGTGCCCACTGAAACTGCTCTGCTGCCCTGGGGCTCCTGTGCGCCAGAAATCTTTGGTAGCCAATGCTTTCTTTGCTGCTGATCAAAGAGGAGGGAAACCTACAAAGCGGACAACAGAAGTGGGAAGGTGTCTTTTTTGGCAGCAGGCGTGCATGCTTAGTTGCACTTGCTTGGCTCTTGCATAGCATGCTCAGTGCACTTGCTACGTACTTGCTTGGCATGCCAGCTGTGCTCTCGCACTGCTTGCTCAGTTGCACTTGCTTGGCCCTTGCGGTGCATGCTCAATGCACTTGCTAGGTACTTGCTTGGCATGCTTACTGCGCTCTCGCACTGCCTGATCGGTCGCACTTCCTTGGCTCCGGAGCTGCATGCTCAGTGCACTTGCTCGGCACTTGCTTGGGATCCTTGCTGCGCTCCTGCGCTGCATGCTCAGTTGCATTTGCTTGTACCCTGGCCACGCGCCCTGACCAGGCCAATGCAAGAGATGAAGGTGCGCATCTTTGGTACATGCTGAGATGTGTCGCACTGTGCACACATGGCAGCCTGTGCAGCCTGTGTGTCCTCTTGTGCAGCCTGTATGCGCGACGAGCACAAAGGCAAACCCTATACCTCACTGAAAAAGGGGAGAGCTCAGATTGATTTCTTCTCTCACTCTGCTAAGTTCCTGTGACGTCAGCAGATTAGCATCACCCTGGAAGCCTCGCCAGCAGGAGGTGGGCAGGAGCTCAGCCATGGAGGCAGCTCAGCATGTGCTGCTTACAAGCTGCATCCACGGTCACAAAGTACAGGCTGCACCCATGGGTCAGCTTGGCACGTGCACCTCACCCATGGATACAGCTTGACAAAGTCCATGATGCACGTCTGACTATCTTTGCTCACCCATGGATGCAGCTTCACTGAGTCCCTGATGTACTGCTTGCCATCTTCACTCTCGTCCCGATGCTTGTGGTCCTTGAAGAGCCCGTGGCCCTTTTTCTGACCCGTATCAGCTGGCCCTTCCCTTCCTGCACCACCCTGGTGGCAGCCACTAGGCTCAGGCACTTCATCTGGCACATTTGCAATGCCCGAGGACACCTGGCTGTCATGCAGCTCAATGAGGCCATCCACCTGTGGCGTAAAAGTACAGCTGCGTTGAGATGCAGGTGGCACATTAAATATAGCCTCGGATCATCCTGATGGGTGGACCTCCTTTGCTTAAGCACACAGTGCCAGTGACCTCCCCCAAAAGCACATGGCTTTGCTCCTGCACTTTTTCAAAATGCAAGAGAATTGCTGGACAGCTGAGCAATAGCTCAAAAAAGCAAGCGCCAAGGAGGAAGGAGGGGCAAGATGTGGTGCGTCAAAAGGGACATTTGAAAGACGTGAAATAGCTAAGGTTCTTGGATTCTTGGGTACAGAAGATTTGGTCCTGCTCAGATATGCACCTTGTGCCTGCCAAAGCAGGAGCAAAATAGGCGACACACACACACACACAAACACACACACACACACAGCGACCCTACTAGACAACCCAGGAGCAGATCTCAATGGCTGGAACATTGAATGCAATGCTGAATGCAATGCTCAGAGCACTCGACAAAGGCATGCAGTAAGCATTAAAAGCTCAAGGGGCCGTTTTCAAGGGGTCAAGCTTGTGATGTCAAGCAGTGAAAAATGGAGGCCTATTTGTGCTCCGGAGGCATGCAACAAAGAGGAAGAATAAATGGAGGCATACAACAAAAAGGAAAAGCAACACCTTTGGATGGATGCCTTTGCCTGACAAAAGAGGAGCGTGTGGCTACCTGAAAGCTGATTCAAAAATACGGAGCAGTAGCAGACGCTGCTGCCTCTACCCCTCAGCCACCTTGCCCTTTCAAGGCTATCAAGCAACCGGACCCTGCACTATGGTCGCAAGGAAGCGCCGCTACTACTATCCAATCCTTAGCAACCTCGCCCCTTCCAGGCTACTAAGAGCTGGATAAAACTATGATTGCGAGGAGGCACTGCTGCTTCTATATTCCTCAGCGAGCTTAGACACGAGGCGCTTTCCAAAACATGCACATGCGAGGTCAATGGATGCAAGTGTGCTTGCACATACATTTCAAGAGCAAGGCACTGCAGAGGGTTGGTAACATGTCCGTAGCTGCCACGCGCAGCTGCAGAAGTATGTGTACAGTAGTTAGTACAAGATCAACTATGATGTGCAAAAAAATGCTCAGCTCATTCCTGACATTGGTGATCATCCAAGAACCTCAAGCACAGCAAGCATGAGGAAGTGCAACAAAATGCTAAATGCATCAAATGTAATCCATGCACGCTCTCAAAAATCCAGTGCTTTGCTATCTACCTACAACTAGCTCGAGAGAGGCACCCATTCCTATTCAAACAAGTAGGAATTTTTGATCTTTAACCAATGCCAATGGCTGTGCTCTTCGCTCAGCTCAGCTTAAAAGAGAATATAGCAGCTTAGCCTCTAATCTATTCATAAAAGAGAATAATTAAAGCCTGACCTTAAACCAATGCCAATCGCTGTGTTCCTCGCTCAGCCTTGGCTCAAAGCTATCTCTCTCACTCTCTGGCACCTCAGCCACAAAAACTGCAGGTACAGGAGGCACATTGTCTTTGTGATCTTTGTGGAACAATTGGGTAAACTCTCAGAGCAAGGGGTTCAGGCTCTGCGCTCCTGATGGCAATGAAGTCATCAGGCATGCAGGCCATGTCTGTTCTGCACATCCTAGAAGCTTGCACAGCAGGCAAGTTGAAGCTGACATGAACAAGTGTTTTGTTTTCTTAGGGCAGGGCACATGCGAGCATCTCAAGCCATTTTAGCCTTCATCATGTGTCCTCCTCAACCACGAAGCTGGCTTATGAAGATGAAGAGACAAGCGTTTTGCCCCCTCGATTCGGAGCAGCTTTCTACACTGCATTCATATATGTCCAGCTGGTCCTACCTGTGTAGTGCTTTTGGCCATGCTTCCCTCGGCTGCGCATGCAGAGAGAGCAAAAGGCATTAGGTCAAATTCAAATAGATGAGGTACAAGTGAGCGGCAGATAACCCATGTAAATGCTTTTATCAATCAGCTTGAATGTACCGAGTGCCAGGCACCAACAGATGGAGTTCAGAATGTCTTTAACATGTGCTTTCATGCTGTTCACGAAGTCTCTATAGAATATAAATGCACCTCAAAATTTCAAATGCTGCTGGGCACAAGGACACAGGGAATTTGGTCACAGGCTTAACTCACCATAGAGGAACAGATGCCACACACTTAATGTGTTTAGGCAGGCAACCTGAGCAAAGGCCAGATAAAAAAGTTGTATGGGTTAGTTTGGAATTCCATGTAGCAATCTCAAGAAAACATGGTTATGCCGACTTAAATACTTTGGCAGATGCTGGCCTGGTATGAGGCTTGAACAGAGCCACATATGTATAGAACAAAAAGCTTGCGCACACTTCGTCCATAAAATGCTAGCTTACCCAATTCTTCTCCGGCTTCTCTGAGGGCTGTAGCAGCTAGATCACGATCAGTTGGATCAACGTTTCCGCCTGCTATGTCCCTGCACAGAAAACTAGTAACAAGTTCATGACGCTGCACGCCACGACAGCTATGCAGCAAGTAGCAAAACACAGACTCAAGGATTCCATCAACCTAGCACGTTGAAAACACGTACACAGTTCAAAAAAACGTGCCTGAAACGCACAGAAGTGGTCACTGGTCAGTCATTTCAAAGTGACTGCATTTTTCAGGTATAATGTATAATGTTTTCCAATGGAAAGGAGCTCCAACCTGCTATGCATGTAAATCTTTTGTCCGTGTGTGTCAAGAGCTTGCTTGTTTTGCCTGTTACCTGATTCCAGTTGACAAAGGTGTGGTTACTCAGGTGATGAGGTTTGTATTTATTTTTGAGTACCGAAGGGAGCGCTGATTCCTGTACCACGTCTTTCGCTAGAGTGCCTCGGGACCATGACATGTGCCTCGGGTCTTTGATCACAGTCGTGCTTCATGCTTGACGTCCTTGCTCGGATTCGGAGCCGAGATAGGTACAGCAGATGAGCTTTAATTCATGTGCCATGGCCACACGCAGCCTGACAACCTCTGCAAAGGCATAAGCATTGCATGTGCACTCTCCAGGTCATCACGCACCAGTGCTTGTCGTTGTGCTTCGACACCCTCTTGATCAGCAGCCCATACCCTCCACTCACAAAGAAATAGCCTGTGGACAATGTAAAGTAGCAGGGATGAACATCCACTAGAGAAGCCGTCCAAAACGCAGTGAGCAGGCACAGCTGCAATGTAGGCCAGGCATCATGATAAGCAAGGACCCACAGCCCACAATCCGAGAGCACAAGACACTCCATATAACATGGCCTGGAATTTGCTGAGACAACCAGTATACGATTCTTGTTCGACAGATTCTTCTCGCACCTGCCCCGTGTTTGGATTTTTTGTTTGAGTCCATATCTGTATTGTGATTTTGATTTTGTTTGTATGCATGCAGAGACAATAAACAGTTTGGGTCAACGCGTAACGCGCTGAACTTTCAACCTGATGATAATTTGTTTAATTTAGATGAATGGATCTTGTGCTGTCTTACCAGTTTTGAGCAAGAGCAAAAGACAGATAGGTCAGTCCTCACAAGTGACTTGCCATTGATTGCATCCTTGCACCCTTTCAGAATTGAAGCATCGCTGTAGGTTTGTGCAGACATACATGGCTGGCTGGGAGGATGGCTGGGAGGACCGGATGCGTCAGAAGATGGTAGCTGCAAGTAAGCGCATGCATGGACATGTGCGCAGGCAAATGTATTTGCTTGAGGACAAATAAACATAACACTAGATTGACACTTTGATTCTGTGGCTATGTGATCCCTGTCCCAGTCTTGGTTTCGGGCTGCGGCTCCATCATGTCAGCACGCAGACAGCATTTGAGCATTTGGCAGAACTTACCGGTCCATGTCATGGGGTACAGCGGCATTATGGGCATGTTTTCTGGTGAGTATTGTAAAGCAGGGTAGTGCAGCAGGGCACACTTATTTTGTTTCCAATATGACAATTTTGAACGTTTTGTTTTTGCCAGCAAGTCCTTCCCTTTGGGTTCTCTTGTGCCCCCTTCAATTTTTAAGCATCTTTTACACCCTCTTCCAATACCCAATCTGAGCATCCATTTGAGCCCCTATCCTTTGAAGTGGGTGTGTCATGTGCATGCCTCTTCATGCCTCTTCTCATTTCTGTGCATACTCGTTACCTGACATGTCCTCTGATCCCATGCAGTCATTCAGGAGACATTAAGGGGAGTACGGACAAAGCACGATGCATTTAACAGCTTTGCAGCAGGCTCTGTGGCTGGAGGCTTGGCAGCGGGCTACTTTCAAGGTAGGATGATTGATCCACAATTAAGGTTCGCCAAACCCGGGGCTTAATGAGCACAACACACAAGAAGTACTTGGTCCAAGGCTGCTGATTTGGGGCAGGGAAGCTGGCACGAATGCCTTTGGAAACCTGTTTGGTACTTGGATCAGCATTTGTGCTGCAAATATAATCTGGGATGTGTATTATAGTAGTCTTTCTGTGCATATGCGCTGAGTTGATAGAGTCGTGAAATGCCGCAGCTGCTCACATGTGCCCTTGCTGATTTCAATGCTAGCACAGAAACACCATAAGAGCGATGAACATCTCACGACAACACATGCTGCATTTGCGTTGCCAAATCTAGTTGTTGCCTGCTTACATCCTTGCTGAAGTCCAAAAAAAAAGTCTGCCTGCCTGGCACTTCTCTCACAGTGTGCTCTGTCTCAGTGCCTCAGAGCTGGGTAGCAGTTTGACCTCTGCCAGACCCCCCGTTGCCCACACAGCACATGGCACTGCTGCAAGTACTCACACAGCACATGGCACCGCTGCAGGCACCACACAGCACATGGCACCACTGCAGGCACCACACAGCATATGGCATCCCACACAGCACATGGCACCCCCGTGGCTACCCTTTCTTGTTTTGGGACTCCTTTTTCGTGCCCTCACATTCATCCACCATGCCACTTTGATACTCCAGGTGCACAGTACCGGCTGCTGGGTGCCTTGGTGTGGGGGCCGCTCTGCAGCATGCTGCACGTGCTGAATGACGCAGCCAAGCCCAGGCACATCCTCGAAGACTGGCTTGTCAGTGAGGGTCTGCTCAGCCCTCTTGTCACAGGTGCGCATGCATAAATGCTGCTGTTGTGCCTGCTTGCACGTGCTCATTGAGGAATTTGGGGGTGAGGTGCTTGCTGGCGTTATTGGGTGGTAGGATTTGTGAGCAACGTTTGTGTGTTGGAGGTAGGTGCTGCCGCGGGAGAGTACAGCCCTACCACAGAAGCATGTCTCCTTTTCATGGCTTTTTGCAATGGTACTCTGCAAAAGGAAGCGACCGGCATAGCGACCTTCCTTGTTCACAGTATGCATTGGATGTGTGATGAATGAGAGAAGGATGTCTTGATTGTGTTGAGGCTTAGACAGCAGGCACAGGCATTGACACTGTGTATATGGGCGCACACTCAAGCTATGTGCTGATTACTGTGATCCCATGGCCATATAACTGCCTTATTATTCCCCATGCTAGCTACATCATCCAATAGCCAGCTAGCCTGCGTCAGTTCCTGGTCGGACACCTGGCCGCTGCACACTTCGCACTTCCCTTGCAGCCTATAAGTTATAGGAAACTGCTGGCATCACCCTTCCTAGGTGACGCATCACCGTGATGCATCACCCTTCCTGGGTTTCTTACATGCTGCAGATGCGCGATCTGTATTAGGCATGCGATTTGCACCAGCGCCTGCAAGCATGACGCCTTGTGCTCTCTGTCACTGCCTCTCTCCCTGATGCAAGCTGGTGCAAGCTTGCCATTCTGCCCTTGCACATACTAAGCCACTTGGTCACGACACATCTTTGTTTCCTCGCCTTCTTGCACACTGCCCCTCTGTCCATGCTATTTTCATCAGCAGCTACTAGGGAGTACCCTTGCCATGTGCAGCTGTGTAGTAACAACTCTGATAATTGTGACCCTCTGCTGCCCATGCTCTGTCAGAGCAAAGGCAACGCATGAAGGCCTCTTTGGCTGCTGACGAGGTGTACCGGCAGGCTCTGGGTGAGGGGGGTGTCCCTCTTTCGACGCAACAAGAGGCAGAAAGGATCAGACGGAGGGAGATGGCTGCCCTCATGGTGCAGGTAAGAGAGCCCATGTTTGCGCTGAAGAGTGATGAGTGCAGCATTTATCGCAACAACCGCATTTCTAACCAAAGAAAGCAATTCAATGTAAATTTGTGGTCCCATCGCAACAGGCAAGGCACTTCATTGCAACAAATTTCCCATGTGCAACCAGCAATTTTCTGAACGATCAGAAAATTTATAAGTGGTGCAGAAGGGAGGGTAGGCCAGCTTTTGTAGGACGATCCAACTCTCACAGGCAAATGCCCTTGTTCAAGGCCCTCCCAATGCTGTTTGGTTGGCAGGATCCCTGTCAGCAGTAACAACGGCTGTGAATCTTTTTCTGACACACAAGTCTTGTTTGGTATCCAATTCTGGCTCGCACTGCTATCCCACATGCAGGTGCTGGACTTGTGGTCCAGAAGCAGTCTTTAGCCTCTTAAAGCTCAAAAATTAGTCCTCTTTCCTACCTTATATTGTAAACTCACTCCTGCCCTCTTCTGCCTTTTATGTCTGCCAAATGTATCAAAAATAACGCAAACTTTCCCTAGCAGCATGAATGATTGCATGCACCGTGATCAATTGAAGACCAATTAAGGAACGCACACAGGGCGTGCATTGTTTTTTCCATCAATAAAGGCCTGCCATGCTCAGTGAGTGCGTGCTTCCTTTTCCCTGCTGCACAGCGTGCACAGCAGGCTCATGAGGATAACGCATTGACTAAAGACAGCAGACGTGATGGTGGCAGTGGCAGCAACGGCAGCACCGCATCCACCAGCAGTAGCACGTCAATTGGGGAGGAGAAAGACAGTTCGGCGCCTAAGCAGCAGGGGTGGTGGGCTTGGTTGACCGGGCGCAGGAGAGAGAGCAGGAAAAGGGAGGAGGCAGGGATAGCAAGCAGCAGTAGCCCATCAAATGTAACACACCAGGAAGTCTTGTGTGAGGCAGGCTCGGGGCAAAGGGTAGTCCGATTAGAGCAAAGTGGGGGTGCTGAAGGCAGTGAGAGTAAGACAGAGGATGAGGAAGATGAAGCAGCATTCCAGAGGTGGCTGTCTTCACAGCCCAAATCGCCTGAGGGGCTTGTAGTTCCTGGAAATATTTGAGGTGTAGATGTATCTAAAAGCATCGGAACCTAGTCCTCGGAACGGCTTGTAAAAAGCTCGCATGCAAGCTTGGTAGCTGGCGCCATTCGCATGTGCTGGTTACCAACGTCGCCATGTGTCGTTGTGCTTTTACTGTGTCACTGTGTGCCTCAAAGCGGTGTCTCACTGTGTCATGCTTTCACTGTGCAGCTGTGTGCTTTTCATTGTAGCATTAGTTTGTGCAAAAGCTGCAGGAAGCACAAATTCAGGCTGACAGACGCACACCCACCCCTTGCTTTAAAATGTACCAGCTGCTAGTGAAATATCATGATGCCGATGCTTTTACAGAAGTCATCTCTGAAAGCGAGTGAAGTGTACCTTCAACTAATGTAGTTATTTTGCTACAAGTTGCAAGTTACAACTACTAATGTAGTTATTTTGCTACATAAAGTATGCCAGGCAGGAAGAAATAAAAAAGGATGCAGGCTGGAACAATTATCCATGATGAAGAGTGACATGTTTGCCTGGGCTGCCAAAGAAAAGAAAAGACTATGCAAGCCAGGTCCAGCTGCGTGCATTAAGGAAAGGTCCCCTAACTAGCAAGCTAGCTAGGGCCTCACCGACACGCTGGCCTGGGCTGCCACACATATCCTTCACCAACAAGTTTGGAGAGGAAAACAGGTGGGATCTGGCGTTAATTTTGTTCTTTGTAGTCCTTTGGTATTTTTGCAGAAGTGGACAATCTTCCCCAAAAATGGGTATGTTGTTTACATGCTCCTAACAAATGCTCGTTGTAACCTGGGACTATCAAGCAAAATGCAGCACTAGAAGCTTGATTTAGATTTAGATCTTACACAGGGGGACCTCCAGCCACACTGTTCGGCTGATCGGCCTGTGACTGGTCCTCGCCAGCCAACATAATGTCCATAAGCTCAAAAACAAACGAAAAAAGCTTGTTGTTGTGTTGCAAGAGGAAATCAGAAACATCCTGGACACTAGAAGCTTGACAGCCCGAGGTTACAGGCAACCGCGACGTGCCTGATCAGCTGTGGCGTGCATCCTAGTTTTCCACCACCACCATTTGACTTCCTGATCACCACTGCACTTAATTGGGTGATATTTATTGGGCGATATTGGGTGATTGGGAGTCTTTGTGCCATAAGAGTTATCATAGCAAAATAAGTGGAGTAAAATGACCCAGTGATTGGTGCCACCAATCCCAGTGGGAAACAAATCCTCAGCCACTTCTGGCAAAGGAAAAATAAGGGCTAGTGGGGATCTGAAGGGTTGCTAGAAGCACTCGGCTCCAGATCCTGGCTTTGTGGATGTTCTTGCTTTCAATTGCACCCCTAGTGGTTACAAGTTTGTGAGCGTGCCACGCTGTAAAGCAGTGCTTTACAGATTGTGAATGGGATTCACGTGCAAGTTTGCAAGCTCGTTGGTGGTTGAGGCCTAATGCTTTTGGTTTACTTATGGTAAATTTAAACCTTTTTTTCACCCAGAAGGATGGTATGTAGTGTCACAGCTTTCAAAGTTGGATGTATCCACCAATATTCTTGCAAAGGTCCGACCGACAGAGTCTGCATGCTGCCGCTGTGCCGTCCCCAACTGTTGCCCAGGCCTTGTGTCTCCACAGCAAATAATTTTGATCAAATGTACGTCTGCTTGTTTGCACTCAATTGATGGGGTTGTCTAATGGAGGTAGCTGCGCTGGTCCTCTGAGGTGCTGTGCCTCAAATCAGAAAGAAAATAAAATCAGCATGAGGGCTGCCAAAAAGGTAATACTTTGATTTCATCCTTGTATTTTTGAACATTCAGGACGTGATCATGGTAAAGGATGGTCTCAAAGAGGAAAGAAAAGAAAAAGAAAAACTACGTAGGCAGAGGAAACTCTCCCTACATCAATTAAGGAAATGGAGACACATTGGCTCAAAAGAGCCGTGAGTCCCCTCCACCGCGAAGACTACAAAAAGAATAACCTAATGGGGATCTGGAGGGTTATTGGAAGCACCCGGCTCCATAACCTGGCTGCAAGAAGTATTCTTGTTTTCAATAGCACGCCTAGTGGTAACAAGCCTGTTGGCATACATGACAGAATGGGCATGAAGCTTGCGAGCGAGTTTATTGGCGCGTTGGTGGTCAAGTCCCAGTTGTTTAAACTGGTTAAGGGTGTGCTCAGTGTAGCAGGTCCCACCAACACCCAAAAGGATGGTGTGGAGAGTCACAACTTTTGTATTAATGAGTTTGCAGAGGTCTGCATGCTGCCGCTGTGCCGCCTCCAACTGCTGTCCAGGCCTCGTGTCTTCACAGTACTTGATTTCGATCAAGTGCACATGCCGCTGGTTCACATTCAGTTGGTGGGGTTGCCTCACGCGGTTGGCTGTTGTGGCCCTCAGTGTGGGGTTGTGTCTGCTGCGTAATGCATGATGGTGTGAGCAGGGGGTAGAAGGAGAAGAAGTGGGTTTGGCTTTATAGGGAGTAATCAGTTGGGAGGAGCATACAAATAGAAGCCCCATAACTTCATGTCAGATTTTTGGGTGGGGCCCCCTGACACCCCCTTTTGAAGTACAAGGGTATCAGTCTGCTCCTCCTTCCAAAACGGTTTTATATGGGGGGTAGTTTCGACCTCTGGGTCTTGGATCTTTGGAGACAGCTTAGAGGCTCAAAGCAAAGCATAAGGCATCTGCCCTGCAGCTGCACAAGTCTGAACCACAGTGATGAGCAAACACTGAAAAAAGGTATCCAAGAAAGGCAGGCCTACACCCACTTCCAGCAGTATGCTGTTCCCATGGAAAGAAAAGAAAAGTGCAACCAGCCAAGAGGCCCTGTGCATGAAGGGGAGGATCCCTAACCAGCAGGCTAGCAAGGGTCTCAAGAAAGGAAAAGAAAAAGCTACATTGGCAGAGAAAACTCTCCTTGTATCAATCAAGGAAGAGGAGTCTTGGCCTGGTCCTTGTGGCCTAGCGCAACCGTCTCGTTGCACACATAGGGTCTCGCCAAAGGCAAAGAAAGAAAAAGAAAGAAAAGAAAAGTCCACGCAGGCCACAGGCCGCGTGCATTAAGGAAAGGTCCCTTAATTGGCAAGCTAGCAAGGGCCCTACCAGAGGTCCCTCAAAACTACACTAGCTACAGCTAGCCTAAAAGAGGGAAAGAGACTGAAGTAATGAGGATCGGGCGGGTTGTCGGCCATGCCCCGAGGTGCCAAGACTCTCCTTCTCCTTGTATCCACCTCCGCGCGCCCAGCGACCCCCCCCCCCCCCCCCTCCCCTGAAGCCCCCAGTAAGCAAAGAGCATGTCTGGTGTTAATGATAGTGGTTAGTCTCTGTATGGCATGACAGCTCAGCTTGGAAGCTAGGGATTTTGCTCTGTGTTTGGATAGGCCCAAATTGACAAGAGGTTTGATCGTGTACTCATTGTAAATAGTGCCAGCCACACCAATCAGGATGATGTGTAGAGTCACTTTGTTGTTCCTGTTTGGATTCCTTGAGTTGTGGAAAAGGCAATAGTTGTTAATCTCTTGATATCATGACATTTATTTGGAAGCTAGTACTTTAGCTTTTTGCCTGGCGAGGCCCAGATTGATAAGAAGTTTAACTCAAGTAATCACTTCTTACAGTGCCTGCCACAACACTCAAGGTGATGTGTTAGGTCACCTCATTATTCCTGTTTTGGTTCCTCGGGCTGCATTTGTTGAGCCTGATTATTAGGCTAGCCTAACAACTTAATAGACCTGCACACCAGCACCTGTTTAGCTCTGCACCCCCAAGTAGTGCATCACGCCTTAGCGATTTCATGAACCAGGCTGATGTCTTGGGATGACTCATCCTTGGCTCGGAGCCAAGTTCCTTCAGCTAAGCTGCCCCCGCAGGCAGGTACAAGGGTTACAAGGGTCACAAGGGAAAAAGAGCCTCAGTCAAGACGTTTGACTGCTAGCCTAGGCTGAGCCTGTTCATAAATACAAATGAGGTCATGAAGAAAAAAAGGAAGTTTGTTGTTATCCTGGCTTAGAAAGAAATTGATATCCTGGGAATTCACATGGTGAATGGTGCCTAGACAAAACATCCTGTGGGAAACGTGGAGGTGTAGGAAAGAGAAGTTGTGTTAAAAAAATGAGGCATACTTTTGACAGAGAGAGCAGACCTGGGGATTGGAAAATCTGAACAACACATGTTTTTCATCTTGTATGTCATCAGAATCACAGATATCACAGACCGGAGAAGTGCTATTGGACCAAGTAGCCCGTTCAACTCAGAGAGCATGTACCCGCAGCCTGAATCTGGCAGTGTTGCGAAGGACATGATGGGGAAGATCCAAGTACATGTATTTAGGCATTGTATAAGGAGGCAGGTACAGCTATGTAACCCTTTCCTTTCCTTACCTAGGCTACTAGCCTAGTTGCATGCTGGGCAGTTGAGGGCTTCCAGAGTGGGAAAGGGGTCACCCCTAACGGTTGGTATCAGGGCAGCATCTAAGTTCAACGAGGTGAATGTCTTGAGGAGGGATCTCAGTTGGATCATGGTGGGCCGGTCAGCCTGGAATTAAGAGCACAAACGCCGCATCAGGGCGGCTTTGATGCTGGGCACAGGTTCTGGTACCACTGGGGGAAGGACAGTTCGGGATTGCTCGAGAGATGGTTTCACTGAAGTCCTGGAAGGAACTTCTATGCCTTATTCCAGGACTCACATTTGGCAGGTATCCACATCAATAAGGGATGAGCCATACCGCCTTCGCCGAGGGCTTTAAGTGCACAGAAGCTAAGACCAGCATGGTGCCTGTCGGTGTGCATCCATTAATGCTGTCCATTTTTCCACTTAATGGGCAGCATGTGACCCACTTCTCTGAACATTGCGCTGCAGATTTTCTGGTACACTGAGCTACACTGTTGCTGGACCTGTCTTCTTTCTCTGCCTGCCGTGCTTCTCTCAGTCTGAACTTCGTGGTGGGTGGGTCATACGGTCTGTGCACCAATGTGGCCCCCTTTCCTTAATTGATGTAGGGAGTGTTTCACTGCCTATGTAGTTTTTCTTTTCTTTCTTTCTTTCTTTCTTACACTGCTATCCTGAACTTGCAAGTTTGTATGCACACTTTAAAATGTCCATTTTATAAAGCCTGTGCGCAAGCCTTACTTGCAGCAAATCAACACTCCGGAACTTGGCACACATTTTTTTTTCCAGTTGACGTATCCATTCTAGGTTAATTCTGTTTGGTTCCAGGCACTTTTTTGCTTCAGCTAAGCCGCCCTTGTAAGCAGTTCCGGCTGCACAACCCTTCCTTTTCCTTCCCAAGAAAGTAGGCAAAATGGGCGAGCACGAGCTGAACTTCACTGAAAGGCATGAACGTCAAAGCCACAGAAAAAAATGGAGAGATCCATTCCAAGGTCTGACATGATGCCCTCGTGAGAAATGCTGATACACATAGGACTGCCAACAGAAATCGGCTCTATCACTGAAGACATCGCGTGGTTTTCCCTTTTGAAAGAAAAGATTGAGGTAAGTGGTGAAGGATGCCATACAGTATATGGTCGTGGTTCACCAAACAAGAAGACATAAGTCTGGCTGGGTAAGTTTAAACGTGCCTGTACAACCTTGATAAAATGCAATGTTCTCCCGAGGTGATTTGCCACATTTTACCCAGCAAGTACTCATATACCTTTAGCCCTCAAGCTGCTCAATCAGTCCCAAATGCCAGTTGCAGGCTTAGACAGAGGAGCCCAAAACCTTCACAATGCAAGCAGCTCGATGGACAGCATGTTCTCCGGCCTCAAGCACAAAAAACAGAGCAGGCCCGTCTGAGACTAGAGGCCGGAAGCCGGTGGCCAGGAGCAGCACCAAAGCCTCAGGGCTGGAGGCCAGGCTCAGCACTTTCGAGGCTCTGAGCCGCCTGTCATTGCGAGGGAAATGGCGAGAGGAGAAGACAGGATACTATTGATAGCAATGGAGATAGGATTAAGAGCTCAAATGAGGCGGCGCGGGGGTGCTTCAAGCCTGATTGCTCATAGTAGTTGCTTGCAGAATCTGAGCTGCCACATTCTGATTTGCAAGTGCCATATTGATTGATGCGGGTGTTCCACACGACCTGATTCCATGGGGAACAATGGGGGGTCAGAAAATGTGAGCATGGCTAGAAAGGTACACATGAAGCAAGGAAGAAAGCCTGAAGAAGTTGCTCTATTACAGCCTGTCCAACAAAAGAAGGGCACCACGAACCACAAGGCCATGGAACACGCACAAAGCCAGCAACACCAGCTCCTTGAGCACACCTGTAACGCGGGTCCTCCGGATGATTTGCTACATTCGCCATCACCTTCAGCAGCAGCTCCACTTGTTGTGTAGTAAGCAAGCAAGCAAGCTTTGCCTGTATCACTTGATGCGCTGCCTGCTGGCATGCCTCCAGCCCACTTTCCCCAGCAGCACCCAAGCTGCTACAGCTTGGCAGAAGTGTCAGGTTTAACGGATCAGGCTGCGGCAACCCAAACAGGTTCCACGCCGCCAGCTGCACTGAATTGGCGGCTGCTGGGTCAGCAGTGGAGGTGATACGCAGCCGGAAACGCCGCCAGTGTGCATGCGCTAGTGCTGGTGGAGAGGGCATGGCATGTTCACCACCTGCAGCCAAGCTGCCAGCTTGTTGCTGCTGGGCGCTGCTGCTGGCTTTGTGGGGGAAGGTGCAGGCAAAGCTGCGCAGCTGGTGGCGGTCTGTGAAGGTGACTTCCTTTCGTACGTCCAGGACCTGCCAGCCATCTGTCAAGTTGCCTGTGAAGAATTTCAGAAATGGAGAGCATTCCAACAAACGGGAAGTAATGCTTTGGGATAACTCTGAGAAGATTTTCCAGTGGCTACCCAAAAATGCTTGAGCAGGCTTCTTGTGCACAGAGCTTCTGCATGTTTAATAAGAGCGGTGCAGAGTGCAAGTCGTGCTTTTGACAAAGAACATCTCCTCCGTCAGACGACCAAAATGTTGCATTACGCTATCACAATTTTTTTCATAATTTGCCTTCCTATGTATTCCCCTTCTCCACCGCTCCAACAAATACTTGCATACATACACACACACCTGCTTTACAAACCCTTTCGTGTCTGCGTACCTGCTTGCTCGTCCTGCAGGGACAGCCCCTCCACCACCCAATCCCGGGGGTCCCTCTCAGGGCTGTCATTTGCGCTCACGATGTCATAGCTCAACAAGGGGCTGCTGGTCTGGGCTGATGCCCCCTCAGGATCCATGAACCTGAACTCGAGCCATGCTGAGCCACCTAGGCCCCCGCCCTGCGCAAAAAGCCCAATGAGAGCAATGAAGTGTGCATTTGAGCAGCGGCATCTTGCCTGCGCCACCATAGCCACCAGTATTTCTCGAATTCTCTGATGCGATGATTTAAGAATTTGTCTCTGCTCCCCTGCTTGTATCTCACTTGATAAATGCCAGCAAAGCAAAGAAACCAAATTTGAACAATACGATGGCCCTTCATGATGCAAACAGGGAAAATGATCAGCACGCCAGCCCCTTGCAGCACAAACTTGGACATTCGGAGAACCCCTCCGCTGTTTCAGACCTACCCCAAAATCAAGCCATTTGGTGAGCACCCCGCCATCAAACGCATTCACAGCTTCCTCGCCACTGTTCTCCCCGCTTGCTCTGCACACCACATGCATGCATGTGTGCACCATGGTTCAGTGGCGATTCAGTGAAGGATCTACCAAACCCAGGCATGTGCCTATTGTGCCCGACAAACAGCATAGCAACCACCAAACAGCATCCACTGCCTTGTTTTCCTGCCAAGGCGCACCAGCAAACACGCAGAATACAGCCAAGGTAAGTAAAATCCAATATGCTCACCTGCAAGCGCCCCCCATCAAACGGCCTGCGCGAGCACACACACTGGTAGGTCCAGAGGGCACATCCACATATTCATCATGCTCTTGGCGCATGGGCAGAGGGCGCCACATTGTGGCGGCTGGAGTTGATGATCTTGAGGACTCTGCATTTGCCAGGAGCCAAAGCGATGGAACACTGACAAGCTAAGTTCAGGTACAGGTATACGCCAGTGAGGTCCACTATCACCTGCAATGGAAGCAGAGTTCAGGCCTTGCAATCCCCACAAAACGGGCCCATTGGAAATCAGTAAATCGGGGGGACAAGGCAGTACTTCTACTCACTCAGTTTGGATGCTGCACATTTGGGAATAACCTCATTGCAATTTTTGGTTCTGGGAAAAAGACAAGCAAAAAACAGAATGAATCATCCTAAGACACCTGTAGATGCGAAATACGTTGCGTACTACAATGTGATCATCCCGCACCCCTAAAAAAACATTTATTTTCACAATCCGCACCAATTTCACACCCCTCTCAGTAATCATTGTTGGCAATCCTGAACATTCCCGCAGGAGCAAAAAAGCCCCCTCCTACACACAAACTTGCATGCATGGAATGTAGGAGTAGCATGCAGAACCTGCCATGACAGGGGAGCTTGGTATGTTGCCTGCCTCTGTCAAATTTCTGGGTCTTTGTTTCATAATTCCTGAATAAAAAAGATCTGCTATGCATGCAAAAAGTCATGATACCCATACAAGCAAAAAGAAATTCCTCACACAGCTCAATATGTATAAAGAAGCCTGCACTTGCTGCTCTTGTTCAGCCTCTTCCTCTTCTTTATCTTCTTGGCCTCGCGCTTCCTTAGCTCATTTGGTCTTCATAGGCTTGCCAGAGTGCAGGTGCTGCTCAGTCTTGCGAGAGCACCCAGATATGCGTTTCTGCTCTTCCTCAATGCTCTGCCTCTGCACGCTGCTGCGAAAGCTCCTCCTGGAACTTCATCCCCCTTGCTTCCTGCTTCTCTTTTTGCTGCTTCTCAGCAGACGGGGTGGCTTGAGGAAGCTCTGCAGATCCAGCTGATGGGGGCTCAAATTGCTCAATTATCTCATAAAAATGGTCAATTTCACGTTGTCTACAGTCATCCCGCACCCCTCAAAAACATTATTTTTGCGGGATGATTAAAAAGTATAGTATGGTACCCAACAACGAGGCCAGAAACAAGTATCCACGCACCTGGCTGAAGCCCGCTCGTCTTACATGCATCTCCATCTTCCCCTCGTGCCCTTTTCCACGCATCGTCCCCTGTGCAAAAAAGATTAAAGAAAGCTTTGAAATTGCACACATAGCCTTGAAAGAGCAAATAATCAGGTTGTCCTGTATCCATTCTGCCCTCCCGTTTAAGCACGCCTGCTAAGAAGAAGCACATGCCTGAGACAACCTTTGCCCTGCTACCTGTTGTGACAATCAAGCACAGAAAATTTAAGACCAAAGACACAGAGTAAAAGTCGTGCAGGCCGCTCATCACCATGCACTCAGTTGAAATAAACCTTTCATGACATGCTCATAAAAGGGCACCATGTATTCAACCGGCCTAGCCTTAAACAGCAAAGGCCGCTGAGAAAAATGTTCATGACCACCGAGCTGCTAGGATCACACTACGCTCATGGATTAGAATTACAAGGCCTGTGCCAAAAATCCAGACGTCCTAAATCAATGAGACCCAATGCAACTGCTCTTGGCACAAACTGCCAAGCTAGTTCAACACCCCCCGCAAAACTCACCAGTTTGACGCCCTTTTAGCCCCGCTGCCTCCTCTGCTGAGAGTGGACTTTGTTCAGTTGCCCGTCCCAGGAGCTCCTGAGTAGTAGTGGCAGGGCATGGTTGTCTCTGCTTCTAAGAATCTTCCTTGACAATTAGCAACTTTGCTTCCAGCTTGTGCCTAAGAATTACTGTGTGCTACTTGCGTTCTTTTAAAGAGGGGCTATATGCAGGCCGCACTTTGCACTCCATAGCTTGCTGCACTCCATGGCTTGCTGCTTTCATGTTCCTCTAGAAAGCCCACCACAATTGACCAGAGGACGAGGATTTTGAGCAGAACACTTCCACACACCTGTCATGGCTTGCCTCACATACAGCATTGATGCTACAGTACCAACCGCGTCTCAGCACAGTGCCAACGGCTAGCCTCACAGGCGGCATCAACAACGCAGCATCAACATGCAAGCACACCCGATTAGCAGGGTGCCCCACCTGCACCCTTGCATGCCTTCATAAGGTGCCACCCTTGCATGCCTTGCTAGAATGTTGTAGCGCCTGCACCCTTGCATGCCTTCATAGGGTGCCACCCTTGCATGCCTTGCTAGAATGTTGTAGCGCCTGCACCCTTGCATGCCTTCATAGGGTGCCACCCTTGCATGCCTTGCTAGAATGTTGTAGCGCCTGCACCCTTGCATGCCCTGCTGGGGTGCCTGCATGCCTACCAGCTGCTCACTGACATCTCTCAGCTCCAGGGCGCGCAGGACGCCTGGCGGAAGGGAGGCACGGAGCTGCTGTGTGACAGTTTGGGCTTGGGCTTGCAACCAAGAGTCTGGGACGGCCCGCCTCTGGCTGACAACTGCATACTGTACAGCACACACACACACACACACACACGCACGCACACAGGACGCAATGTAACATAGTGCAGTGTATTTTTTGATTTGCTGACAACAGGATCACAGTGGCATAAGGCCTTTCAACACGTGTCTAGTATAGCCCACCTTCAGTTGACAACAGACAGCTCATAACATACACCACCATCACGCACTTCTTACACTGATTACTTAAAAGACTTCTTGCAATTACTACTTAAAAGGATGCTCTGTTCCACATCGCTCTCACACAAATAAATGCAGTTCCTCAACTCAGTTGCACAAAAGGCACCTAATTTAACTGCAAACACTAGCAAGTCTACACCGATTTTGCTGCGCCTTTGATTGTAGGCAGGCTTAAATCATGCACAGCAAACAACTCTTCCTTGGAGTGCTCTAAATACCTGACGCGTATACCGAGCAGTGACATCAACCACAGATGTCGGGCAGATGGCAAGTACATACTTGAGCTTCTTTTTCCAGCCGCCCTCATACTGTGCCATGCAGGAAAATGGGAAATTGGGTTGTCTTTTTGGCCGTTAAGGAAATTGGGTTGTCATATATGCCACGCAGGAAAACGAGTTGTCGTATTGTGCCAAGAAGGAGACTGGGGAATTGGGTCGTTGTGTTGTGCCACACAGGAGAGGGACAGGTGCAAATGTGAAGACTTCTGAATATACCATGCTCAGGCACATTAGTTCCATTAATAACAGCAGCCATGGTTTGCTTGCCCCTGATTTGAACAAATGGTATGCAGTTGCAGATTAGTGAAGGTGCCTGACAGGCCATGGCTGCTCGCCGCGGCTTGTCTTGTACTCTCTTTTTGATTGGTTGCATCACATTCCTGCTTCATTCGGCTTACCAGAAATGTGTGACAAATGATCAGAACACAAGGCGCTTTCCCTTTCTGAGGGGTGCCTCATGCTGAGCCCCTTCAAAGGCATTCCTCTATAGATTAGCTAAGCCTGAATTTATTCAGGGGGCTTCATTTGAGAGCACTGCTGCTGTGGCATTATTGCCCAAGCAAAAAGCTGCATGGGCCAAGCACACATGAAATGCTGAAGCACCTGTGACAAGTCAGGGAGAGCGGGAAAGGGTGCTCCTGGCCCATTGGGCAAGTAGCCCTGTGCGCTGATATTTTGGAGCATGCTCTTTTGACCTTGCTGATTCTTGGCCTCTCCCTTTGCACCCGGGGACATGACAAGGCAGCGCTCCTGTTTATATTGCTTTATTCATTTCTTTAATTAACTATAGGATTACAAGAACAAGAGGTGCGCATGGGGTCAGGCATGGCATTTGCTATGGCGTTTGCAAGGTCACAGAGGGCATACTTAGCAATTAAAGTGGCCAGGAAACTTCAAGGGTTTCAACAAGACCCCGGGAATACTATCTATACAGTTAAAAGTCAGCCGCAGCCTAGGTACCTAGACACCTTGTTACCAGTGCGGCTTGTCAATAGCATATAACAGCTATAGCATGGGAAGCATGGATCCATCCTTGACAGGCCAATCAATGAAGCACCTCTTTTGCACACTTCAGGAAGTAATCATACTTTAATGAGACAGAGAAAACCATGCTGGCTGCTTCTTAGTTGTGTGCGTGTGAGCGTGTGTGTATGTGTATGTGTGTGTATGCATGTGCGTGTGAATTACTGGCTCAGATACAGGCAAAAGCATGTGCGCAATGCACAGAAAACAAAATCCAAGCCAGCAAGAACTGCAGCCACATTGCCCGGTGGGGGCGAAACCCAGGGTGTGCAACAAAAAAGCAGGCATAATCACTGCAAAATGGAGTCCTTAGGAAGCTGCCCCCGGGCTTAGCTGACCAACAGTAGGAGTTGGGCACTTCACTGAGATCGTAATTTGGGGTCCCTGGGGGCTGGGGCGAGGGCGAGGATCCAGAAAATCGTTCAACTGCCTCATTGTCAAGTCTGGCAGGAGAAAGTAAGTGAATGCTACACAGCAACCATTGCACAATGGGGGGTCCCGGACATATTACCAGTTAATGAAACAAGCAATTGCATATGGCTCACTCAAATTGTCTTTGACACAGGTTTGGGTCAAAGCATGCATCCTGGCACCCGTTGTACAGGAGATGGCCAATTTTGGCCCGGAATGCCACTGATATAATTCAAAATTTCACCTTGGCCCACCTCTAGGGTATTGATCTCACTTTCTTTAATGCAAGAGTTCCAGTCGGTCATTTGATGCTACTCCGCACACTCATTTCCCCTTGGAGCAAGAGCTCCTCAATTTCTGGCATGGCATGGCTGGGCTTACCATAGGAGCATTAAACAGGTCCAATATGAGCATTACACATGCTTCAGTCCAGGGTCTGCATACAAAAGGGCTTTCACCTAAATTATGCATTCCTGCAGGCTCTTGTCCAATAAGGCATGCCAGTGGGCTTTCATCCAGACCAAAGAATGCCATTCAAAAAGGCTTTGTCCAAATTGTTTGTACCAGCAGGCTTTTGTCCCAGGCTGCCTCACAGCAGATTGTGGGCACCAAGCTGCATTGGACATTGATGGGCACACACATGTATGCTGAGACAGAAGGGTACGTACCAGCAGGCTTTTGTCCCAGGCTGCCTCACAAAAGTCCATGTGCACCCAGCGCTGCAACGCGTCACTCCAGTACTCTGCATTTTACCAAAATGAAGGGTTCTCTCTGACATGCCTGGGCCACGGGAGGGCTTGCTAGGAAAAAAAGAACTGTTTTTCGTCTCGATCCCTTAGGACAATGGTTACTAAAGTACAGATGTTTAACTTCCGGTGTTAGAGACTCAATTTTAACACGGAAAAGCAACTTGCCTGTCCAAACATGGTCCTCTGAATCCCAGATGTACCTTGCCGTCAAGCCAATGGCCCGGCAACAAAGCAAGGCAGCATTGGCAAATTCTCCGCACCGCCTGGATCGAGATAGACGAATCAAGGAGAATTAAAGGAGTGCACGCACAAGCATGCAAAGGCACCCCAATAAACCAGATGGTCTGGCTTACTGTGCACACTTTATAAATTCCAATGACTTATGCAGCATCCCAACTGAAGGATCACAAGTGTTTCTGGAGCGGTCACATCCTGTGTGCAGCAGTTTACTGTGCGCAAATGGAACTTCCACAGCTGAAATTAGCTACATTTTGCAGATTCTACAGGGGCAGGTTCTCAGTTTTCTTGCTTTCCAATTCAGCCTGAATTCATGGAAGACAACACCCAGAAAAACCAGCAAGTTCTGCGCTTTCCAACAGTGGACTTGAATGGGGACTGGTGTACTTTTACCCTCAGCTATTTAACCCTTTCCTTTTCTTTTTGCCCTTAGCAGTACCCATTCTGCACTCCAACAGCCCCGTTTTGATTGGAAACGACGAAGCAGTGTGGCCTGCACCCGTGCAAACCATCCCGAGTGAGGGGGCCAAAAGATTCTAGGTCAGCATCAGTCCAAACAACCCTGAATCGCTGCTGTGTAAGCAAGCACAGGTGCACACACTGCCCATCCCGCTGCCCCCTCTATATGCACAAGCTGCAAACATTTCTCAACACCAGTGCCATTCCCCCTCAATTTCAGACAAAAACCACTTCCAATGTGTATATCTAGGGGCAGAGGCAGCCTGCAAGCATCTTTTTGGCAGAAAGCTATGCCTCCTCCAGCGCGCCCTACAAATGTTAACCTTGAGGATGCTACACTGTCACCAGACAAGATACTAGCAGCTATTAAGCGCAGCGAATGCAAACAGCTATCAAACGCAGCTGGCTGCACTATCAATGTTGATGAGGTACAGCAGTTCTGTCACCAGACAAGACGCTGGCAGCTATTCACCTTTTCTAGGCCTCCAGGATATCCAGAAGCTTGGTGTTGGACCTCCATAAGCAGGGTGTTGGATTCAGGACTCAGGATTCAGGATTCACAGCAAAACCGACCGCATTTGCTTCTTGATTGCAAAACATAAAAAGTAACCTACCCTTTCCGAGTCTCCAGAAGCTTGCCAACATCATTGAAGCGAGGGAAGCGGGTGATGGAGGAGCACACACTGCAGGCAGCAGGCGAGCAAGAGATTAAAGCAACCAGGCGTCACCAGATCAATACCAACTTATCAAGGACTGTTTCACTAAGAGGTTTGCGCACCACTGATACAGATTTGGGTCACCTAGTCATAATCAAGCAGTTTTTAGCTGGGAGGGTGCGCGCCACTGACTCAAATTTGGGAACAAGATATTTGGAAATCACAATTAACACCTGCAAGGTTGGGAAATGCAGGCACAACAAGTCAGGGCCGTTCAACTCTCGCCCCCCTTTCAATGCCCTTTTCGACTGAAAGGCGTCATTGCACTCTTTGGTTGTGGGGACACGCATCACTCTTGCAAACTTTGATAACCCACTGGTAGGTGCATCCCTGCTTTGCTTTCTTTCAAAGTTCTTTTGTGCCCTTGCTCTTTGGCTCTCACATCCATGCTGGAGGCCTTCAAGCTATCTGATCATGCTTGTGACTGCCAGTCAGCTAGGCCTCTCATCGCATGCATGGCGAGCAGTCATTGACCTGCAGCAGTAGATCTCTGTCCGCGATGCTTGGAATGCACGTTCTTCTTGATTTGGAGGCTGGACACCTGCTCCTGTGGTCTTGCTGCCGCAGAAGGCACAGGGTGGGGCATTTACCTGTGTGTGTGTGTGTGTGTGTGTGCGCGTGTGTGCGCAGGCGCGCGTGTGCTTTGCTGGACAGGTGACACTTTTTTTTAATGGAAGGCAATTGTGAGTTTAGGCTGGACCCCTGGACACCCTTGGACACCTTCCACCCCTCATGACCTCCTTCCAGGATCATACATGTCCCAAACATAGCTTTAGGTCACGAACATAGCCTTTCAATCAGATTGGCACACACCACCTGAACAGTAACGCTGGAGGCAGCAGCCGCCTTCAGCTCAGGATCAGAATGTTGTGGGCTAACGATCTAAGCTGGCTTAGATGATACAGAACTCCGAGCCCACGGCCCCACTCCCTTTTATGCGCTTCCCATTCATGCTTGATTACATAGATTGCTCCCGTTACTTCTCAACTCCTGAATGCATTTCTCTGACATCCAACTTGATAAATGTTCAATTTTTCAATTGGCATACCTTGCACAATACCAAAGAGCTTGAACCGCTCAAAGACTTTGTGACTTAAAAGTTGGGTTACGCTCTTTCCATGTAACCAGAAGATGGTGCGGCTCTTGCAAGGTGCATTTCTGATGGCACAAAATACTCAAATGTTCCAAGCTCACCCATTTGAAGAAGGAGCGCTTGAACCATTGCATCAGTTCACAAGCAAGGTAGTCTTGCACATCTAAGACACGCCCTCCTGCATAAGAATGGCAGGCACAAGAAAGGATGCTTGTTGCCGCTGTATGCACCTTAACAAGGAAGAGGTCAGCTATTTGCCATCAATTGAGTCGAACTTCAGGGAGAAAAGAGAAGGTGTGGCCTTGCGTGTTTTGGAGACGCTCTAAACAACACAAGGAAAATATGAAGATAAATGGCTCTGGAAGTTCAGAGTTTACAAAGCGCTTTGGCAGCATGTCTATAGGTCGCTTTTTTGGCTGCATTATGCTGAGACGCTTGCTTGCAGCCAAGATGTATACAACATTCATTTCCTGCATGGACACACCTAGTAGAGGACAGTATGAGCAGTGCTGCAAGCAAAGAACGGGAATCTCATGCCAATTTTTGGATAAGCACGTATGTGCCTGAGGAAAACATCCAAGAAGCTTTTGGAACAGACATACATGTATGAAGAATGGTGCGCATTGAAAACTGCAACTGAACTAGGGGACAAACCAGCTGGTCCTACGAGCACAAGTGCGCTCGTCTTAACTTGATGATTGCCACAATTACAGCCTTGATGCAAAATACAATTTGAATGCGTGCATGATGTCAAACCAAGGCTTGCCTGCTGCATTGGAGCCCTCTTGCTGGTTCAGTTGCTTGGTGCGCTTCGCACTGTCAGCAAGTTCATCCAGGGGTATAAGGGAGAGCGCCAGTGCCTGCAACTCCTCATCCTCACACTGGTCCAAAGATCAAGGGAGGTGGTTAAACATTAGTTTGTGAATGTAACCGATCAGCAGATGAGATGACTGTCAAAAGTTAAGCTACAAATACTGAGCAAGTGTTAGCTTGTGTGAGTGCTGGAAGGAAGAATGTGAATGTATGGGAGAGGGTGCCAGTGCCTGCAGCCTCTCTGCCTCCCTGCAATGTACAAAACATTCATGGTGTGATGCCAGACAACTCACCACTTCAGCCCACAGGTTGAGGAAGCATGAGTTCTTGTGAGTGAGGGAAAAAGACATTCTGAGTGGAGAATGGAGCTCCTAGAGCACGGAGTAGGAGAAACCTGGAACATTCACTTCATGATGAAACCAACATTTTTCCTGTTATCCTTTTATCCTTCTGTATTTTTGCTCTTCTTGTCTGGAGAGCACTTGATAGGTTTACGAGGTCAGGGATGTTAGAACAAGTGTTGCCGCTTTGCTGACGCTCCTTTCGTCTCTAAGCACACCAGTACTTCTGGAGCACTGGCGGCAGTCACAATGTTTCCTGAAATCACGTTGAATGAATGGAACAGTCAGATGCCTCTTATTGTGTTCAAGGGAGTAGGAAAGCAATAGCAGAGTGCGTCCAGGATAAGGACACGTCCTGATTTCTCCTTTCTTTCAGTTGTCTTGCTTGTCGCGTACTCCTGTAATAAGAAAGTAAGACCATCTATTGCTTGCTAGCTTGCCCAGCTTCAGCTGCAGGAACGATACTACCATGGCAGAGTGCATCAAGGCACCATTCACAGATAAAAATTGACGCATTTGCAATTGTATTAGCCAATTACTGTGACTTTTTTCGTTTGCGGCTTGTGTCAAAGAATTTCTGCTTACACACACACACACACACACACAACACACACACACACACACACACACACACAAAACACACACACAAGATTTGACATGCATATGCAGATGCCCCACCTTGGAACACAGATCCAACCCTGATTCTATGGCACCGAGCAGCTGAACTTTCTCCTGCTCTTGTCGTGTCCTCCCTCCACTAGGTGCCTGTGGGGCCTCAGCCAGCTCTGCGTGCTGTAGGAGAAGTGGAGACATGAAGGGCTCAACCCATCTAGGTAGGTGGCCAGGTAGGTAGGTAGCTAGGGAAAGCAAGGGCAGGCACACATGTACCTGCAGCTGTCTGGCAAGCAGCTCGTCCAAATCCATCACTATAAGGGTCCCATTGTTAGAGACTCATAGTGATGATAATTTGTAGGTTACTGGATGATGGTTGTCATTCCAGGGCATCTAAACTAAGAAGTGTGACTTCATGGAGCTGAAGTTGATGGCTTGCAATGTCTGTCCGCATGTCTAAGTATTTTCCTGATCAAGTTTGTTTAGATTGATCTTGATGCCAGTCACCAACCGAATAAGCTGACAGCGTTGAAAAAGCCGTTTAAAAACGAATGAACTGCATCCTGTTCGTTTTTATCTTGTTATCGACAACGTAAATATTGTAGAAATTCCTATTGAAAGATTAAAAGGGAGGACTTCTTGGGTTCCCACCGTGAGTTTGAGTGTAAGTGCAAACTTACCCCAAGGCAGGCTTGAAACCACATTGAGTGCATCAAATTGTATCACCTTGGCTACGCTTGGTCATGCTGGCCATCTGTGTCCTCATGCTTGCAAGCACGCCCCAATTGGGGCCATTCATGTCCCTTGGGCTTGCTCCCTCAACAGACTGCAAGTAGCTACTCAGTGCAGGCTGCAAGCACTGCAGGCATGGGTGACCCGAATTTGTACACGTCACCCTGATTACCGAATTGTAAAACTGGGGTCCGTGGTCCCTATAGGTAGCTACCAATGTAGTGGTTTCAGATTTCAGCACTCGCATGATCATGCAGGAATGCTTTGATCCATGGTCATGATGTCCAGGTACCATTCACCATGTAAATCCCCAGGATATTAATACTCTTCTAAACCAGGATAACAACAAACTTCCTTTTTTTCCTTCCTGATCTCATGTACATTTAAGAACAGGCTAGCAGTCAAACGTCTTGACTGAGGCCTTTACCCCTTGTAACCCTTGTGACACTTAATGTTGCCTCAAATATCTGCAAGTCTTGGCAGCAGAAATCTCCTTCTTTTGTACCTGCTGCCATTGCAGGGTCTCTCCAGCAATTTAACTGATCTTCAGCAACACAGCAACCCGTCTTCTTCCTATAAGGGCACAGAGGAAACATGCCTCCTCAACTGAATGCCAAACACTGCTTGTTATCCTAGTGAACACGGAGCTTTGCATGGGCATATTTAAAATGATGTTTATGAACCATGATTTAACCCTTTCCTTCCTTTCTTACGAACCATGCCGCCGAGCAACCAAACTACTTGGCTGAAGGTCAAATCCATTGTAACCTTTCAACCATATGTAGCAGTTCGTTCTCCGTCAAATGTGCCAAGCAATTATCTGATCCAAAAACTTTAAAGCCTTTGATCATAACCCACCTCGTCCTATTCCATCTAACACCAGACCGCAACAAACATGATGTTTCCTTTTCTATCTTTCTCACTGGATGGCACTTCCTTTGAAACCCTTATCTGTTCATGGCGAACCCTTTCTGTCTTTATGTATTTGCATCTTAGTTAAGGCAAGCACAAGCTGAGAAACATAGCGCGCTTTCATTCACATGCTCACACCCTGAAAATTGAGACATCACTGTGGCAGGAGCACACATCTGAATGTGATGGATGCGACCAAGGAGGACTCCAAGATAAAAATCATGCCGTGTTCCTTTGTTCTTGTGAGCCTAGGTGTTCCCTTGGAAGGACTCTTGCACATTTGTTCTTTGACTTTTGGCACGTGTGCATCCTAAGCAAGGTATTAAGCAAGGGTGTCCTCTTTCTCCTCTCCTTTTTTCCCTTTACATCAACAATGTTGACTTGATTGCTGAGGATGTGAGGGGGGCAGTAACTGGTACAGAGGATGTTTGCGTTACTCATATCTTGTATGCTGATGATCTCACATTACTTTCCAATGAGGCAGGTGCACTTCAAAACATGTTGTGCAGGCTCAATGTGTATGCAAGGAAGAAACAGCTCATTACCAACACTGTTAACAAGCGTCTCAACCTATCTACTGCTGCTGAGGCTGCTCTGAAACCATGTATAGCAGGGACTTATTGTGTTAAGACCTTCGCTAACGAACACAACCTCACAAATCGGCTGCATGCGTTCATCTGGCTTTTGAAAACATATGCTATCCCAGCTGGAATGTATGCCAGCCAGATATGGGCCACTCCTTACTTACAACAAGGCACAGAAATGGACAATAAGCTACAGAGGTGGATTCTAAACAATTTGCGGAACCTTCTTGGGGTGAAATCCACAACACCATCTTGGATCATTTTGCAAGAATGTGGCATGGAACCTTTTCAGTTCAACTGGTCTCGTGCCACAATGCTTTTTTACAACTCGCTTACCAAGTGCAACAGTCTCCTTCTTAAGAAGGTTCTCCACGCAGACATCAGCCTTAGCTCCAGAGCTGACTCTTGTTGGACATCACACATCTTGACTGCGCTGGATGGTCTGGCACACTCGGACCTAATGAGACGTCAAATTTTGGCTTGTGACCCTGTGAACCTCAGTCAATTTGTGGTGGCCCTAAGAACTAGACACCTTAGCTACTGGAATCAATTCACAACTCCTGATCCCAGATTAAGCAACATTAAGTGGCTGACATATCATCAATGGTGCGCACTTCCTGTCAGAGCTGCTCATGCCATTCACCCTCCTTATACTCTGCCTAAATACATGCATTTGGATCTTCCCCACCATGTCCTTCGCAACATTGCCAGATTCAGGCTGCAAGTTCACACTCTTCGAGTTGAACAGGCTGTTTGGTCCAATAGTACTTCTCCAGTCTGTGATATCTGTGATTATGATGACATACAAGATGAAAAACATGTGCTGTTCAGATGTTCCAATCCCCAGGTCTGCTCTCTCCGTCAGAGGTATCCTCACTTTTTGAGCTTAACTTCTCTTCTCTACATCCGATTTCCTACATCTCCACGTCTCCCACAGGATGCCATGTCTAGGTACCATTCACCATGTGAATTCCCAGGATATTAATGTTCTTCTAAACCAGGATAACAACAGACTTCCTTTTTTCTTCATGATCTCATGTGTATTTATGAACAGGCTAGCAGTCAAACGTCCTGACTGGGGCCTTTTTCCCTTGTAACCCCTTTTAACCCTTAAGTCAGAGGTCGTGCGTTTCAGCTCTAAAGGGAACAATCTTCCTGTTTTTCCGATTGGCAGTGACACGCTTGCTCATAAAGACGCATTCAAATATCTTGGCATGATGTTTTACAGGACCTTGAACCTGGCTAAATCGGCAGAAAATGCGTCTCGCGCTACGCTTACACTTGCTTACAGAATTCGTCGTTTTGTAAGTGAGCACACATTGGCAGATAGGCCGCATGCTTCCTCGTGGCTTGCGAATATGTATGTTACTCCAGCTGCTATGCACGTGAGTCAGGTGTGGGGCACAGGTTTCATGCAGGCAGGCAAAGAATTATCTAGTGCTCTGCAAACTATGCATTTGAACTTTCTGAAAGGTTCCTTGAGTGTGAAGCAAACTACCACTAACTTGGCTGTTTTGAGAGAATGTGGGCAACAACCACTGCAGTATTATTAGTTCAGAGCTGCAGTCAAGCTGTTCAACAGCATGCTTGATACAAATGGTAGTATTTTACGCCGTGTTGTGCAAGCCGATTTGGAGTTGCAATCTAAGGATGACAAGTGTTGGACAGCGCAGTTAATGCAAGCCTTCCAAGGTCTGCAAAATTTTGAAAATTTTGAGCAGGCTGTGAGGTTAGGAGGAGCTATTTCCATGAATGATTTTAGTGCAGACTTGAGGTACAGATTGCAAGGAGTTTGGAGAGAAGCTGAGATAGTGGATCCCAGAGGAAACAACTATGGGCTTGCTACCTACCTAAGCTTGATTTGCTACTCCTTTTGCATGCAGCGCTCGTCAAACCTACATACCCCTGCCTTGGCATCTTTTTCTAAATTTGCATAAGCAAGTTATGCGTAACGTGATCAGGTTCCGGCTTTGTGCTCATACTCTGAAAGATGAATTGGCTGTTTGGCAGGATGGAAACTCTATGTGTGACATGTGTTCTTCCAATAAAAGTCAAGATGAAGCACATGCTCTTCATTGTACTGAAGAACAAGCTTATTCTTGGCGCCGTCAGTATCACGTGCTTTTCAAACATTATTTCCAGGAGTTCTCTGAGACACAACCTTTTTGCTGCATCAAGTAACTTCTCAAATTGTTTCTCAATTCCTTCATCAGCGAAACACTAAGTCCGAGGAGCTGTTTCTCAATTCCTTCATCAGCGAAACACTGAGTCCGAGGACTTGCAGTGCCTTTGGATATGCTGCAATAAGGACTTGTTTGGCCTTGATGCTCACGTAATGCTTGGGGCGGTTCACATGAACCCCCAATCTAGGGAATTTTCTGCGAGTGACAATCACAACAGTTTTCTGACGCTTTTGGATGAACCTGTCTGTGCCGCTCAGGTAACCCCTCACCTGTTTCTGTGCGGAGATTTCAACACCAAGATCTCCGCACATCTGGGCGGCTTTCAGGAGTGAACGACTCCCACTATGAGACATTGGTGGCCTGTCCGGACTTTCAACATTGCAGAAAGTGTGAGTGTGCCAAGCGGGTCGACTGTTAGTAGACCTGGACCTGCTCATTACCACGGGGCGTGTCCTTGGGGATGTGGGTCAAGCATTATTTTATGAGTTTGTGTTTTAGGGCTCAGACTCCATGTGAGCATGTCAATTGGGCCAGTCATTCTGATCATGAGTATGTCGTGGTCGGTGCGTGGACAGCTCTGTGCATCTAGTGTGGGATGAGCGTAAGCTTGATGAGTATGTAGCTTGCTTGGAGGGGAACTCAGAGCTTCAAGATCAGTTTCAGGACGCGATTAATATGGGGAATGTGGATTTTGCTTGTTTTTGTCTTCATAATCTGATAGTATAGGCTGCCATGAACTGTAGGATGTCTTGCAGGCAGTTTTGTGATTTAGAGAGGAGGAGGCAGTTGAGTGTGCATAAGCCGATGTGGTTTGGTGCCGTCTGCCAAGAGAAAAGCAGGATTTGTATCAATGCAGTCCGGACAAACCAGGCTGTGCATGCTCGCAATTTTCTTTAGGAGTACAGGAAAGCCACTAGGCGAGCTCAGCGTGTGCACATCAGGGCGCAAAAGGCCTTGTTTCTTGATCGCTTGCGGAAGCATGATTCTGCTACTCATTAAATGCTGCGTGCGCCCAGGCGCAAGCACCAGACACCCCTGTCTGCAGCGGCTTGGGAACACTACCTACGCTGCCACTTCAGGCCTGAAGCTGCTGCTGCTGCTGCTGCTGCTGCTGCTGCTGCTGCCGCCGCCGCCTCTCCAGCCCAGCCCACAGCTGCCCCTTCTGATCAGCCTGCCGCCCCTGCTGCTGCTGCTCCCTCAGCCCATCCAGCTGCTGCTGCTGCTGCTGCTGCTGCTGCTGCTGCAGCCGCTCCATCAGCCCAGTCCACAGCTGCCCCTTCTGATCAGCTCGCCGCCCCTGCTGCTGCTGCTGCTGCTGCTGTTCCTCCCTTCCCTCATCTAGCTGCCGCCGCTGCTGCTGCCGCGCTCCATCAGCCCAGCCCACGCGCTGGTGATCTGCACGCTTCAGAGGTGCGCACAGTGTGGACAGGAAACACCTGGCTGTGCCCCTGGGGCGCAGGCACCCACTTCTCGTCCCGGCACAAGGTGGCCAGTCTCGGAGGCTCCCTAAACCAGATGCCTTTGACATGCTGAACAACCTGGCTGTGAGTGCCCTGGTGTCCCAACATGTTACAAGACTGAATGTCCATGCTTCCCCTGGCTTTGATTGCATTGCCGCGTCTTTCCTTTCGGATGCAGTGAAACTGGTTCCTAGAGAGGGTGGTAGGGGCACTGTGTGTTAATGTGCTTGTACCCCTCATTACTCTGCTGTTCCAACTGATGCTAGATAAGGCATGCACTCCTGAGTGCTGGATGGCTGCTAAGATCACGCCTTGCAGAAGCAAACTAATGAGACAACATTTTAATTCCTCATGTGCTTTTTTTGTGCAGTTGAGCAGACCGTGCAGCCACAAGACCTGGTTGAAGGTCACCCCCGATTGTAACCATTGTACCTTCTCTCACAAACTTCCTTATTTCCTTCATGAATTGATTGCCTTTTATGAGCAGGCTAGTAGTTGCACTTCTTGACTGAAGGCCTTATCCTTGTAAACCTTGTACCTTCTCTTTCCAGTTCAAGTTTTGTGAGTTGAGCATATTTTTGGCCAGGTCTGGTTACAGTCCTCTGTTTATGCTCAGCTGCCCTTGTAGGCGCAGTTGCCTACTGTCAAACTCATTCTTATCAGCCCAGCAGTCATATGTTTTGGCTGATGGCTTCTCTCGAGTAAATCCGTGTGTAGGGGGACAAGATAACGCACTCTTATTTTACCATCCAAAGAAGAAGGACGAAAGAATATTTGTTTTCCTAATTACAACATTGCACCACAGAGTACTTCAAACTACCCACGGAACAAAAATGCCCTATTTTCCTCAGCACAGAAATATTACAAATAGCTGCAGCAACACTATTTGCTTTCCTAAATCAACAGCTGACTTTTTCCATTCCTGATGATTTTTTTCTAAATCAGGCCAGCAGATGGGCATCTTAATAAAATGGCTTACCGTAGTCTGTGATTTGTGTGATGTGTTACACAAAGATATAAAACGTGTAAGCACAAGAGCAAACCCTTGATATAAAAACATACATAACTCCAACGAAAGAGGTTCCTAGGTCAAACAACCCTTGTTTGTTTTTTCCTAATACTAACGAGCACGACGGCAAAATGGCCACTGGTGAGGCCAACGCATTTCAGTTAAGCTAACAAGGCAGTGTCCACGCCTAGCGTTGTAGGAGTGGAATGCACAAAAGAACAAGGGGTCACAAGGGGTCAACAGATGGATTGAGCTGGTTCATTCTGTTATGAAGTTTCTGTGGCTCATGAGCACTATTAGTGTGCGGCTGTGTGCAGCTCTCAAATTAACGTACAGCCCTGCAGTAGCCCTCTCCCAAACCCCAATGCAGCATGAGCACCTACCCTGCTTGGTCCGGGATAAAAAAAGGCTAAAAAAGGCTGTTTCGAACACCCATGGCGAGTTCAAACTAAATTACGCACAGGTTCTTTACTTCTTGCCGAATGGGAAGCCGCCGCCCTTCTTAGGAGCAGCCTGCGCAGAGTTGAAGGTAGATAGAAAGTTGGGTCTGACTTCTAGAAAGATGACCAAAAATAATAACAAATAACAATATAATTGGCGCAGTTACCTGACAAGCTGCACCCGCTTGCTGCGGCTTGTTATGTCCTCCTTAATGAATGCTTACATTACATTCCTGCTTCATTACCAAGTATGTTTACATTTTAATGAGTACAGGAGGTGCTTTCCCATCCTGGAAGTGGTGCCTCTTACTGAGCCGTCCGAGTGTTTCAGCATGGGACTTCCTTTAGGAGAATCACTACTGAGGCTGTATTCCCCAATACTAGGGGGGGGGAAAGCTGCATAGACCATACATGTGCAGTGTTCAAGTGTCAGGAGAGTTCAGGCATGTGGGAGGGGAGGGTGTTGCGAGCAAAGAGCACAAGTGGCTATTTGGACTGATGGTCTAAATGCTGCTCTTTCGGCCTCGCTGGTTCTTCCCCGCTCTTTCATGTCCAGGTTCGCGGCCAGGCTGCCCTTACATTATCATGGGTGTCTCATTCAAGAGTTAAATACTTACATACTTTACATATTAAGAATAAAAGCGCACGAGGTGCGAACGGGTCAAGCGTCGTACCTGCTATGGCGCTTGCGACTTTTAGCAACTTCCTTACTTGCGGCTTGTAATCATTCCTTCACCTTCAAGCCAGGCAACTTACTTGACTTAACAGTGTAGCCTGGCCAGTGATAGGCTCGTGAACATAAAAAAGGACAAATTTAGGGGAAACTTGAAAATTGCAGCTCAATAGCGCAGCAACACATCCCTGCTTACCACTGAGCACATTATGAAGTACGAGGATCAAACTCACTTAGTCCGACTAAGTGAGCCGTGCCATGTGCATTTCCCTGGAGCCAGGCTCGACTCCCAAAAACATTCCCATACTTATCCCTGCCATAATGACGCAGACCATACTAAGAATTCTGTAATATTCTGCATTTATGCTTGCCACTTGAGCAACCCAACTAATCAATTGATTAATTGAGTATGGTCAGATAGGAAGTGTGGGTGGCTTTTCAAGATTTGGAAAAGAGAATGGCATCTTTGAATATTGGTGCTCAGGAAATGCATGAAAGGACCAATTACCGTGGACTCTGGATACAAACAAGAGAGGGACTGTTATTTTGCATAGCTGAATGTGTCTCTGGTCATGCAAAATAACCTGCACACCCAGAGCTGTACAATGAATTCCATTTTCATAAGAGCCGAGTTTCAGGCATGTCTGTTTTCAATTCAAGTGCAACTTCCTCTGCACGGCATGCCCTACACACAACCCAGCATGGCACATGTGGAACCAACCCACCTTCTTGGCACCACCGCCGCCCTTGGAGGGGAAAACACCATCTGGCACATATGGGTAAGTCTCCTTGATATCCTCCTCAAAGCCACCCCAGTTATCAGATTTCTGCAGGTGCAAGGGATTCATCGAGGGGGCAAGGGACTGGCAGACTTGCTGCAAGAGTTACTACATGCATATGAAATGCACGCTAAACTTAAAAGTTCATGATGCAGCGCCGAAGCAGGCACTCCTCACCATTCATCTGCTCCACTATGGATGGAGTCAGAGCTTGCATGCAAGCAGCCATCATCATGCAAAATGAGGAGTTCATGGTGCACCAGAGCGCCAAAGCAGGCACACCTGCTCCACACGAGCTGGTAGCTGAGGATGACAATACCATCATCGTGTGGAGCATTGCATGGGCTTCCTACAACAGCCCAAGAGTATGTGGCACACGTGTCTGTGCAAGTGTTTGACGTGCATGCCTGGCACCATCAGTGGCTCCCACTCACCCTTACAAGGGCACCAGACTCGTTGATCCACTCAGAGAAGCCGGAGTCCACCTTTGAGGCAGCAAATCCGGCGCCACCGATGGCCAGGATGGCCGCTGTAGGCAGAAGAGGGCGTGATGGACGCGTCAGGAGGAGGGGTGTTCAAACAACAGGCGATGGACTGGCAGCACCACTACCAAGTCTCTCTCTCACCAGGCAGGGCCAGGATCCGGGCGTCGAAGGGGTCCTCCAGACCGCCCTCCTGCTCTGCCTTCTTCTCAGCAGCTGGCTTCTCCTCAGCCTTCTTCTCGGCAGGTGCTGCGGGGGCAGGGGCGACCTTGGCGGGCTCGTTGAACTGTGCACACACAAACACACAGGCAAGCGTGCAAACCTGTAAGGCAGAGCTCTCCCTGAATTCAGCCAAGGACGATGTTGGAATAAAAATGTTGCGTCCAACCACAGCTCCACATCGCCTCAGACTGTGTATCTGACTCGGTGTTGTTGATTGCACACTGGGGCCATAAATGGACACCACACGGCACGGTCGTCCTTGGCCTTCCTCTGCTCGTGGCATCAGCAATGATGTCAGCCATCGATGACCAATGAAAATGCATCCACGCACCTTCTTCAGCTCCGGCTGCTGCAGCACCACGCCTGCTGATGCTGGAAGGGCCAAGAGCGTAGCGGCGCAAAAGCTAGCCGCAGCCAGTTGCAAGCTGCTGGCCTGCTGCTCGCCTGTACAGGCAGCAAAAGCACGCACAGTGCTGCGTTAGCGGCGTGGCTGCACCCCTCTTCGTCTCCAGAGCCCCACTCTTTATCCTCCGCACACATCTCCCTGTGCAGGGCCCCCTTGCTTGCAGGCAAGTTGTCCCCTAGCAGCTACAGCGACCGAGCTGCCCTGCGATGATGATGGCTCACCCTTGCTGGCCTTGCACACAACGGGCGAGGCGCGGGCGCACGACGGGCGGGCTGCGGACACCTTGGAAGCGAGGCACTGCTTTTGCATCAACATCTTGGCCCAAACGCAGCTTAGCGAAGCAGGCGTAAACTCAAGGAATTAAGATGAATGTGGATGATGTGCGGAGTTGGATCGATTTTACGTTGCCTTGTCTGTTCAGTCTTCCAAAAGGTTGGAGAGACAGCCCTGCATTGCGCTGTACTTCCGACCCTGCTTGGATGAAATAAGCATTTATGGGAATGCAGCGCTGGGGCGGGACAGCACACCCGCCCGAGCGCATACTAACGGCTCTTTTAATCTTGATCGCCCACACTGTCTTGTTGGGAGCTGCTTGGTGCCTTGAAAGGGGAGCGTTGCATATCTCTGCATCTCTTGCAAACCATATGAGATGAAACAGCTTCCTCGATGCTTTTGGGTCAAAGGGAGCTTGCAAGGGGACCCTCTCAATGGTCAAAAGGAAAAGAGTGCACTCCGTATGGGGCTGCCTATCATGAAGTGTGCTTCTCGGCAAATACACTTGCATTGTTGTAAGAGTGCTTTTTGATGTGTCTATTTTGCAAGGGTTTGTCCGGCAGGACATGATAGGACCGTTTGGTTTGTTGGTCAGAGGTTGCCTTAGATACTAAAGCTATTCTGCTAAAGCTGTTTGGAATGCTGGTATTCCACTTGCCCTCATCCAGGCGTTAAGACCATAGAGACGCCAAGTGTTACGGATCAGTTGCATGCTCCCGAGCTACAGCTACAGTGCACAAGCAAACCGTGCTAGTTGAGTTCTTCCTTTCGTATATCTTTAATAGTGTCCTAAATAATTGCTCTCTCCATCAAATATGTAAACAACTTATTCACCCAGAGAAGCACAAACAATATATTCAAGGGGATGTCCTAAAAACCATGTCTACCCTCATTAGCAACTCACAAATCAATATTTGTTTCTACAAAGTAAAATCTCATGCTGGCATTGCTGGTAACGAATGTGCAGATGCTATTGCAAAATATCAAGCAAGCCAAGCCAATAATAATGTGGCTGATACTGGGATCCCTAGCGCAGGCCCCGGCGGAAATCCTTTTTCTCATATATTTTTGTTAGCCAAGGAGGAAAAAGAAGAACACAATGCTGACACATCCACAGCTCCTACACCCAATCCTAAAATCACCTATCTCCCCAATCTTCGAAATGCTCTCAAGTTTTATATGCGTACAAAACACAGACTTGGATATGCCAACTCCAAAACAGGCTACTACTCAAATGATCAGAGTTTGTTACCACATGTAGATAAGAAAATCAGCAATGCCTTTAGGAACATGCCTTGTATATCCACACCCATGAAGCGCAATATCTTGCAATATCGCACTGCCACCCTCTATAACCAAAAACATGCGGTTCGCTTCAAAAGGTCTACTGACCCACTATGCCCTCTCCCAGGCTGTCATCAATTAGACAGCGCACTCCACATGCTTTCAGGCTGCCAAAATCATATCATCTCCAGCATGAAAACTGAACGCCACAATATTGCTGGAAGAATTATCATCAAAGCTCTTAGCAAGAGCCCTTGGGGAGCAGGTGTGGTTAACATGGACATAGGGAGTGGTGATAGGTTAGCGCAGCACAACCTTTAAATCCCTGCACATGCATCAAACAGAATTATACCCCCTTACCTCTTTCCAAGAAATTTGTCTAAGAGATCTAGACTCACCTCCAGCCGTCCTGATGCTATACTGATTACTCCCTATAAAGCCAAACCCACTCCTTCTTCTTCTTCTTCTTCTTCTTCTCCTTCTACCTCCTGCTCACACCATCATGCGTAACGCAGCAGGCACAACCCCACACTGAGGGCCACAACAGCCAACCGCTTGAGGCAACCCCACCAACTGAATGTGAACCAGTGACATGTGCACTTGATTGAAATCAAGTACTGTGAAGACACGAGGCCTGGACAGCAGTTGGAGGTGGCACAGCGGCAGCATGCAGACCTCTGCAAACTCATTATTGCAAAAGTTGTGACTCTCCACACCATCCTTTTGGGTGTTGGTGGGACCTGCTACACTGAGCACACCCTTAACCAATTTAAACAACTGGGACTTGACCACCAACGCGCCAATAAACTCGCTCGCAAGCTTCATGCCCATTCTGTCATGTACGCCAACAGGCTTGTTACCACTAGGCGTGCTATTGAAAACAATAATACTTCTTGCAGCCAGGTTATGGAGCCGGGTGCTTCCAATAATCCTTTAGATCCCCATTAGGATATTCATTTTGTAGCTTCGTGGTGGACGGGACTCATGGCTCTTCTGAGCCAATGTGTCCCCTTTTCCTTAATTGATGTGGGAGAGTTTCCTCTGCCTGCGTAGTTGTTCTTTTCTTTTCTTATGGGAAAAGGCCAACACTAAGGCTCCTTCCCATGAATACTTGCTCTGAGGGATTATCTGTTGACCGCCTTCATGATCAAAAAACAAATCTCAAGGGGGCTCACAGGAAATTAAGGAAGAAATGTCTATGCTAGCCAAAAGGCCGCGTGCATTTAGGAAAGGTTCCCTGACTAGCAAGCTAGAAAGGGTGTCACCAAAGGGCCCTCAAACTTAAACTAGACATAGCTAGCCTAGGAGAAAGCCAGAAACAGAGCAAATAGGGATCTGGAGGGTTGTCCGCCATGCTCCTGAACGCCCGGACTCTCCTTCTGCTCTCCACTGCCACGCGCCCAGCAACCCCACCCCTAGAAGTCCCCTGAAAATGAAGTGATTTGTGATGCAATGCTACGGCGTGTAGCATGCTCGCTGGGCAGGGCTGTAGGCAAATTGTGGGCTGATGGACAAGGCGTGATTTTTGCTGGACTCAGCGCGACTCTTTCAAAGAGTTGCTAAGCTTTGGCTGTGCCACTTGGGCTTATGCAGTTCTGTATATGCTGAATACTCAACTTGCGCTGCTGCTGCTGCTGCTGCTGCTGCTGCTGCCTCCAAGGACTTGAAGGCTAGAAAAGAAAAGAAAAGAAAAGTCTACGCTAGCCAAAAGGCTGCGTGCATTAAGGAAAGGTTCCCTGATTGAAGGCTTTAGACTTGCATGGACATATCCACCAGGGCTGCTACTAGTTTACACGAGGCAATAATCACTGATACCGTATCAAGCGGCCAAGCAAAAGACTATAAAGGTGTTACTACGAGTTTGGAGTTCTCTAAACACAGCCTCGGGTGTGTGACACGCAAAGGTCAATCACAACCGCATAACCGACTCCGAGTCAACTCTGCCAACTCTGAGTCAACTAACTTGCAGCAGCTTCTCGTCGCAGCACACTTTGGATGTGACAGCATGCCTTGCGTTAATAATAGTTGTTAATCTTTGGATAGCATGGCAACTTAACTTGGATGCTAGTGACTTCAAGTGACTTCAAAGGCTAAGTTAGCCTTTTGCCTGGTTAAACCCAAGTTGATATATCAACCTCTTATATAAGAGGTTTGATGGTGTAGTCATTATAGATAGTGCCTGCAACACCAACTAAGATGATGTGTAAGGTCACATTGTTGTTCCTGTCTGGGTTTCTCAAGCTGCGAGTTTTGAGCCTGGTTATTGTGTTGGTATGCTGGGCAGTTGCAGCTTCTAGAGTGGGAAAGGGGTTGGTATCAGGGCAAAATTTAGATCCAACAAGATGAATGTCCCTATCTTGAGGAAGGATCTTAGCAGGATCAATGTGTGAGGGTCGGCCTGGGATGGAGCGCACAAAGACAGCATCAGGGCGGCTCTGGTGCCGGGCAGAGGAGCCAGTACCAGTAAGGAAAAATCAGTCAGGGATACAGGGGCTCACAGGCATCTGCATCCCATGTGAAGGGCATTGTCTGCCTGTTGTTGGCAGAGGATGATCTTCTACAAGAAGCTTACTACTTCATGGTTCTCCAGCTTGACCTTGCCCATTTCGTATTGGATTTGTGTGTGGAACGTTACGTTGAGCACTTTGAATGAGCAAAGCCACACGTATCTTGCATATGCAAAACACAGCACTTAAACAAAACGGAAACAAGCACAGCATGGCATACGGCAGTTTTCTTTTTAAACTTCTCATCGAAGCTTGTTTACTTGTGAACCTTGTGATAGCTGGTTGAGAATGTTTCACCAGCGACTGATCAGCCAGATATTCGGGCTGTAGGTTAACCAATGTACACCCTGTAAACCCTACAAGAAGCTTTCCATGCTGGTTTTGAAAAGAAAAGAAAAGAAAGAAAAACTACGTAGGCAGAGGAAACTCTCCCTACATCAATTAAGGAAAGGAGACACAGGCTTTGATCCTATTTCAGCCTAGTTCCAAAAATTCTTGCTGCTGGACTTCACACCTTTCGCACGCTATGAGGCTCACATCATCATGATGCTCATGGTTCCCTATTAAAATCTGGTCAGATAACCCTCTGAATTTGAGCCAGCTTGTGGAGGATCTCAGGTCCCGACGCATTGTATACCAGAGACAATTTCCTGCTTATCGAGAGACCTGAACAGTAAAAATCCCACTTATCAACACTGGTGTGCCCTTCCAACTAGGAGCGCTCACGTTACATATGGCCCCAAGCCCTTATATCCTACCCCAACATCTGTACCTGGATTTGCTTGAGCAGGCAGGTGTAGCTATGTAACCCTATCCTTATATCCTACCCAGACATCTGTACCTGGATTTGCCTGAGCACATGGTGCACAACGTGGCCCATTTTCACCTTTGTGGCCACACTCTCAAGGTCGAGCAAGCTACTTGAAATGACGACATTTTTCCTACCTGTGACCTGTGTGATGCCCAAGATGATGTGGAGGGTGAGAGGGTGAGACATGCTGTCCTCAAATGCACACACTTCCAGGTCTGCTCTTTTTGACTAAGGTATCCTTCCTTGTTCTCTGGTCCTCTTCTTCAAGAGTGGAAGTTCCACTCTCCAGTGCCACTTTCATGAATCAAAACAACAACAAATTGCATCCTTCTTTATGAACTCTTTCATTCTTACGAGCAGGCTAGCAGCCAGTCGTTTTGACTGGAGGCCTTCTTTGTTTTCAAATAGGCAGAGATGAGCACAGCTCGAGCCTTCAGCTTCAACACCTTGTGTGCCTGATCGGTAACAATGAAACTTGTTGTCACCAGTGGGCCAGGCGCTCGGCCAAGCCATCATTGTTTTTGAAGAAGTTCAGCTAGGCGAGTCCAAGAGCTCCAAGAAAAAGTGTTTTGTGCAACAAGCCATTGTACTGCCTTTCCCCGAAAGCACAAGTGTGCTCCATTCCCCACAATGAAAGAAAGTGACGCAGCAGGCTGCAAGTCCTCCATCCACAAGCCAGCACATGGACCAAGGCAACAGCACGAAGTAGAACCGCACCACCTTGCAACCTATTTACATTCCTCCACCCCCGCCGCCGGCGCTAGCGTCTTGTTGCTGCTCCCGCAGAATAACAGGCACACTGGTCGGCGGAATCATGCCATACTCAGTGACGATCATGGTGACGTACTCGGCTGGCATGGCATCATACTTGAGGTTCAGAAGACCCAAGCGAGGAATGTCCTGTTGTGAAGAGGCAGAACAAGTGGAGGTTTGAGAGGAATCTCGACAAGACCAAAGGTCAGGGGAGGTTGCAATATATGACCAATAAAGTATTGAAGCAGGTGCTAGGAGTTGGCTGGACACATAATAGGCCAAATCTGCCTGTCTCTCTCACACACACACACATGCACGCACACACCTGCCAGCCTGCAAGGGGGCTCACGCCTGGGTAGCCTGGGAGGGACACCAGAGCATCAGGGTCACCCAGCTCATTATGGGTGATGCTGTCCAACTGCATGGCACGAGGCATGTAGTGTGCAACCCTCAACGTGCATATTCATGAATACTGTAGGAACCTTTCAATTTTGCGAATAAAAAATTAGGAGGCCCTCTCACAAACTGGAAAATCCAGAATAAAGTTGAGGGGGGGCCTAGCGGAATTACAAGCGTCTATACGTAAGATGGAGGCCCACCCTGGCAGGGACAAAGGTCTTTAACTTTGTATGGCTTTAAGAGGCCCCGCACTGAGGAGGATGGTCCCCTGCTCAGTGTCAAGCAAATCATAAGAGGCGCAAGCATGGATGCAGCAGCAGCAGGACATGGAGCTGAGGCTGCAAGAGCCAATGCCCCAGCTGTGAGGCCTGTGGGCAGGCCGCGCAGTGGCACCAGCAACGCGCCCTGCTCCTGCCCCTATGAGACAAGTGGTGAGGCCTTATGCAAGCACTCATGTGCAAGCACCACCTGCAGAGCCAGCAAGGTTGCTTGTCCTTGTCCAGCTGTCAGCCCATACAGACAGTCTGACCAAGAAACTCTTAACCAGCATTCCAGCCATTAAAGCAGCAGGTTGGCAGCAGCAGAGGCAGCAGAGCAGCAGGTTTGGGTGCGCGTGGAGGTTGGGTGGCACTGATGGTGGCAGCAAGTCAGGGGGGTCAGAGGACTCAGAGAAGGTCCAGCAATGACAGTTGAGACGTGTGCAGGCCTGGATCGATTTGCTGATGGACTCCACTTATTATTCTTGTGGAATTGCAGCGTTGAACAAACAGTGTTCAAAACAGTGAAGCTCATTAAAAAAAGTAATTGGAGGGCCTCGCAAAGTGGTAAAGATTTGCAAAGGAGATTGTTAATTAATCAAATTTTTTGGTTCAAAGCTCGCGAAAATCTAGGGCCGCATACTCAAAGGTTCCCTACGGCATGCACATTGCTTTGGCTGCTGCTGACCCCTGCGTTTGTGAAAATGCTAATTATCTGCTTGGCGCAAGATGCCGCCATCTTGCCTCGATGAGGTTCCTGCAACCTAGAAATTAAAAGAGGCTGGGCCGACATGGCATCACCATAATCAAATGGACACGTAGGCGTCATTTGAACAGCTAAGGGTAGACATTATTTCACTTTCCTCTTTTCCAATTGATTGGCAGCTTCACACAATAGACCGTGCCTCTAAGACCAACTCTGTATTATTGGATGTAGGAAATCCAACATTTGGGCACTTATCCCAGTAAGAAGGGAGCCATAACCTGGCTGCGTCTCAATATGCCTGCCATGCGCACAACATTGCACAAATCATTACAGGCATCAATCTGGCCGTGTCTCAATGAGCAATGCGCACAAACCAGTGCGGGCATCAACCCGGCTGCGTCTCAATGTGCCTGCCATGCGCACCACATTGCACCTACCACTACAGGCATCAAAATGCAGGCTCCTGCTTGCAAAACGTGCATCTCTAGAGGAGCACACAGAAGTCCCTTGCACAGCCACTCACACAAGCACAGCACTGGCTCAGGCCCAATCACAACATGGAAGAGAGTCCAATCAAACATCAGCACGTGCATGTGCCATCTTGTGCACCAATTTACAGCAAGTGCGAGCAGCATACAGGATACTCTCACCTGCACGCGCTCATGGAACTTGAAGCTCTCGCAGCACACGAGCACAGGTTTGCTGTGGGCGTGGGCTGTCATAGCTACTGCTGCATTTCCGGCTCGCCCCATGACCGTTCCATTCGACATGATGGCGGCTGCACCCAGGAACACCTGCATCCCATAACAAATCCATTTGCCCATTCACAACATATTCATTTGCCCATTCATGATGCTTCCATTTGCCTCATGAAAGTTCCATTCTCATGATGGCGGCCCCCCAAGAACACCTGCAGAGGGAGGGAGTCCCATGACGTTTCCATTTGACATGATGGCAGCCCCATGACAGCTTTGTCCAACATGATGGCGGCTGCCCCTATAGGAACACCTGCAGAGGGAGCGAGTCAGGGAGCGGCTCGCGCACAGCAACACATAGTTCTTGTGCGACGGGTCAAGTGTCGATTTTAAGGTTGGCCATCCTGAGAGAACGTGTTGTTTGGGGACTTGGCGTGCGGATGATGCTGAAACTTGCGCTATGTGCAGGATCACATAGGTTGGCCACGTAGGTAACCACCACATTGTTATGCAACACACAATCAGTGTTTCTGATAAACACTGTTACCCAGCGATGCATCCTATTTGGTCACTTGAATTGGCCAAGTAGGTAACCAAGGACAGGCTAGATGCCCCAGCAAAGTCGTGGGGTTGTTGGAAGTATATATATATATATGTACATATATGTAGAAGTGTATATATATGTACATATATGAAGTTGCTTGGCAGCAATCCCCCCCAAAAGGATGTTTGAGAACCAGCCAGAGCGCCCAGCTCTGTCTGACCCTTCAACATTTGCCCTCAGAGCTGTTACACTGCCACACCATGCATCACCATTAAATGAGCCTGCCAACACCGCTTTATGTAAGCTAACACCACTGCTAACACTGCTTAATACTGCTTTACACAAGCTTGTGAATTGGACGAACATGGCTCTTGACCCCTTCCAAGTGCACAGACCTTCATGCCTTGTCCATACATACGGCCAAGACCTTGGATAAACTATGGGAAAGGCCAAAGCCATGGATGTGGTGGCGCCCAAAGGAGACAAAAGAAACACACTACAAGAGAATCCAGCAACCCCTCTCCCCCTCCCCTTTCACCTTCAAAACACAGCTTGGTTACACAACAGACAACAACAAAGACAAAAAAGACGCTGACCATAGACTCCCACACCCCCATCCCCTTCCTCTCTCCTACGCACATACCTTAGTCACATCGCGGACAACAAAGGAGAGGGCGTTAAGATGGATGTAGCTGCAGGCAATGCCAGAGGCTTGGAGCTTCTGCAAGCATGAGCGGCAGGCAAAAGCGGGAGCACAGAATGGAACTATTGGAGATAGGCATGTGAATCCCCTTTCTGTCGAGGTCAGTATAAGGAAAGCGGAGGCGCCAAAAGGCAGGAGTAGCAAAAGCAGATATTGGATTTGAGCTCCACTACTTTTCCAAGCAACGGGGATAGGTTTCCAAAAGAAGTAGCCCATTGTCAGCTGGCGGCAGATTGGGTAAGTGCACAATTCTGGATTTTGCTGCTTACAGGAAATGAAGGTACCTTTGGGGGGGGGGGGCCACAAAGTACGGCGGAGACAAGGTATCTGCAGTCACTGTGAGCAGCAGAAACCAGAAGCGTGTACTCATCCAATCTGCCGCTGGCTCTTGTTTGGGGGCTCTGCAACACTTAGCACGCACCAGCACTGCACATCCATCAAACTCACCTCAAGCATGCGCTGCCCCTCCAGCTCTGGGCGGCAGTCCACCACCATGACTTTGAAGGTGCGGCCAAGCGCAGCTGCCTTGGTCAACACGTTTGCCACAATGTGGGAGTACGCAAAGGTCAAGATGACATCCCCATCTGTCACCTATAATGAGCATGGTTCGGAAGACACACATATAAACAGCGAGGCCAAAATGACATCCCTGTCTGTCACCAGCAACAACAGCAGACTGTACGCACGAAGCTTTGCCGGCATGGCTTGTACAAGCCCACAGTCTGAGCCTTGTGCAGATGAGCATGTGCATGCAGGGATGGCCAGTTTTGTATTAACGCATGTGAAGTATGCATGTGTACAAGACAAATGGTACACAAGCTGCCTTTCTTCACCCTGTTTTTACTTCACATGAATGTGCAAACTGTGCATGCAACATACATGTGGCTTCTTTCCATTTGTTCTTTTTATTCTTGTTGCAAAGGGAACCTTGTTGCAAAGGTTCCCTTGAGAATGCCTTTTCATACAGTATTACTTTAAAACATCCCGCAAAAATAATATTTTTGAAGGGTGCGGACGACTGCGGGACAACCTGAAAAAAATAATTTTAGGGGCTGCGGGAAAGTGCGGGAAAGTAAAAACAAATATTCTAGAGAATTTTAAGGATTGTCAAGGGGCATACTGGCCCTGCGGGAATGTGCAGGATTGTAAAAAATATTGTTGAGAGGGGTGCAGGAGTGGTGCGGGAATGTGAAAATGATTAATTGTTTTGAGGTTGCGGGATGATCACCTGGTAGTACGGTATGTTCTTCCCATGTTTTGGCCCCAAAGGTTCCCTAAGGCCCTGAGGGCCAACCCCAAAGCCCCACCTGAAATCTGTGAAGCATGCAGAGAGGGATAAGTAATCTAAGGCAAATGTCAACTTAGGGTAGTTCTGCAGGGTCTCTTTCTTTTGAGTGAAGTGCACACTAGGCTGAAAGCAAGCCTGCCTGGCTGCAAAATGACAATTGCCACAACTATCAAAAGAGAGAACATGGTAGAGGAACAGCAAAGGCAGCAACAAGGTGGACGTTCAAAATAAAAGAATTATAAAGACGACAATGATGGTGACCATGATCGCGATGACAACAATCAAAACAAGCAACGTGCCCTTGTCCAAACTCTGTTGGCATACAGTGGGTTGCCGAACAGTGTGTTAAAAGGCAGGTGCATTGTTTGTGCAGGCATTGACCCACTTAGCAGGGGTTTCCTGAGAGCTGTTCTTTGATGGCCTTATCAAATGTTTTAACACGAAAAGATTGTCGATTGCTAGTCTTACCTAGCATTATCACATGTTTCAACGTGACAAGATCGTGGCCTTATCATGTGTTTGGCCTCTTAATGACAAGCCTGTCCATTGTTGATCTTACAAATTCCCATTCAAGAAAAGGGCCACCAACCCCCTCCACATGGCAAGGAGCTGCCACCTTTGCTGCTTATGGACTGCCCGTTGTATCATGGATTGCCCATGTCAAAGACCATCACCAATTTCCATGAGCTCATGCATGCTTTAAGTAGGTAGAGGAACATGCAAGCAGCCCTGATAGAAACCACGTGGCTGGGCAGGCATTGCTGGTAGTGTAAGGCAGTACAGGTGTGAAAGTTCATCAACATCCATTTCTGCTCAGAAATCAGTACAGACAGGAATCGGTTAAATTCATGCACTCCATCTGGTGTAACAAAATGTTATTTGAAGGCCAGAATGGAGGGCATCCGTGGCCGTCCTTGTAGCTGGACCCACCTAAGTATGGCCAACCTAAATTCCAGGCTCTAAATCCACCTCTGTGCAAGCCCAGAGCATAGCAAACATGTTCTCATGTCCCAGGCTTGGAGCTCTGGTAAAAAGTTGGCATGTTGAGGTGCTCTGTGTGGCTCAAAGGCCGTTTGCACCCATTTTGGCAGAAAAAGGTGGATTTTCGGACTTGCACCAAATGACCAGCGCTCTTGGATTTAAGCTGCTCTTGCGCTGTTTAATGATGCTGCAATGTCAGGTTTTGCAAGGGGACATTGGGGAGCATGCTGGCAGGGGGTATCCATCGGTAAGGGTGCAGGTGCGGGAGGAGGGACCCCCGTCAGCTTGCCCATGCTGCAAGCTGCCGCCCCTGATTCGGCACAGATTTGCGGGGTGCTGTGATCCTTCGAAATTTTACTTGATTACGTCAATCGATGTAATAGTTGGAAGTCGGCAGAGTGGTTTGGTGCGATTCTATGGTTTGGGGCAAAAATATGGGACTGGTTTGCTCAAGAGTTACAGGGTACATGAAAATGACTTGTCGATGTTTCAGGTCGTAAATTGGTGACGGGAGTAGGGTACTGTGTCTGTTTTTGTCCCGTCACTATTTTCCTGCTGGTTTTTCCCTTGCTGGCCGCATACTGCACCCCTTAATCCCCTCCCAGTACCTCCTTGTAAAGCACAACATCAGCTATCCAACACACCACTCAGGTCCTGGAATAGTGCAGGAGGTGCTGAGACATGCTGAAAAGCAGCAAATGGACTTTTTCCCTGCCTAAGAAAGGGTGGACCAGCCATGGGGACAGGCAGGCAGGTCTGGTGGCATTGCAGGTCGATGTCCTCTGTTGAACCACCAACACAGGGTATTGACCTGGAATGCTACCACACCTTCCTCCATTCCAGTCTCCTAACAAAATTTTTTGTCGATCACTTCTCAAACAGACAGTGAATAATGCAAGAGCGTGCACACAGCTCTTGCACACTCACACACACACGCGCAAACGCGCACACACTCACAAGCATGCACACACGTGCATACCCACATACGTATGCGCGTTCACACAAACACACACACGCACGCACCTTCTGCACCGCGCAGTCCACCAACAACCTGTCTGCCGCAATGATCTGGACCTCGATGTAGCGCCTGATATCCTCAATTAAGGACTTCTTGGCCTCTGCCTCTGGGGCGTTCACATCAATCTGTGTGCAGCAGGGCAGGCATGCTCATTGGCACGGCTGTGTGGCAAAAATGCCTGTGTGGTTAAGGGTTGATTGTGCGCAGCGCACACGCATATGCACCAGGGTTGATTAATTCGCCAATTTGGAATTATTCTAGCATTCGAATTTGTTCGAATTATTGGCGCATTCAAAGTTGCCAATGCATAGAATTTTACACCCTCCGCCAAAGACGGGGCAGAAGACCTCCAGACACCCCCAAGATACCCCTCTCTCTTGGCCATCTGCTCTATGATGGTGACATGGTCCCAATCAAGACCTACTCTTCCCCATTTTAATGTTTATAAAGCCTGGGGGGAAGGGGGTAACGGGAGGGAAGGGGGGAGGGGTGGTTGGGGGGTAGTTGCTACCCCCTTTTTCAGCGACTCGCCTAGGGGGCAAACATGCGTTCGCATAATGCGTCGAATTTCAAATTTTTTCGCATTATTGGCGAATCTATATTGTCAAACTGGCGAATTAGTCAACCCTGATATGCACCCATGTTCAATACACACTAATTTGTATGCAGCAGGGCGGGCGTGCTCGTTCGCGTTTTCATGTGGGTGGCAAATACGCCTATATTTGACATAGACAGCAAGGCCTCTGCCTCAATAAAAATGACAACGCCCCAGTCTCAATGTTGCAGACAACAAGGCTTTTCAGACAGCAAGGCCTGTGCACCTGAAGGCAATCATGCCAGCACTGCTGAGCGACACTTCCACTTTGGCGTGCGTTCATTACCTGGTCATGCCCCCCCTCTCCCCCCCTTCTGACAAAATGCGTATTGCATGTGCTCGTGTGGAACATCAGCTCACAGTGTGCACACATGCGCTCTTGCCTCTTTCTAGTGATGCAAACTCTCCTCTCAGACATGTCCATGCCCATTTCAGTTTCTTCACAGGTATGTGAGGCCCATAAATAACTCAAGGGGAGCAGATGAAGAACGAGCATCTCCCTCCCCACACAGTCCTCAAACCCTGGGCGAGGCAGGGCCTGAGGCTGGAGAAGACAGGCGCCCAGCAAGTCAGGCACGTCCAAAAGGGTCAAAAGCAAGGCCTAGAGCTTAAGTGGTAGCCACGGCAGCAGCAGCAGCAACACCGAACAGTGATGAACGCAGCCAGTCAGTGGCACCACCACTTCTACGGGAAAAAAGTTCTACTAGAGTGCACCACCCCTTATGGGGAGGCACATGCACCACCACTCACGCTGTGGATGCGCATCTTCAACCGCCGGATGGTGTTAGCCATGGAGACGGCCAGCGGGCGGCACTTCACCAGCAGGTCAATGATGGTGTTCAGCTCGTGGGTGAGATCACGCGACAGGGATTTCCCGGGTGGCGTGACGTACTCTTGGATCACCTGTGGCGACAGCAAGGGTTTTGCCGAACCTGATTCAATGCTAAGACCTGTACCATCTGAGGCAGCAACAAGCGAAGCAAGGCTTGGTTCAACGGGCACACCTGTATCACCTGAGGCAGCAACAAAAGGGATGTACCGCCCAGAAAGGTAATCATCCCACAAAATGTGGGATAATTGGGGGGGTTTGGGGGTGCGGGATGACCGCGTGCAACCCAATAAATAACTGTTTCAAGGGCTGCGGGATTTATGCATGCGGGATTGTATAAATAATAATTTTTGAGAAAATTAAGGGACATCAGTGAGGAAGGCCCCGAGGCCCCGGAGGGGCGCTCTCAGCTAGGTCTGCACACCTCCTCCATGCTCCCCCCACTCATCACTGAGGAGAAGCGGGAGGAAAAGCAGAAAGCAGAGAGCAAGGAGTTCCAGGAATCGCTTGTGCAGCTCAGCACAGAAGCGCAAGCGCAAGCCTGGGCGCCCCCGCAAGCGTGAGCAGCACCTGCATTCCGTGGCTGGCAAGCCTATGAAGACCAATGAGCAGAGGAAGTGTGAAGTCAAGATGAGAAAGCATTTGCTGTTTCTTTAAGCAGAGCAGAGCAGATACTTGCGTGCGATACCTCTGAACAGCAAACACTTTGTTCTCCAAGACTTTAAGCTACGGAGACGTGGCAATCAGACCTATTGGAGGTCTTAAGACAAATAACCTCCTTAAGTGGATTTGCCAATAATTCTTACTCTCCATGCATGTGCTGGACACCTGGAGAGTGCGCAAGCATGACGGGAAGATTACAGGCAAGAGGAGGCCATTTGCCCCTGCTCGAATGTGCGGGACACTGCACAATAAATAGTCACAGGGCTGTGGGATTTTAGCGGGATCCAAAAATCAAATGTCTTTTTGAGGGGTGCGAAACAATTAGCTTTCTGGACGGTACAGTCAATCGCGATGTTGACAGGCACTGCATGGTACATCCACGGTCATATGCTGGACTTTCTGGACGGTACGGTCAATTGCGATGCTGACAGGCACTGCATGGTACATCCACGGTCATATGACGTAAGGCCTTAACCCTAGACCCCAAACCCTACAGCAATCAGTGCTGGCGCACACATAGCAAGTGGCACAGGGGCACCTCAGGCATGGCCTGAATGCACCTCTAGCAGAGGTAGTTGGCAGCCCATGCCCTGCAGCCAAGCAGCCTACAGGCAGCGCTGTGATGCTAGGAGTTGCCAGCACGGAAATACCCCTGGAATGTCCACCTAGGCAGAAGACTCCTCAATGCAGCTAGGCAGCACAACACAGTGCTGGAAGGCAAGCGAGTGCACAAAGGATCTACTGCTTAATCAGTGCACCTGGGAATGAAGAGGTGTGCAGCATGGCCAAGCGGCGGTGCAGGGGAAAACCCAAGCACGGCACGTGGCAGGCTGCTTAAGAAGTACACCTGGAGAAGCGCACCTGGCAAAACGTGTGTAGCATGGCCAGGCAGCGGGCGGTGGCGCCCTTGATGGTTCCATCAGCGTAGCGCAGCCCCAGTTGCAGGACCGCTGGGTGCATGTGAACGGCGTCCTTGTGGGAGAGCAGGCTGGACACGGATGCCTGCACATACCAAAGTAATCACAGTGCAGTGCAGTGCGTGAGGCAAATGGTGGGCAGCATCCTTGTGGGACATCAGGCAGGACTTGGAGGCTGCACACAGTGACATAATGAGATGAATGTGGGCGGTGTCTTGATGGGACAGCAGCCAGGACTCGGAGCCTGTACATATCAAAGTGACCGAAATACAGTGCATGAGGTAGAGCACGGGCAGCGCCTTTGTAAAACATAAGGCTGGACACGGATGCCTGCACACATCAAAGTGTGTTGCAGCGTATGTATGAGATTGCGCGTGGGCAGCATCCTTCAGGGAAGGCAGGCATGACACAAAGGTTTGCAATATAAGTTTGGGGCAGCCCGTGTGGCCAACTGTGGGCGGCATTTCTGTGAGACTGCAGGTGGCCCGCAGAGCTTTGGAGGCGCAAGCTTGTGTTGAAATTTGGGTGTAGCATGCTTTCCTTCCTCCTTTGCCCTGGCTCTTTGAATTGGATGTGCGCCGCTTGGGAGGATGCTATTTTGAGGCAGTGGACACAGAGGTCTCCAAGGGCACAGAGCTTCATAAACACAGAAGCTTTTGAAGGCACAGACCTTCCTAAACATTGAGGCCTTCAGAGGTAAAAACCTTCAAAGGCACAGCGGCCTTCAAACGTAATAACCTTCAAAGGTACAGAGGCCTTCAAAGGTGAACCTTCTAAGGCACAG